>SJYW01011328.1:1002939-1039661 GCA_006410735.1 Raphicerus campestris
TCGGTATAGCGCAGTGCCACCTACTGGCCTTGGGCAGAGCATCCATTCCCAGGACGCCCTTCAGGGCTGTGAACTGAATGGGTCACAGAAAGCAAGCAGGGAGTTCTTCTTCCTTATACACGTCTTCCAGCTAATAAAACTAGTTGAAATGGATAGAATTAAAGTCTCATGCTTTTTCAACCTTGATGAAAGTAATGGATGTAGACAGTGGTCATCGACAGCTGCTGAAAGCGTTAGGTGAAAGCCAGTGGAGGAGAAACAGTGAGGTGTCGATGCAGAGAGAGATAAGAGACTAAAGAGCAGAAGAGAAAATCCAGGAGCAGCCGCACCTCGGGGTCCCCTAACGCACAGCAGGGTCCCGCAGCAGCACGCCACCTGCAGGGCAGTGGCCTCCCCTCTCACACTCCCCAGAGAGCGTCTCCAGGGCATGCTGCCTTCAGTGCAGACCTGCAAAGGAAGACAACAGAGCTTCTACAGAAACTCTTCACCCGAAGGAGTGATCAGAGATGAGTCATGCAGGACACAGAACGGCGGCCATAAAGGAAGACATTGGTAAATTGGATCGTTAAAGCTGAGCACTGTCGTTCATCCAAGGAGAGTGGAAACACGAGACGGGACACTGATGCTTGCGCTCCATACACCTGACAGTGAATTCATAGCCAGCATGCCAAAGAACCGCTGAATTCGACAGGAAAAGGACAGACAGTCCAACTGTTGGGCAAAATGCTTAACGAGAACTTCATTTTTTCAAAAAGAATATCCAAGTAGCCAATAAGCATAGAAAAGGCAACATTAGTTTTCAGGAGAATATGCATTAAAATACAGCAAAATTGGGTGCCCCTACTTTGTTACCAGAATGTCTAAAATTTAAACAACTGGTTCTGAGTGTTGGAAGACTATGGAGTAACTGGACACCCAAACACTGTTGGAACAAAGTAAGCACCTACAACCATTTTGGAACCATTTAAATAGCATATGTGTGTGCGTGCGTGCATCCTAAGTCACTTCAGTAGTGTCCAGCTCTTTGTAACCCTGTGGACTGTAGCCCACCAAGCTCCTCTGTCCATGGGATTCTCCAAGCAAGAATACTGGAATGGGTTGCCATGCCATCCTCCAGGGGATCTTCCCGACCCAGGCATCAAACCTGTGTCTCTGTCTCCTGCATTGGCAGGTGGATTCTTTACCACTAGCACCACCTGGGAAGCCCTTTAACAGCATTTAGCAAAGCTAAATATAAATGTATCCTCTGAGCTCTTCTGCTGTGAGCTCACTGACTGCAAAAGTGACTCATAAATGCAATAGGAGACGTGCTTATAGCAAACATATTCGTAATATGGGAAACTGCAAACGGCCCAAACATTCGTCAGCTCCTAGATAAAGAAATTATGCAGTAGTATATCCACTCAATGGAATTATTCTCAGCAAAGTAAGAAGAAAAGGCTTCCCTGGTGGCTCAGATGGTAAAGAACTGCCTGCAATGCAAGAGACCTGGGCTCAATCCCTGGGTCCAGAAGATCCCCTGGAGAAGGGAACAGCTACCCACTCCAGTATTCTTGCCTGGAGAATTCCATGGACAGAGGAACCTGGCGGGCTACAGTCCATGGGGTCCCAAAGAGTTGGACACAACTGAGCGACTAACACACACAATGTGAGAGGACAAACCACTGATACAACATGGGTGCTTCTCACACAGATAATGTTAAACAAAATAGGCCAGACCACAGTATATGCTGTATGATTCCATGTGTACAAAATTCAAAAACAGACAAAAGAAACCAATGATACTAGACCTGAGAACAGAGGTTATCTTGAAGGTGTTGATAGTTTTGGAGAGGAAGGAATATTGAGGAAAGGGGATCCAGGGGGCTTATCGTGGTCTGTATCTTGATCCAAATGGTAGTTAATGGTATATGCATTTGCAAAAGTTAACTGGGATCTATGCTTAACCACTTGTGGGCTTAATTGTAGGTATGTTATGCTTTATTTAAAAAACTGATTTGGAACTTAACTTAAGCATGGGATGATCAAGCTGGCATTGGAACACAGTGATCAATCTTAAAATCACAAAACAAGTCGATATCCTATGCCTACTTCCTAATGAAAGTTCACTTATAAAGTATATTTATCCAGAAAGAAAAAAATCCTGAATTCTTATGAAACATCCCAATTAACAGAAAGCACAGGATTAGAGATTGGTAGGTTACATGATTCTCAGAGATGCAATGAATGAGAACAACCCAGAATGTGGAGCTGTCTGCAGGGAAAATGACCCCGTTTCCTCAACAAATAAATTGCCAAGAGGAAAAAGAGAGCGAAACAAACCCACAGATTAAAATAAACTTGCAAGACTTGTCAACCAAATGCAGTGTGGACTTTGCTTAGATGAGGATTTGAAAAAGTCAACTGTAAGAAAAAGTCTAAAACAACCTTGGGAATTTGAACAGTACCTAGAAATTTGATTCCATTAAACTATAGTGTTTATTTTAGTTGTAATAACAATGGTATTGTGTTTATTTAAATTTAAAAAAAAAAAAGGTCCTTTACATCCTTGTAAAAGTAGTTGATTCCAGAGCTGGTACAAGGGAGAAGTTACAGGACCAGTTAGAAAATCTCATGGTTCTAGAAAGTAAGATCGTGCTTGAAAAGGGTTGGAGGAACCAGCCTGATGGAGCTCCTAATGGCCAAAGTTGGAACAATTTCAGCAACAAAATAAATATGGATACTATTTTAGCTCAAATTGATATGTATAAGTCTAAAGTGACATAAATAATAGAAATAAATAAGCAAATAAATTTTCAAACAGTGGCTGAGAGTTCTCTCTTTAGAGCAGGATGTAGAAAGAAAGAGGGACGTGGAAACCAATTAGGCAGATGTCAGAGACGTCACTTTGCTGACAAAGGTCTGTAGAGACAAAACTGTGGTCTTTCTAGGAGTCATGTGTGGATATGAGAGTTGGACCGTAAAGAAGGCTAAGCTCTGAAGAATTGATGCTTTCAAACTGTGGTGCTGGAGAAGACTCTTGAGAGTCCGTTAGACAGCAAGGAGATCAAACCAGTCAATCCTAAAGGAAATCAACCTTGACTATTCATTGGAAGGACTGATGGTGAAGCTGAAGCTCCAATACTTTGGCCATCTGATGCGAAAAGCCAATTCATTAGACAGGATCCTGATTCTGAGAAAGATTGAAGGCAGGAAGAGAAAGGGACGAGAGGATGAGATGGTCGGATGACATTACTGACTCAGTGGATATGAGTTTGAGCAAATTCAGGGAGATGGTGAAGGACAGGGAAGCCTGATGTGCTGCAGTTCGTGGGACTGAAGAGAGTTGGACACGACTGACTGAACAGCAAGCAGCACAGTGAACACTGCTGCAGACAGGATCCCTAAATGAGCACTAATAACAGCGGATGAAACTTTGAGGAGACCAAGACAGTTACATAATCCCAGTGTATTTTTCCCGAGATACTTATTAACTACAAAGAGAAGCATCATGACTACATGGTGAAAAAATCTGCCAGACATCCACCATCTTAATAAGCAACCAAGATCAGCATCGCCAGCAACAAGACAATTCAACACCATGAACCTTCGAAGGAGGTGACAGCCTTTCCATGGTTTTCTTGCCAAAGTGCATAACCTCATGTTCAATGATGAGAAAGCATCAGATGAATCAAAATGAAGGTACTTTCTACAATTTGTATTTTGTGATGACTTCTCAAATCATGGATGGGGAACCATAGCTGTTTTCTACATCTCATTCTGTATTCCATATTCTGCAAAACAACTGACCAGTCCTCTTTGAAAGTGTCAAGGTCAAAAAAGACAAGGGAAGACTGAGGACGCAGCTCATAGGAAACACTGAAGAGACATGATACCTAAATGCTAGGTGCATCCTGGACTGAATCCTGGACCAGAATAAAGGACGGTTGTAGAAAAACTGGACACCTTGACCAAGGTCTGTAATTTAGTCAATAGCATTATACCAGCGTTTACTTCCTGGTTTTGACCATTTGCTATGGTTATGTAAGACCTTCCCATCAGGGAAGGTGGACATGCAGAGAACTCTCTGTGCTATTTTTACAGTGATTCTGTACAATTAAAATTAATCCAAAATAGAAAGTTTTACTTTGAAAGAGCCCTTATGAAGCCGCTTATCTCAAATTGGGACTGGAATCCAGCCAAAACCCATAGTCTTCCGACTGAGATCACAGACCTGGTTTCAGGACCTAATGAAACTCAGGTTTTCAGGTTTCATTTCTCATCGCAGAAAGTATTCAGTGAGAGACAAAGTGATAGGTAGGAAGTATATTTATTCAGAGAGAAACACACTCCACAGACAGAGTGTGGGCCATAGCAGAGAGCGAGTGTGGCAGTCTCAGACTATGGTTATGATTACCTTTTATGGGATGGGTAATTTCCTAGACTAGTGAGTGGGAGGATTATTCCAACTATTTGGAGAAGGGGCGGGGATTTCCAGGGATTGGGCCACTGCCCACTTTTTGGTCTTTGCCGGTCCACTTGGGGACTGCCATGGCGCCTCTGGGTGTCATTTAGCTTGCTAGTGTGTTGCAATGAGCTTGAACTGAGGATCAAGTTTTAGTCAGGTTGACGTGTCTGCCTTCTAGTACCTGTTTGGATCTAATCAGTTTATGCTGTGCTCTCTGGCTGCATCATTCTTTCCAAGGTTGTGCGCTGCCCTCTTCCCTCCTGTTTCATGTATATTTTAGAGATAAAGCATGAAATGCTAATAGATAGTCTGAGGCCAAATCCATCTTTGAACATAACCCACAGCCATCCCAGTTTTCCTGCAGACATGGCATGTTTGTATATTAAAAACTTTCCTGCAGGCCTTATGCAGCTTTGCCTAAAGCTGCCATATCAGGTCACCTCATGGGGGCAGAGGTGGAGCTGGGAGAGCAGGCCAGGTTCCCATCACCTCTGGTCAGGTGACCTGTGGGCTCCGGGCTCTGTTTGCATCAGGTAGAGGGACTTGCTCGAGTGAAGCATCCTAGCCAGGAGGGCTTGGGTAGCAGGTGTGACCAGGTGGTGTGAGCCATGCGCTGTAAGGGTGACCCAATCCCACCGCCTGCCTCTCCTCTTCCTGCAGGAACGGGGGCGGCCGCAGCGGGACCTTCTGTGCCATCAGCATCGTCTGCGAGATGCTCCGGCACCAGCGGACAGTGGACGTCTTCCACGCCGTGAAGACACTGAGGAACAACAAGCCCAACATGGTGGACCTGCTGGTAGGACCCTGTCCATCTATCGTCCCACTTGGAGTTGGGGGATGGGGTGGGGAGCCGTTCCTGGTTAGCTCAGTCTGCTCCCTGGTGGGAGAGCCTCGTGCTCACGGTGCATTTGCTGTGCTCGTCCGAGTTTTTCTCCTTTCTCCCTTCTTCTTACCTTTTCACCAGTAGGCTCCTCTCAACACATCTGACGTGTAGAAATAGTTGAAACTCACAAGCGCACATCCTGATTAATTGCCATTCTCAGCAGCACCTTCCACATGGCTAAGCACTCCGTCTTCACGGAGAAGAAATAATCATAGCACATGAAATGCCAGATTTTCAAATTACAGATTTTATAAATAGCTTAATCACCTAATATTTATCAAAGCTGGGAATTGGAGTTTGACATCCGGACGGTTGCATTTAATTACGGTGGGTATCTGAGGAGAGGATGAAAGAGGTGGAGAAACAAAGGACGAGGTGGAATGGTTTTCTTCGGGAATTTCATGAAATCTCTTTATTGTGTGGAGCTGTTGAAATGCTGACTGCTGTGACTTGAGAATAGGAGAACAGTTTAAAGGAGGAAGCTTTTCAATGAGGTTTTTGTATTTCTCTGTTAGTGGAGGGAGGATCTGAAGGAGACGGGGATTACTCCCAAGGTGGGGAGAGTGGCCTGGGATGGGGAGGGGAAGACGAGGTGGAGTCCCTGAGGAGCTTGGAAAGCTGCTTTACATTGTAAATACCTTAACGGGACTAAAGAGGGGGTGGAGAGTAACTGAAGCTGAGGAAACAGCCATGGCCCCACCCATGATGGCCAGTTCCTGGGACCCACCCGAGCCCTGCTCAGCATCCAGGGCCATCGGCTTCTCCCACAGACGTGCTGGGTGCTTCGTGAGCTGTTCTGGTTTCCAGATGCCTGAGCTGCCCTGGGAATTTAACAAACAGGAAACTCTTTGGTCAGGCGCAGACTCTCAAAAGCGTCAGCAATTACCGTGTTGGCTTCTGCAAAAAAAGGGCTGTACACCCTACATCCCCCACACCACTACTCCCCACCCTGCCCTTGTTCAGTCACTAAGTCATGTCCGACCCTTTGTGACCCCGTGGACTGCAGCACGCCAGGCTTCCCTGTCCTCCTCTGTCTCCTGGAGTTTGCTCAAACTCATATCCAGTGAGTCGGTGATGCTATCTAACCATCTCATCCTCTGTTGCCCCCTTCTCCTCCTGCCCTCAGTCTTTCTCAGCATCAGGGTCTTTTCCAATGAGTCGGCTCCCATCAGGTGGCCCGTGTTTTGGAGCTTCAGCATCAGTCCTTCCAATGAATATTCAGGGTTGATTTCCTTTAGGGTTGACTGCTTTGATCTTCCTACAGTCCAAGAGACTCTAAAGGGTCTTCTTCAGCACCACAATTCAAAAACATCAATTCTTCAATGCTCAGCCTTCTTTATGGTCCAACTCTCACATCCTTACATGACTACTGAAAAAAACCATAGCTTTGACTATATGGTACTTTGTGAGCAAAGTGATATCTCTGCTTTTTAGTATGGTACCTAGGTTTGTCATAGCTTTCTTCCAAAGAGCAAGCATCTTTTAATTTCATGGCTGCAATCTCTGTCCATGGTGACTTTGGAGCCCAAGAAAATAGAATCTGTCACTGTTTCCATTTTTTCCCCATCCTGCCCTGGGGATGCCCCTCAAACCTGCCTTCTACTCTCAGCTCTGCTCATTCAAGTGAAGTGACCTCAGACAGATAACCTTGACATCGCCTTGGGCATGTCACTCAACTCTCTCGAGCCTGAGTTGTAACAGGGATGGTATTGGTTTGTTGAGATCATCCCCTGTGATGACATGCATGAAAGTGTTTTGGAAGTGCCCCAGGTGAGAAAGCCCATCCCTAAGACTGCAGGTGTCTACAGGGCACAGTGTGACCAGCAGCCCACCTGATGCGGGTAAGAAAAGCACTGGGTGCAAGCAAGGAAGCTTCGGGAGCAGAAGCATGTATACACGTGGCACTTACGAGTGCCTTTCACACAGTGCAGATTTCACGTGGATGGGCCAGGTTCTATGCCCAGACTTCACTGGTCAGAGGACTGTCTCACTCCCCGGGTTGTTGTTCAGTCACTAAGTCATGATGCTCGGTGACCCCATGGACTGGCTGCAGCGTGCCAGGCTTCCCTGTCCTTCACTATCTCCTAGAGTTTGCTCAGACTCACATCCATTGAGTTGATGATGCCATCTAATCACTCCTCGGGACCCCCCTGAATTTTAGAGTTCCCCTACCCAGAATTCTCCATCTTCTGGGCTGAGGGCAGTTAGAGGTGGCCCAAGTTTAGGACAGATAAGCAGATTGGCAGAGACTGGAAACAAATGCATAAATCAAACTCTTCTGAGATACCATGCAGTATTTAATGCTCTGATTCAGGGACAGGTGTGTAGCTTCCAAACATTAATTGGCATCTGAGTAAAGTGACCTTGACTTTTTTAAAAAAGTGTAATCCCCTTCTCACTGCAGCCTGACTTAAGCGCATCATTAGAAACAGACCCTTCCAGGCCAGGCCTTTCCCTAAATGGCTCTGCTGAGCTTCCTTCAATCACAAGTTTTTTGGGCAAAAGCAGCAAGACTTTTCCCAGATCCATGGTGCAGACTGCAGGATAGGGTGCTTTTCCATGAAGGCAGCTCCTGATTGCAGCCCACGTTTCCATCATAACCTGGCGTTTCTCTATTCATGTGTGGTTCTGAGGAAGAAATAGGATTCTCGGATTCCCAGAACCCCGAAGATCCACACCAGTTTTATGATAAGCTCAGTGGCTGAGAAATGTAAGAACGGCCTGCAATTTCCTGAGAAAAATGCCTGATGAATCTGTCACGGTGCCTCCTGGCGGGATAACAGATCTTATCTGGTGACCAGAGGGAAAATGTCACCGTGCTCTTTTCAGTGGGCTTGAAGCTTCTTGAGTTGAATCAGGGCTCTTGTCGCTGGCGTGTTTGTTTTTGCTGTGAGTATAGTCTCTGTTTAGTTTGGCGCTCATGTGTGTGTGTGTGTGTGTGTGTTGGCTAAGAGAACTAATTCAGGTCAGGGTGATAAAACCTGGCACAGTTGTATTGGGCATAAAAGACCATCCAAGATTTAAATCTCTCCCAAGTAGAGAATGTGATACCAGTAGCTGAGAAGCTCGCTCCTAGCTGTCTCTTTGGAAGAGGCACCCTAGAGCAGACCGCATGCTGGCCGCCAGGAGGCAGGCAGGTGGGCGTGGGGAGGCAGGAGGGGCCAGGGCCCCTGGGTCTACTCATCCTTCCATTCAGACCCCAAAACATGCTACCACAACCCCAGTACCCCCATCCCCCCATCAGGGCAGGATGAATGTTCCGAGAGGATCAGAGTGGGCCCATCTCTATCTCCCCTTGAGGCTCTGATTATTTTTCCAAATTGTGTCTGAGTTAGAAACTTCCCCATCCATTTTGAAGCATGGCACTCTCAAGGGAAAGTCAGAGGGCCTACGGATTTATTTCTTCCAATGTTTAGGTCTGGAGGCTCCAGGAAAAAGGCAGTGGATTGTCAAGAAGCAAAATCATTTTAACACAAGACTAGATATCTTAGGCAATGGGCTTCCCTAGCGACACAGTAGTAAAAGATCCAATGCCAGTACAGGAGGCACAGGTTCAATCCTGGGTCGGAAAGATACCCTGGAGCAGGAAAGTGGCAACCCACTCCAGTATTCTTCCTGGGAGATCCCATAGACAGAGGAGCCCAGCAGGTTACAGTCCATAGAGTTACAAGAGAGTCCAACAGGACTGATCGACTAAACAACAGCAAGATGTTTTGATGGAGCAGGGCCACTGGGTTTGTCTCCTGACCCCTCTTGCTGCCCAGCTTCTCAGTGATCCACCTCTTCAGCCAGCCCCCAGCCCTCATCAAAGGCCTGGATTCCTGAGGGGCCTACTGCCACAGTGCAGCCTGAGACTGGCGCTACTGACCTGGTCAGACGCAGACGGAGTCCCCCGCGCTGAGCCACTTTGCCTCTCGTTCGGTTGCTGGGAAACCAGCTGCTTCAACACACAGCCCTCTCTCACCTTTGCTTCTGCACTTGGCTTTGAAGTTCCCAGGTCTCTGTGTTAACAGAGAAGCAGCCTTTAGGAGCCAGATCTTACCCGAGAAAGTTACTGTCCCTGGGAGGCAGTGGGAGCTCTGGCCAGCGTGCTGACTTGACACACTCACCCGTTGTGAAGTGGTTCCCTAGACCACGGTGATCAGCACAACTTCGGCCTCTCAGAGTGAGTGCAGCTGACTCTATGTGGTCAGAACGCTTGCAATCCGTGGTCAGCAAGTTTCAAGGGTACAGTTCCATATCATTAACTCTGGTCGCCGTGCTATATGGTAGAGCTGTGGAATTCACTGCTCTTAGAACTGAAAATTTGTACCCTCACCAGCATCACTCCTCTTGCCCCTCCCCTGATGACAACAGTTCTAGTCTCTTATCTCTATGACATTGGCTTCTCTGTAATAGAACCTTTAAAAAATTCTGAGTCCCAGGCCCACCCCCNCACTCCGTCTTCACGGAGAAGAAATAATCATAGCACATGAAATGCCAGATTTTCAAATTACAGATTTTATAAATAGCTTAATCACCTAATATTTATCAAAGCTGGGAATTGGAGTTTGACATCCGGACGGTTGCATTTAATTACGGTGGGTATCTGAGGAGAGGATGAAAGAGGTGGAGAAACAAAGGACGAGGTGGAATGGTTTTCTTCGGGAATTTCATGAAATCTCTTTATTGTGTGGAGCTGTTGAAATGCTGACTGCTGTGACTTGAGAATAGGAGAACAGTTTAAAGGAGGAAGCTTTTCAATGAGGTTTTTGTATTTCTCTGTTAGTGGAGGGAGGATCTGAAGGAGACGGGGATTACTCCCAAGGTGGGGAGAGTGGCCTGGGATGGGGAGGGGAAGATGAGGTGGAGTCCCTGAGGAGCTTGGAAAGCTGCTTTACATTGTAAATACCTTAACGGGACTAAAGAGGGGGTGGAGAGTAACTGAAGCTGAGGAAACAGCCATGGCCCCACCCATGATGGCCAGTTCCTAGGACCCACCCGAGCCCTGCTCAGCATCCAGGGCCATCGGCTTCTCCCACAGACGTGCTGGGTGCTTCGTGAGCTGTTCTGGTTTCCAGATGCCTGAGCTGCCCTGGGAATTTAACAAACAGGAAACTCTTTGGTCAGGCGCAGACTCTCAAAAGCGTCAGCAATTACCGTGTTGGCTTCTGCAAAAAAAGGGCTGTACACCCTACATCCCCCACACCACTACTCCCCGCCCTGCCCTTGTTCAGTCACTAAGTCATGTCCGACCCTTTGTGACCCCGTGGACTGCAGCACGCCAGGCTTCCCTGTCCTCCTCTGTCTCCTGGAGTTTGCTCAAACTCATATCCAGTGAGTCGGTGATGCTATCTAACCATCTCATCCTCTGTTGCCCCCTTCTCCTCCTGCCCTCAGTCTTTCTCAGCATCAGGGTCTTTTCCAATGAGTCGGCTCCCATCAGGTGGCCCGTGTTTTGGAGCTTCAGCATCAGTCCTTCCAATGAATATTCAGGGTTGATTTCCTTTAGGGTTGACTGCTTTGATCTTCCTACAGTCCAAGAGACTCTAAAGGGTCTTCTTCAGCACCACAATTCAAAAACATCAATTCTTCAATGCTCAGCCTTCTTTATGGTCCAACTCTCACATCCTTACATGACTACTGAAAAAAACCATAGCTTTGACTATATGGTACTTTGTGAGCAAAGTGATATCTCTGCTTTTTAGTATGGTACCTAGGTTTGTCATAGCTTTCTTCCAAAGAGCAAGCATCTTTTAATTTCATGGCTGCAATCTCTGTCCATGGTGACTTTGGAGCCCAAGAAAATAGAATCTGTCACTGTTTCCATTTTTTCCCCATCCTGCCCTGGGGATGCCCCTCAAACCTGCCTTCTACTCTCAGCTCTGCTCATTCAAGTGAAGTGACCTCAGACAGATAACCTTGACATCGCCTTGGGCATGTCACTCAACTCTCTCGAGCCTGAGTTGTAACAGGGATGGTATTGGTTTGTTGAGATCATCCCCTGTGATGACATGCATGAAAGTGTTTTGGAAGTGCCCCAGGTGAGAAAGCCCATCCCTAAGACTGCAGGTGTCTACAGGGCACAGTGTGACCAGCAGCCCACCTGATGCGGGTAAGAAAAGCACTGGGTGCAAGCAAGGAAGCTTCGGGAGCAGAAGCATGTATACACGTGGCACTTACGAGTGCCTTTCACACAGTGCAGATTTCACGTGGATGGGCCAGGTTCTATGCCCAGACTTCACTGGTCAGAGGACTGTCTCACTCCCCGGGTTGTTGTTCAGTCACTAAGTCATGATGCTCGGTGACCCCATGGACTGGCTGCAGCGTGCCAGGCTTCCCTGTCCTTCACTATCTCCTAGAGTTTGCTCAGACTCACATCCATTGAGTTGATGATGCCATCTAATCACTCCTCGGGACCCCCCTGAATTTTAGAGTTCCCCTACCCAGAATTCTCCATCTTCTGGGCTGAGGGCAGTTAGAGGTGGCCCAAGTTTAGGACAGATAAGCAGATTGGCAGAGACTGGAAACAAATGCATAAATCAAACTCTTCTGAGATACCATGCAGTATTTAATGCTCTGATTCAGGGACAGGTGTGTAGCTTCCAAACATTAATTGGCATCTGAGTAAAGTGACCTTGACTTTTTTTAAAAAGTGTAATCCCCTTCTCACTGCAGCCTGACTTAAGCGCATCATTAGAAACAGACCCTTCCAGGCCAGGCCTTTCCCTAAATGGCTCTGCTGAGCTTCCTTCAATCACAAGTTTTTTGGGCAAAAGCAGCAAGGCTTTTCCCAGATCCATGGTGCAGACTGCAGGATAGGGTGCTTTTCCATGAAGGCAGCTCCTGATTGCAGCCCACGTTTCCATCATAACCTGGCGTTTCTCTATTCATGTGTGGTTCTGAGGAAGAAATAGGATTCTCGGATTCCCAGAACCCCGAAGATCCACACCAGTTTTATGATAAGCTCAGTGGCTGAGAAATGTAAGAACGGCCTGCAATTTCCTGAGAAAAATGCCTGATGAATCTGTCACGGTGCCTCCTGGCGGGATAACAGATCTTATCTGGTGACCAGAGGGAAAATGTCACCGTGCTCTTTTCAGTGGGCTTGAAGCTTCTTGAGTTGAATCAGGGCTCTTGTCGCTGGCGTGTTTGTTTTTGCTGTGAGTATAGTCTCTGTTTAGTTTGGCGCTCATGTGTGTGTGTGTGTGTGTGTGTTGGCTAAGAGAACTAATTCAGGTCAGGGTGATAAAACCTGGCACAGTTGTATTGGGCATAAAAGACCATCCAAGATTTAAATCTCTCCCAAGTAGAGAATGTGATACCAGTAGCTGAGAAGCTCGCTCCTAGCTGTCTCTTTGCAAGAGGCACCCTAGAGCAGACCGCATGCTGGCCGCCAGGAGGCAGGCAGGTGGGCGTGGGGAGGCAGGAGGGCCAGGGCCCCTGGGTCTACTCATCCTTCCATTCAGACCCCAAAACATGCTACCACAACCCCAGTACCCCCATCCCCCCATCAGGGCAGGATGAATGTTCCGAGAGGATCAGAGTGGGCCCATCTCTATCTCCCCTTGAGGCTCTGATTATTTTTCCAAATTGTGTCTGAGTTAGAAACTTCCCCATCCATTTTGAAGCATGGCACTCTCAAGGGAAAGTCAGAGGGCCTACGGATTTATTTCTTCCAATGTTTAGGTCTGGAGGCTCCAGGAAAAAGGCAGTGGATTGTCAAGAAGCAAAATCATTTTAACACAAGACTAGATATCTTAGGCAATGGGCTTCCCTAGCGACACAGTAGTAAAAGATCCAATGCCAGTACAGGAGGCACAGGTTCAATCCTGGGTCGGAAAGATACCCTGGAGCAGGAAAGTGGCAACCCACTCCAGTATTCTTCCTGGGAGATCCCATAGACAGAGGAGCCCAGCAGGTTACAGTCCATAGAGTTACAAGAGAGTCCAACAGGACTGATCGACTAAACAACAGCAAGATGTTTTGATGGAGCAGGGCCACTGGGTTTGTCTCCTGACCCCTCTTGCTGCCCAGCTTCTCAGTGATCCACCTCTTCAGCCAGCCCCCAGCCCTCATCAAAGGCCTGGATTCCTGAGGGGCCTACTGCCACAGTGCAGCCTGAGACTGGCGCTACTGACCTGGTCAGACGCAGACGGAGTCCCCCGCGCTGAGCCACTTTGCCTCTCGTTCGGTTGCTGGGAAACCAGCTGCTTCAACACACAGCCCTCTCTCACCTTTGCTTCTGCACTTGGCTTTGAAGTTCCCAGGTCTCTGTGTTAACAGAGAAGCAGCCTTTAGGAGCCAGATCTTACCCGAGAAAGTTACTGTCCCTGGGAGGCAGTGGGAGCTCTGGCCAGCGTGCTGACTTGACACACTCACCCGTTGTGTTGTGGTTCCCTAGACCACGGTGATCAGCACAACTGCGGCCTCTCAGAGTGAGTGCAGCTGACTCTATGTGGTCAGAACGCTTGCAATCCGTGGTCAGCAAGTTTCAAGGGTACAGTTCCATATCATTAACTCTGGTCGCCGTGCTATATGGTAGAGCTGTGGAATTCACTGCTCTTAGAACTGAAAATTTGTACCCTCACCAGCATCACTCCTCTTGCCCCTCCCCTGATGACAACAGTTCTAGTCTCTTATCTCTATGACATTGGCTTCTCTGTAATAGAACCTTTAAAAAATTCTGAGTCCCAGGCCCACCCCCAAGACTGATCCAGGTGACATGGACCTGGCTTCAGCAGCCGTGGGACAAGCGCCTCAGGTGACCTGATGTGCAACCGAGGATAAGAAAGGTCATGGGTAGTCTAGAAAGGCCCTNTGAGACTAATCCAGGTGACATGGACCTGGCTTCAGCAGCCGTGGGACAAGCGCTTCAGGTGACCTGATGTGCAACCGAGGATAAGAAAGGTCATGGGTGGTCTAGAAAGGCCCTTGGCCCACCCACATGTTGGATCAGCTGGGGCACTTCACAGATACAGGAGCCAGGCTGCACCCCAGAAGACAGGGGTAGACAGAGCCCGTGTGGTGTGCCGCAGGTGAGAAACACAGCTCAGGAGGATAAGAGGCCAGCCCTGCGGTATGCCACGCTGGTAGCGGGGCAGGCCAAGCCCACTTCCCGTTTCTTCTCTTTGCTGGACCCAATAACAAGGACCTGAGCTGCTCCTTGGACCAGGGAATGCAGTGGCCACAGGCCAATGCGTCTGATTAAAGAACCAGATGCACAGATAGCATGTGGCCTTGGAAAGGGAGACAGTGCTTCAGACTCTTTCACAGCTATACTGAGCGTAACGACCCCTCCATCTATCATCAGAGGCAGGCAGCTGCCCCCCGGCATCTCACAGGCACAGAGGTGGGTCACCCAGTGCAACCCCCTGGGAACACTGATCCAAACAGTCCCACCTGAGGTTATTGGCACATGGGCCCACTTCCCCTCCTGGCAAGTATGTCGGGCAGAAGCGTTTTTCTGCTTGTCAGTAAGGATCCAGCTGAGACTGAAGCTGGTGTTCATTTCCAAAAGCAGGTGTGTGTGTGTGCAGGGGCGGAGAGGGGGAAACTCTGCCCTAGGTGAGTGCACAGTCTCTTTGAAACTTCTCAGGTGACGTGGGATGTTTGAAGTGACAGGCTGACTGTGGGGCCACGTTCTGCAGACAAAGGCACTATCTGGCCTTTGGGGGAGCCACCTGCAGCCGCCCGCGAGCACCGAGGCCTCCCATGCCCTCCCTGAGGGCAGGGACTCTTACAGCGTGACCTCATGTGGGGTATCCTTCCAAGTTTCACTTTCTCCCTGTTTTGTGAGAACACAGAGCATCTGAAGCGAAGGTGGGGGCAGGGGTCTTGAAGAAGAGTTGCCAGTTACCCTGGTTGTGGTCCAGCACAAAGATGCGCACGTCATCAGCTAATGTCACCCAGATTGGGAAATCCTGGGACCAAAGCATAAACGCCCTTTCTCCCCTGAAGCAGAGATGGTTCATGTGGCTTAATTATACTGTTCAAAAGCAAGGAAACCACCAAAGACGGGCTCTGTCTGGTGATCAGGTGTAATCAGGTTCCAAGTGGGATGATTTCAGGTGTTTTTCAAGGTGCCTGGGGGAGGGGACCAGCGACTTGTGATCCTTCTGCTTATTCCCTGTACAGAACCAGTCATCAGAGTCTGTGGAGCTAGCAGCCTATTTAGGAAGGATGAGATGAGAGAGAGAGCTCAATTTGAAAAACTGTAGTCATGCCTATGATGGGGCACCTTCAGTGATTACCCCCCACACAGCCGCCCCTTGGGGTGAACCCAAAACCCCTTCCTGGCTTCCTCATTCACCTTTGACCCAAGGCAGCAGCCACATGGCCCTGTAAGTACATCTTACTATGTTAAGAATCAGCAGTAATAAAGCTGACTGCCAATCCAAGAGACTCAGATTTGATCCCTGNCTTTTCCCAGATCCATGGTGCAGACTGCAGGATAGGGTGCTTTTCCATGAAGGCAGCTCCTGATTGCAGCCCACGTTTCCATCATAACCTGGCATTTCTCTATTCATGTGTGGTTCTGAGGAAGAAATAGGATTCTCGGATTCCCAGAACCCCGAAGATCCACACCAGTTTTATGATAAGCTCAGTGGCTGAGAAATGTAAGAAAGGCCTGCAATTTCCTGAGAAAAATGCCTGATGAATCTGTCACGGTGCCTCCTGGCGGGATAACAGATCTTATCTGGTGACCAGAGGGAAAATGTCACCGTGCTCTTTTCAGTGGGCTTGAAGCTTCTTGAGTTGAATCAGGGCTCTTGTCGCTGGCGTGTTTGTTTTTGCTGTGAGTATAGTCTCTGTTTAGTTTGGCGCTCATGTGTGTGTATGTGTGTGTGTGTGTGTTGGCTAAGAGAACTAATTCAGGTCAGGGTGATAAAACCTGGCACAGTTGTATTGGGCATAAAAGACCATCCAAGATTTAAATCTCTCCCAAGTAGAGAATGTGATACCAGTAGCTGAGAAGCTCGCTCCTAGCTGTCTCTTTGCAAGAGGCACCCTAGAGCAGACCGCATGCTGGCCGCCAGGAGGCAGGCAGGTGGGCGTGGGGAGGCAGGAGGGCCAGGGCCCCTGGGTCTACTCATCCTTCCATTCAGACCCCAAAACATGCTACCACAACCCCAGTACCCCCATCCCCCCATCAGGGCAGGATGAATGTTCCGAGAGGATCAGAGTGGGCCCATCTCTATCTCCCCTTGAGGCTCTGATTATTTTTCCAAATTGTGTCTGAGTTAGAAACTTCCCCATCCATTTTGAAGCATGGCACTCTCAAGGGAAAGTCAGAGGGCCTACGGATTTATTTCTTCCAATGTTTAGGCCTGGAGGCTCCAGGAAAAAGGCAGTGGATTGCCAGGAAGCAAAATCATTTAAACACAAGACTAGATATCTTAGGCAATGGGCTTCCCTAGCGACACAGTGGTAAAAGATCCAATGCCAGTACAGGAGGCCCAGGTTCAATCCTGGGTCGGAAAGATACCCTGGAGCAGGAAAGTGGCAACCCACTCCAGTATTCTTCCTGGGAGATCCCATAGACAGAGGAGCCCAGCAGGTTACAGTCCATAGAGTTACAAGAGAGTCCAACAGGACTGATCGACTAAACAACAGCAAGATGTTTTGATGGAGCAGGGCCACTGGGTTTGTCTCCTGACCCCTCTTGCTGCCCAGCTTCTCAGTGATCCACCTCTTCAGCCAGCCCCCAGCCCTCATCAAAGGCCTGGATTCCTGAGGGGCCTACTGCCACAGTGCAGCCTGAGACTGGCGCTACTGACCTGGTCAGACGCAGACGGAGTCCCCCGCGCTGAGCCACTTTGCCTCTCGTTCGGTTGCTGGGAAACCAGCTGCTTCAACACACAGCCCTCTCTCACCTTTGCTTCTGCACTTGGCTTTGAAGTTCCCAGGTCTCTGTGTTAACAGAGAAGCAGCCTTTAGGAGCCAGATCTTACCCGAGAAAGTTACTGTCCCTGGGAGGCAGTGGGAGCTCTGGCCAGCGTGCTGACTTGACACACTCACCCGTTGTGTTGTGGTTCCCTAGACCACGGTGATCAGCACAACTGCGGCCTCTCAGAGTGAGTGCAGCTGACTCTATGTGGTCAGAACGCTTGCAATCCGTGGTCAGCAAGTTTCAAGGGTACAGTTCCATATCATTAACTCTGGTCGCCGTGCTATATGGTAGAGCTGTGGAATTTACTGCTCTTAGAACTGAAAATTTGTACCCTCACCAGCATCACTCCTCTTGCCCCTCCCCTGATGACAACAGTTCTAGTCTCTTATCTCTATGACATTGGCTTCTCTGTAATAGAACCTTTAAAAAATTCTGAGTCCCAGGCCCACCCCCAAGACTGATCCAGGTGACATGGACCTGGCTTCAGCAGCCGTGGGACAAGCGCCTCAGGTGACCTGATGTGCAACCGAGGATAAGAAAGGTCATGGGTAGTCTAGAAAGGCCCTTGGCCCACCCACATGTTGGATCAGCTGGGGCACTTCACAGATACGGGAGCCAGGCTGCACCCCAGAAGACAGGGGTAGACAGAGCCCGTGTGGTGTGCCGCAGGTGAGAAACACAGCTCAGGAGGATAAGAGGCCAGCCCTGCGGTATGCCACACTGGTGGCAGGGCAGGCCAGGCCCACTTCCCATTTCTTCTCTTTGCTGGACCCAATAACAAGGACCTGAGCTGCTCCTTGGACCAGGGAAGGCAGTGGCCACAGGCCAATGGGTCTGATTAAAGAACCAGATGCACAGATAGCATGTGGCCTTGGAAAGGGAGACAGTGCTTCAGACTCTTTCACAGCTATACTGAGCGTAACGACCCCTCCATCTATCATCAGAGGCAGGCAGCTGCCCCCCGGCGTCTCATAGGCACAGAGGTGGGTCACCCAGTGCAACCCCCTGGGAACACTGATCCAAACAGTCCCACCTGAGGTTATTGGCACATGGGCCCACTTCCCTTCCTGGCAGGCATGTCGGGCAGAAGCGTTTTTCTGCTTGTCAGTAAGGATCCAGCTGAGACTGAAGCTGGTGTTCATTTCCAAAAGCAGGTGTGTGTGTGTGCAGGGGTGGAGAGGGGGAAACTCTGCCCTAGGTGAGTGCACAGTCTCTTTGAAACTTCTCAGGTGACGTGGGATGTTTGAAGTGACAGGCTGACTGTGGGGCCACGTTCTGCAGACTATCTGGCCTTTGGGGGAGCCACCTGCAGCCGCCCGCGAGCACCGAGGCCTCCCATGCCCTCCCTGAGGGCAGGGACTCTTACAGCGTGACCTCATGTGGGGTATCCTTCCAAGTTTCACTTTCTCCCTGTTTTGTGAGAACACAGAGCATCTGAAGCGAAGGTGGGGGCAGGGGTCTTGAAGAAGAGTTGCCAGTTACCCTGGTTGTGGTCCAGCACAAAGATGCGCACGTCATCAGCTAATGTCACCCAGATTGGGAAATCCTGGGACCAAAGCATAAACGCCCTTTCTCCCCTGAAGCAGAGATGGTTCATGTGGCTTAATTATACTGTTCAAAAGCAAGGAAACCACCAAAGACGGGCTGTGTCTGGTGATCAGGTGTAATCAGGTTCCAAGTGGGATGATTTCAGGTATTTTTCGAGGTGCCTGGGGGAGGGGACCAGCAACTTGTGATCCTTCTGCTCATTCCCTGTACGGAACCAGTCATCAGAGTCTGTGGAGCTAGCAGCCTATTTAGGAAGGATGAGATGAGAGAGAGAACTCATTTTGAAAAACTGTAGTCATGCCTATGCTGGGGCACCTTCAGTGATTACCCCCCACACAGCCGCCCCTTGGGGTGAACCCAAAACCCCTTCCTGGCTTCCTCATTCACCT
This sequence comes from Raphicerus campestris, assembly GCA_006410735.1. NCBI lineage: Eukaryota > Metazoa > Chordata > Mammalia > Artiodactyla > Bovidae > Raphicerus > Raphicerus campestris. Next base: position 1,022,079 of record SJYW01011328.1, read on the forward strand.
TTGACCCAAGGCAGCAGCCACATGGCCCTGTAAGTACATCTTACTATGTTAAGAATCAGCAGTAATAAAGCTGACTGCCAATCCAAGAGACTCAGATTTGATCCCTGGGTCAGGAAGATCCAGGAAATGGCAAGGACTCCAGTATTTTTGCCTGGAGAATCCCATGGACAGAGGAGCCTGGTGGGTTATAGTCCATGGGGTCACAGAGAGTCGGACATAGCTGAGTGGCTGAGGATGCATAACACTCTGTTAAGAGGACGGTCCACAGTCGGCATTGAAACTAACTGCACGGCTAGCTTTGTACAAAATCACATTTCTGCAAGAAGGAATTGATCTCTTAGGTTTCCGCAAAAGAGAAAAAAAGAATTGTCTGTGTGATTCACAAAAACGGCAATGATTGGAGCTCGCCTCAGCCAATGTCAGCCATGAGCTGACAGCGTCAGGATTTGGAAATTCGAGTGATTCCTTGTAAATATTCTGAAAATAGAAGTATCAGATCCTGAAATAATAAATCCTAGAGTGTGGATTGAAAGCTTGTGCAAGTGCTGGTCCAGGATCTGAGAAAGCTGCGCTCAAGAGAAATGAGTTCGCTGCCCCATTAAGAACTGGGATGTGGTTCCCAGGGTGCATCAGACGTTGCCTCCGCTGCCTGTCCTTGTTCTGCCATTTCTACCTTGGCAGCCTGCCAGGAAGACCTCAGTCAGGAGGCCCACAGGCTTTACCGTTCAGACTGGGCCACTTATGAGAGAAAGCAAGGCTTCAACTATCCATTCCGCCAAGATAACAGGCATCAGTCAAGACTGTCCTGGGCAATCCAAGGCACTTAATATCCACCTCCCCCAGTCCACATGCTCCTCCTCCAGCTCCCCATCACCTGCCACCCCCTCACATCTCCCCTAAGAACTGCTGCTCCACCCTCCACTGCACCCATGTTGGGAACCATTCATGGCCCCACTCAGCTCTGCCTCTTGGTGGCCCTTGGGTCCCTGTCTCATCCTCCTCGTTGGACCATGGACTTCTCAGAGTCAGGGGCCAGGTCAAGGTACCTGGTATTTCAGTTCAGTTCAGTTGCTCAGTCGTGTCCAACTCTTTGTGGCCCCATGAATTGCAGCACACCAGGCCTCCCTATCCATCACCAACTCCCAGAGTTCACTCAAACTCACATCCATTGAGTCGGTGATGCCATCCAGCCATCTCATCCTCTGTCGTCCCCTTCTCCTCTTGCCCCCAATCCCTCCCAGCATCAGAGTCTTTTCCAATNACTATCTGGCCTTTGGGGGAGCCACCTGCAGCCGCCCGCGAGCACCGAGGCCTCCCATGCCCTCCCTGAGGGCAGGGACTCTTACAGCGTGACCTCATGTGGGGTATCCTTCCAAGTTTCACTTTCTCCCTGTTTTGTGAGAACACGGAGCATCTGAAGCAAAGGTGGGGGCAGGGGTCTTGAAGAAGAGTTGCCAGTTACCCTGGTTGTGGTCCAGCACAAAGATGCGCACGTCATCAGCTAATGTCACCCAGATTGGGAAATCCTGGGACCAAAGCATAAACGCCCTTTCTCCCCTGAAGCAGAGATGGTTCATGTGGCTTAATTATACTGTTCAAAAGCAAGGAAACCACCAAAGACGGGCTGTGTCTGGTGATCAGGTGTAATCAGGTTCCAAGTGGGATGATTTCAGGTATTTTTCGAGGTGCCTGGGGGAGGGGACCAGCAACTTGTGATCCTTCTGCTCATTCCCTGTACGGAACCAGTCATCAGAGTCTGTGGAGCTAGCAGCCTATTTAGGAAGGATGAGATGAGAGAGAGAACTCATTTTGAAAAACTGTAGTCATGCCTATGCTGGGGCACCTTCAGTGATTACCCCCCACACAGCCGCCCCTTGGGGTGAACCCAAAACCCCTTCCTGGCTTCCTCATTCACCTTTGACCCAAGGCAGCAGTCACATGGCCCTGTAAGTACATCTTACTATGTTAAGAATCAGCAGTAATAAAGCTGACTGCCAATCCAAGAGACTCAGATTTGATCCCTGGGTCAGGAAGATCCAGGAAATGGCAAGGACTCCAGTATTTTTGCCTGGAGAATCCCATGGACAGAGGAGCCTGGTGGGTTATAGTCCATGGGGTCACAGAGAGTCGGACATAGCTGAGTGGCTGAGGATGCATAACACTCTGTTAAGAGGACGGTCCACAGTCGGCATTGAAACTAACTGCACGGCTAGCTTTGTACAAAATCACATTTCTGCAAGAAGGAATTGATCTCTTAGGTTTCCGCAAAAGAGAAAAAAAGAATTGTCTGTGTGATTCACAAAAACGGCAATGATTGGAGCTCGCCTCAGCCAATGTCAGCCATGAGCTGACAGCGTCAGGATTTGGAAATTCGAGTGATTCCTTGTAAATATTCTGAAAATAGAAGTATCAGATCCTGAAATAATAAATCCTAGAGTGTGGATTGAAAGCTTGTGCAAGTGCTGGTCCAGGATCTGAGAAAGCTGCGCTCAAGAGAAATGAGTTCGCTGCCCCATTAAGAACTGGGATGTGGTTCCCAGGGTGCATCAGACGTTGCCTCCGCTGCCTGTCCTTGTTCTGCCATTTCTACCTTGGCAGCCTGCCAGGAAGACCTCAGTCAGGAGGCCCACAGGCTTTACCGTTCAGACTGGGCCACTTATGAGAGAAAGCAAGGCTTCAACTATCCATTCCGCCAAGATAACAGGCATCAGTCAAGACTGTCCTGGGCAATCCAAGGCACTTAATATCCACCTCCCCCAGTCCACATGCTCCTCCTCCAGCTCCCCATCACCTGCCACCCCCTCACATCTCCCCTAAGAACTGCTGCTCCACCCTCCACTGCACCCATGTTGGGAACCATTCATGGCCCCNATCTCCCTGTAACTAGTGGTGTTGCCAAGGGTTTCATTCCTTGAGAAAAGAGGGAGTAAGTCTGGAGTGGGCTTTTTTCAGTTAAGGACATTTGGCTATTCTGTTACCTGGGAACACGTGTTTGGATATTTGTTAACTGGTGAGATCAGTGAAGCTCACCGAAGCCTACTTCACTTCCCACGTGCCTTCCACTCTTGCTCTCCGCACTGTTCCTTTAGGCGCTGGGGTTACTGTAGCTGACTCACCAGTTTTAGTCACTCCTTCTGCTTCTGCTGGTCCATATCTAACATCTGATAAACAGACAGGAGCTTTCCACTGGAGCCAATTATACAGAGTGAAGTAAGCCAGAAAGAAAAACACCAATACAGTATACTGACACATATATATGAAATTTAGAAAGATAGTAATGATGACCCTGTGAGACAACATAAGAGACACAGAGGTATAGAACAGACTTTTGGCTTCTGAGGGAGAGGGAGAGGGTGGGATGATTTGGGAGAATGGCACTGAAACATATATACTATCATATAAGAAATGAAGCACCAGGCTATGTTCAATACAGGATACAGGATGCTTGGGGCTGTTGTACGGGATGATCCAGGGAGATGGTGTGGGGTGGGAGGTGGGAGGGGGCTTCGGAATTGGTAGATCGTGTACACCTGTGGCTGATTCATGTCCATGTATGGCAAAACCAATACAGTATTGTAAAATAGAATAAAGTATTAAATAAAAAAACATAACTTTAAAAAAAAACAAACATGAGATCCACAGATAGCATAGATAACACTTTCACATTATGAAAAATAACGAGGGTGAGACATGTTCTATCAAATTCACTTTCTTTGAATAACTTTATTCTTTTATCTTTTATATTATCTGTCTGGATATTTTTTTATAGGCATGCTCCGAAACATTTGTTCAATCCCCAATTCATTTTTTTTTCTTCCCACTGGAAAAGAGTGTTAGAGACTGAAATCTGGGCCCCACAAGTGTACATGAGCTTCAAATAATCAAAAAAATGCTGTTTCTCTTGTTGTTGGGACATTTTTTCCAACAGAAACGTCAATGGTACTTAAGTCCATATATATAATATGTTGACTTCCCAAAGTTAGTGTATCATCAAATTATGCAAATCTCTCTAATAATAATAATGGATCTAATTGATTCCATCAATTACCAAGACTAGGACTTCCACAGAAGTCCAGTGGTTACGACCCTGTGCTTCACCTGCAGGGGACAAGAGTTTAAACCCTGGTTAGGGAACTAAGATCCTATATGCTACGCAGTACAACCAAAAAATTAAAAATCACCAAGACTGTCTCTCCAGGATTGATGTACAGTGGGGATATAATGCTTCCTTTTATAATATATTTAACATTAAAATGAAAGCAATTAAAAAGACACTGCAAATAATATTACTGGGGTAAGACAAACACCCTGAATGTGGATTGTGACTGAGGGAGGCTCTGTAGTCACCCACCAGGCTGTCCAGCCCAGGTGAGTGAGGTTCCTGGACCTGCTGTAACAAACACCACAGATTTGAGGGCTTAAAAACAACAGAAAAGTACTCTCTAGGCCCTGGAAGCTAGAAGTGTGAAGTCAAGGTGTCGGCAAGGCCAGGCTATCTGAAACCTGCGCAGGGAGCATCCTGGCCTCCCGGGGAGAGCAGGTGGCGGTGCTTCAGGATGGCACTGGGGCCCACATGCGACTTCCAGAGGGCGAGAGCCAGCAACATGAGGAATTGGCCTCGAGCTCCCCAGAGAGGTGACTCCAGCAAGAGGCCAGGACTGCGGGACGAGCAAGCAGGTGAGGCCACCCCTTATGCCACCCCCCAGAACCCCTGTGCTGGAGCCCAGCCAGCACCCAGTCCAGGCCAGCCTGGACAGCTGTGCTCCCTGGGGGTCTGCTTCCAGCTGGCAAGAAAATCTGCAGCTGAGGAGCCATTCGTGAGTGTTCCGCATCCTTCCAGTGCCATCAGGTCCCAGACCATCTGACCTAAGGGCACCTGGCTGCTTAGCAAAGCCCAGGAACTGGAGGCAGCCTTCCCTGGGCTGAAGAGAGGTTGTCCCAGCACTGGAAACTGACTGGGTTTGGGGTGTGTGTGACCCAAGAGCTGGCTCCCCGGCCCAGCCTGGGGCAGGACGCTGGGTTTCCCATCACCTGCTGATTTAACGAGGGGTCTGTGTCCATCTGAGGCTTCCCAGGTGGTGCAGTAATAAAGAACCTGCGAGTGCAGGAGCCACAGGAGACATGGGTGAGGAAGAGCCCCTGGAAGAGAGCATGGCAACCCCTCCAGTATGCTTGCCTGGAGAATCCCATGGACAGAAGCCTGAAAGGCTCTAGTCCGCGGAGTCAGGAGGAGTCAGAGGCCGCTGAGTGACGGAGCACACAGGCACGCTGTGTCCATCTGCCCAAGTCCCCTCCCTTTTCATGCTATCTCAGCATCTCCATCTATTTTGTAAAACACTGATTTATCAGATATTGCCCTCATTTTCAATTAGGTACATTGGTTTAAACATAATTCACCTTCTCTTTCCAATCCTATTAGGTTATAAAAGCATTTGCAAATTGCCACACGTTTAAATGACCGTGTAATGGGTATTGGTTTTAATTGTCAGTACTTAAGTGGTCGTTATAGCTAAGTGTTGTGCTTTGTAAGTCAGGTAAGCCCCTCACTCTCCAAGGAAAAGTGCCTGAGAGTTAGCGGCTGCAAAGCTCAGAGCTAAGTTTGTGGTCCACACACAGAATAGGACATTTTTTGCTTCAGCTTAAAAAATGTCAGAAACCTAAAGAGTTTTTTGTTGTGGCTACTGTGAGAAAATTTACATAGCATCAAAACAGAAACACTCACAGATACAGAGAACAAGCTGGTGGTTGCTAGAGAGGGCGGGGTGGAGGGTTGGGCAAAATAGGTGAAGAGGATTCGCAGACACAAGCTTCCAGTTATAAAATAAGTAAGTCACGGGGATTCATATACAGAATAGGAAATAAAGCCCATAATATCGTAATAGTGTTAAATGGTGATAGATGATAACTGGACTCATTGTGGTGATCAGCTCATGATGCATATAAATGTTGAATCACTAGGTGGTATACCTGAAACTACTGTAATCTTTTATGCGAGTTATACTTCAATAAAAAAAAAAAAAAGCATTGGCGGCATATTGACCTCAGTTTTAACTTCCCATGGAGCCTAGTGGGGTACTTGGCACATAACAGGCACCCAGTGTCTTTTTATCATTGAGTCTCATTGTAAGTCTTTTTATCCCTTTTTATCATTGTGAGTCTCATTAAGTTACAAACATTTTATGTTTAAAAATAATAGTTGATCAGTCGTGTCCAACTCTTTGTGACCCCATGAACTGCAGCATGCCAAGCTTCCCTGTTCACTGTCTCCCGGAGTTTGCTCAAACTCATGTCCACTGAGTCAGTGATGCCATCCAACCATCTCATCTTCTGTGGCCTATATTAGATGTACAGCTATAAAGAGATAGTAGATATATCTAATATAGATAGAAATATAAAGCATTGACTCAAATTCGTCTCTCCCCACAGGTTAAGTATAGATATAGGAAGTTTGCTGCCTCTCCTGCTGGCCCTGGCCCTTCGCAGTCTGGACTGGACATCCCACGTCCTTGCTGTGGGAACAGATGTCTGGGCCTGCCTGTTCCAGAGAGGAAGGTGTTAAGTCCGTCTTCTTGGGGGAAGTGTGGTCTCCACAGTGAAAGAGGTTCTAGACCTACTTCCTTGCTTCTCTGTGCTCAGATTTCCTTCCCAGGAAGGAGAGAATAGCCCACTGCTTCCTCTTGCCACGCTCTACGGCTGGTGCTCCCTAGAGGAGGCTGAGCCCCACCGCGGTGGCGGGGGGCTCCGTGGCCCAACTCCGTTGTAAAATCACCTGCTTTGCTGGAGTTATGACAGTTGCATACACAGCGTTTTAGCCACCAGACGCCACATGACGCATTCCTCTGTTCAGGGAAGTCTGCTGCCCAGAACTGAAAAGCAGAGTGATGTAAATATAGAGTGATGGGTTTTGTCAGTCAGTTTATACCAGAATGAGGTGATAATGTTCCCACCCAAATTAATGTATCTGAGCAGATGTTTAATTTTTGAATATCCTGTTTTGAATATATATTACCTGATAACGTATAGATACTGAAACTACTTTTTATGTCCATTCATTAAATCTCAATCAAACCAGTAAATACCCCAACTACAGAGGCACAGAGACCCTGTTCCACTTTTCGGCAAGTGGCAGCAGTGTGTTGTGGTGTAAGATGAATGAACTGCTGGTACGGTTTCACCGTTATCGGCAGTGACACAGCCGAGCGGGCAGCAGCCCTAAGCGTGGGTTTCTCAAAGACTGGGAGGTGGTTAGGGGGAGGGGGGAGAAGCGCCAGGTTGAACTCTGGTTGAGCCACTCATCGGGTGACCTTCAGTGGCTACTTGGTCTCCCCGGCCTCTGTCCCCCTCTGCAGACGGCAACAGTTATTGTTATATTTGGGGGGATCCACTTGAAGAAAAAAAATGCAACCTAGGGATACAGAAAGGGCCTTGGAAGGGGCCCATGCAAGCAAGGGGGCCACCACCCCCTAGCGTTTTATTTCATGAGTTTCATAGTAAATCTGCACTGGAGTCAATAAATAAACCAATAGGAGAATGAATAAATGAAGCTTGCTATCAGGTTGTCTGAGTTTTAAAAATTGGTTGGTATTTTTATCGGGATTGTGTTCAATGTATGAATTAAAATAGAACTGGCATATCTATGCTTCCCTGGCAGCTCAGACAGTAAATAATCTGCCTGTAATGTGGGAGATACAGGTTCAGTCCTTGGGTTGGGCAGATCCCCTGAAGAAGGGAATGGGTACCCACTCCAGTATTCTTGCTATATTGTTGAGTTGTACTATTCAAGAGCAAGGGGCATCTTAGTATTTGTTCCAAAGGCGAGAAATCTGTGTTTANGATAATGTTCCCACCCAAATTAATGTATCTGAGCAGATGTTTAATTTTTGAATATCCTGTTTTGAATATATATTACCTGATAACGTATAGATACTGAAACTACTTTTTATGTCCATTCATTAAATCTCAATCAAACCAGTAAATACCCCAACTACAGAGGCACAGAGACCCTGTTCCACTTTTCGGCAAGTGGCAGCAGTGTGTTGTGGTGTAAGATGAATGAACTGCTGGTACGGTTTCACCGTTATCGGCAGTGACACAGCCGAGCGGGCAGCAGCCCTAAGCGTGGGTTGCTCAAAGACTGGGAGGTGGTTAGGGGGAGCGGGGAGAAGCGCCGGGTTGAACTCTGGTTGAGCCACTCATCGGGTGACCTTCAGTGGCTACTTGGTCTCCCTGGCCTCTGTCCCCCTCTGCAGACGGCAACAGTTATTGTTATATTTTGGGGGATCCACTTGAAGAAAAAAAATGCAACCTAGGGATACAGAAAGGGCCTTGGAAGGGGCCCATGCAAGCAAGGGGGCCACCACCCCTTCATGAGTTTCATAGTAAATCTGCACTGGAGTCAATAAATAAACCAATAGGAGAATGAATAAATGAAGCTTGCTATCAGGTTGTCTGAGTTTTAAAAATTGGTTGGTATTTTTATCGGGATTGTGTTCAATGTATGAATTAAAATAGAACTGGCATATCTATGCTTCCCTGGCAGCTCAGACAGTAAATAATCTGCCTGTAATGTGGGAGATACAGGTTCAGTCCTTGGGTTGGGCAGATCCCCTGAAGAAGGGAATGGGTACCCACTCCAGTATTCTTGCTATATTGTTGAGTTGTACTATTCAAGAGCAAGGGGCATCTTAGTATTTGTTCCAAAGGCGAGAAATCTGTGTTTAGAAGTCTGAAATTTAATAATTTCAAATTATTTTATGTTCAAATGACCACATCACATGTGGAAGGGGNGGTACCCACTCCAGTATTCTTGCTATATTGTTGAGTTGTACTATTCAAGAGCAAGGGGCGTCTTAGTATTTGTTCCAAAGGTGAGAAATCTGTGTTTAGAAGTCTGAAATTTAATAATTTCAAATTATTTTATGTTCAAATGACCACATTACATGTGGAAGGGGCTATGTTTCTTTTTCTGTGATGTGTTTTCTTTGTTCCTTTAGTTTTTCCTCTTCTTTTGCTATTTAGGAATGTTTATAGTCTATTCTAATGCTTACCTTTGTAACACACCTTTTTAATTGTCCCGAGTCTCCAGTTATTTATCCTTCACTTTGTCTCCCGCTAATTGCCTAGAGAGCAATCAGTGAGGTTATTTTGCTTTCTTCTTTTCTGCTCCTTTCTCCTTCTACGTTTGATTGAATATAGCAATGTACATGAGTGCTCAGTTACTTCAGTCGTGTCTGACTCTTTGCAAACCCTATGAACTGCAGCCCGCAAGGCTTCTCTGTCCCTGGGATTTCCCAGGGAAGAATACTGGAGCGGGTAGCCATTCTTCCCAACCTAGGGATCAAACCACATCTCTTATATTCCAGGCAGAGACACTGGGGAAGCACATATATATATAAATAACATGTAGTGCATAAAATATTATTCTTCCACCCTTGTTATAACTCTTCTGTATTCATGAATCTACATTTATATATATTAAGTTGCTTTACTATAAGTCCTCTCATTGAACTTTTTCCCTCCATTTCTTTCTTTCTTTCCTTCTTCTTCTTCTTCTTCTTTTTTTTTTTTTTTGAAGGCTATAACTGGGGTTTTTTGTTTGGGGTGTTTTTCCCCCTTTAATTTGCTTTAATTCATTGAAAATCAGAATCTTTAAAGCATCTTGTAGTCGCTCAGTCATGTCTGGCTCTTTGCGACCCCATGGACTGTAGCCTACCAGCCTCCTCTGTCCATGAGATTTCCCAGGCAAGAATGCTGGAGAGGGTAGCCATTCCCTTCTCCAGGGGATCTTCCCAACTCAGGGATTGAACCGAGGTTTCCCACATTGCAGGCAGATTCTTTACCATCTGAGCCACCAGGGAATCCCTGGGGGAGATGGGCTAGGGAGAGACAAATTCTCGGAGGATGCTTTGGCTCTCTTTGGCATTATACCAGGCTGCCTCTGAGGCCCCCTTCACCTCCTCAAAGAGGCAAGCCTCTCCTGTGAGTTCTGCAGTTTTTGCACCATCATTTTCCAGCACTGCCTCAGGTCGGATATAGGGTTTTCCAGGCTGGATTTTGGATGCAGTCCTGTGGGTTGTGGGTCAGGAAGTGTGACATTCTGTGGGATTTGATGCATTCACCTGGTAATCTCCTGGCAGGAGGCCAAGGAAGTTGGCCACTTGCTGGATCACAGAAGCGATTAGATTGTGGGTTTGTTGTGAGAGGGTTAACTCAGGAGCAGTGAGATGGAAGAGAGGCACAGGGCAAGGTCTGGGGGAAGGACACGAGCTGTTGTGCCCCTGAGAGCAATAGAGCATCTCCCTAAATCTCTGTCTGTTTACCAATCCTGATGCTCTTCCCTTAGTTCTTTCTCTTTTACAATATTTGGGTACACTTTATTTTTATATGGGTTAACATTCTGCTATATTTCATTTCATTCATTCTTTCTGAGAAACTGAAACTTGAAGATCATTTCCAAGCAGTATCTGAGTCTTGCAGTATCTCATTATGCAGCCCTTTCTTCCCGTTATTTATATATATATATTTTTTGCAAATAATAGTCATTTTGACCCATATCCAGCATAAGTAGCTTTTCACCAATCCCTAACTTAAGACAACTAAAATTTACAATCATGTGGCAGTATAAATTTTAAAATTACAGTTCATATACCTTTACAATCAAGGTGGTATGAAGCAGGAAAAATAAACTTTCCTTTAGCTGAAGTGCCTTTTTAAATATTAGACCTGCTGCTGCTATGGTTAAGTCATGTCAGTCGTGTCCGACTCTGTGGGACCCCATAGACGGCAGCCCACCAGGCTCCCCCCGTCCCTGGGATTCTCCAGGCAAGAACACTAAAGTGGGTTGCCATTTCCTTCTCCAATGCATGAAAGTGAAAAGTGAAAGTGAAGTCGCTCTGTCATGTCCAGTTCTTAGCAACCCACCCATGGACTGTAGCCCACCAGGCTCCTCTGTCCATGGGAGTTTCCATGCAAGAGTACTGGAGTGGGGTGCCATTGCCTTCTCTGATTAGCTAGTCTACAAAAAAAATACAAGTTTTGGATGTTCTTCAAATATCTTTTGTATATGTCATCTGCTAGTAAACAACACACACAGGTTTCTAGATTTCCCTCTCCCCTTAATTCTTGACTGAGGTAGTTTATCCTGTGGTCCGTTCCTTAGACAGAGGATTTGCTACATGCTTGTTTGTTTAAAATTCTCTTTTCTGTAAACTTCATACGTAAAGAATGGCTTGGCTTGATATAAAATCTTTTGATTCCTACGTTCCACAACGTTTTCTGAAAATACAGCCTTAAGGCTATGTCGTTTTTTAGGAACAATGATGCGACTCTTACACTTCTTGCCCTTTTAAATTACTCGATCCTTTGGCTTGGAAGCCTTGAGGATTTTATTTTTACCTTTCTCTTTATTTTTTTAATGTAATTTTATTTATTTATTTATGGCTGTGCTAGGTCTTCACTGCTGCACAATCTTTTCTCAAGTTGCAGCAAGCGAGAGCAACTCTTCATTGCGGTGCTCCAGCCTCTCATGGTGGGGGCTTCTCTTGTTGTGGAGCCTGGGCTCTAGGGCACTCAGTAGCTGCAGCTTCTGGGCTCTAGAGCACAGGCTCAACAGTTACAGCTGATAGGCTTCGTTGCTCCACAGCATGTGGGATCTTCCCCGAACAAGGATTGAATCCACGTCTCCTGCACTGGCTGCTGCTGCTGCTGCTAAGTCACTTCAGTCGTGTCCGTCTCTCTGCGGCAGCCCACCAGGCTCCCCCATCCCTGAGATTCTCCAGGCAAGAACACTCGAGTGGGTTGCCATTTCCTTTGCCAACACATGAAAATGAAAAGTGAAAGTGAAGTCGCTCAGTCGTGTCTGACCCTCAGCAACTCCATGGACTACAGCCCACCAGGCTCCACTGTCCATGGAGTTTCCAGACAAGAGTACTGGACTAGGGTGCCATTTCCTTCTCCGCTGCATTGGCAGGCAGATTCTTTACCACTGAGTCACCAGAGGCCTTTATCTTTGAGTTCGTGCTAAGTCACTTCAGTAGTATCTGACTCATTGAGACCCCGTGGACTGTAGCCAGCCAGGCTCCTCCATCCATGGGATTCTTCCAGCAAGAACACTGGAATGGGTTGCCAGGCCCTCCTCCAGGGGATCTTCCTGACCCAGGGATCAAACCCATGTTTCACTCAGTCTCCTGTATTGCAGGTGAGTTCTCTACCACTAGTGCCACCTGGGAACCTCTCCTTTGTCTTTAAATTCTAATAATTTCACCAGATGTGTCTTGGAGTTAGTTGTTCTTGGTCAATTTCCCCAGGGACTGAGTTCCTTCAATATGCAGATTCAGGTTTCCTCTTGCTCCTGGCAGGCTTCCTCACATTCTAATTTAAATATTAGGTTTTTTCCGTTGTTTTGTTTTTCTTTGTCATGGTTTCTGATTATGTATGTTGGTTTTTGTTTGCCATGCTTGCCTTTCGATGGCTTTCTCTCAGAGTTTTTTTGTTCTTTTCTGTACATCATGTTTCTTCTTCAGGCAATGTCCCCACCTTTCTTCCATGCACCTTATTGAATATGCATGGGCGTCTTTCTCCCCTTGCAACTCATTTTTCATTTCTGAGGTCATTTTGTCTTTTTCTTCCTTTTTTTTTCTAGAGATCAATCAGCTCTTCATTTCTTCCTGTGTCTGCCTGATTCTGGCTTTGACTTTGGAACTTCTGATTCCGAGTGAGATTATAGATCCTAAAATGCTTGATGACATTTAGTTCAGTGCTGAGAGTGATGTTACCTCCCAGAACATGATGTCCTCAGAGGGAGAAGCAATGAGATGTGTCCCAGGTAGTATTACCATCAGGAATCTCTGGAGGGACCCTTCCTGACTCTGAAATCCCACGACTCTGTCCACCCCACTGTGAAGCCGAGGGGGGGTGCCCCAGGTGCTGAGCTCAGGGGAGTGGACACGGTCCTGTCCCAGCAGGTGGCCCTCAGTCTCTGCTCATGTCCGTGTCTGGGTGTCTGGGTGGGGCGTTTCTGCTCTCATAGGCACCAAATTGACCCGAGCTCGATCCCTGGGTTGGAAAGATCCCCTGGAGGAGGGAATGGCTCCCGTACACTTGCCTGGAGAATTCCATGGACAGAGGAGCCTGGCGAGCTACAGTCCATGGGGCCACAGAGAGTCGGACACTACTGATTGACTAACGCAAGACAGGGCACCAAGTCACAGTCCACAGCATCCTGCTATTTGTCTCAAAGAGAAGAAAAAGCATGAATCTGTGACCAAGTGCAGTAAAACAGTCTGCAGCTTCTTCACTGCAACCATCCTTCCTGCCAGATGGAGATACATACGCAGAGACTCAGACAGAAAGGCACAGGAAGATGAACTGGGCCAGGAGTCACCCAGGTCTCCTGGGGCCCCCTTCTAGCACAGTGGGGACCTGGGATATGACAGTCCTTAATCAGAGAAGCAAACAGAAGCTGTGGGCACCTCTTCTACCCCGAGGCTCCCAGCTGACGGGGCTGCACAGAGGGCCTTGCCCCCTGGCCATCACCGCATCCCTCAGGGCCTCCATCAACCAACTCCCCTCTGTGGGAATTAGCTCTCTGTTAGAGCACCTTGGTCCTCATGGAGTCATCCTACATCGATGCAAGGAGTATGAGATAGAATATATCTCTGTAAACATCTGGTTTCAGATGCAAATTGTGACCATCCAGAACAGAGCATGGGATGGCTCCCAGGACCAGTGGCCTCACCCTGCTTGGCCCCTCTCTACAGAACTGGTCCCATGCTGTCTCTTTCCCCACCTCCTGTGAGCAGCTGCAAAGGGCAGCCTTCCCAAAAGAAGAAAATTACAACACGGAATTCCACAGTTATAGCTGCAGCTCCAAAGATTTCTTTTGTGTGCAAAAACAAAAAGGAAAAAAAAGTCTTTCATCTGCCAAGATTTTTACTTATCACATATGAAAGGGTACTGTCTTCTACACATTTTGAAATGCTTTAAAAATGGGTATCAAAGAGTCCAAGGCCCATTAATCTAAACTGCTTTAACACTTAGAGAAGAATAAAAGGCACTTTCTAAAATCTGCAAATGAGTGTAACCTACAAAATTACAAATTAAATGCTGGGGGCTGTGGGGTGAACCTGAGTTTCTCAGCTTGGAACAAGCATCTTTAAAGGGAAAAAGAAATATTACTTCAATATTTTTAAATCATGTTTTGAAATAGATGAGAAAAAGAAAGCTATGTACTTAGACACAATGGAAAGAGGGAAAAAAATTTTAGTTTGGCTAAAACTGGTCTCCATTAAGTTCCATTCAATAAAGATTCACAAAGAGGGCTGAGCTCCATAAATGGTTTATTTTTTACCACCTTTGCAGAAACCCTTGAATCTCAATTCTCTCCCCAGAATGAAAGATGCACAGTTCTCAAAATTCTCAGACCTGAATTCTCAGCTGATACAGTTGGCAGGAAAGAGGTCATCTCACTTTTCTGTCTCTCCATTTAAATTTATTATCCAGTACTCTGATTGTAAAAATAGGACAGAAAGCCTATAATATTTGATTGTCTTGATTTCTCAGCCCCAGCCAGGATGAGAAAGCCATAATCATGTAATAACACCTTCAATTTACATCCTCTGTGTCTCTAAAGAACTAATTGACTCTTACCAGGCAATTTTAAAATCTGATTAATCCCATCGTCATCCTGACACGTAGGTTCTGTGGAGAAGGTGTCTGCCATCCTCAATGAACAGCTCGTGAAGTGTCATGGGTGAAGAAGACCAGGATACACTGTGTGCCAGGCTGTGTCTCGCCATTTGTATTTTTTCTCTCATTGAATTCTCCTGCCATCACTTTATGGTTGATGCTTGCAACAGACTGTAGATAGCCTCAATTCTCCAGCCTTCCTGTAAAGAAGCAGGTTCAGTCCCCAGCCCCTGAGGTCTGGCTCACCATGGGACTTACTCTGGTGAATGTAAACAGGTGGGATATAGGCAGAGACTTGGAAAGGTGTGCACACTGGGCTTCTTGAAACATCATCACCAGGCCAGCCTCAGAGACATGGAGCCTAGTTACCCCATTATGCCCAACTGTCAGACATGAATGAGGCTACCTTGGACCAGCCAGCCTGCCCACTGACCTCACACACATGTACAAGCCCAGTGGAGATTTGCCAACTCTGTCTAAACCAGAAGAACCACCCACCAGAATCACAAGCTTAAATAAATCCTTTTGGGGACTCCCTGGCAGTCCACTGGTTACAGCTCAATGCTTCCATTGCAGGGGACATGGGTTCCATCCCTGGTGGAAGAATTAAGATTCTGTACGCTACATGGCATGGCCAAAAAGTAAAAAATAAATAAAATCTTTTTCACCCATGACATTATGCAACAACAACAAAATAATAGTAATCAATACAGCATTAACCCCACTTTACAAAACAGAAATGTTGGGCTCAGAGAGACTTTGTAATTGGCCCAAGGTCTTCAAACTCAAACTGTCTGATTACAAAGTGCACACAGAACCCATGCTTTGGGAAGAAAAGTTGGGGAAACTCCGTGTGTTAAACTTGAAAATATTTCAATTTTATGGCTATCCTCAAAGATTTTGAAAACAATTGAACAGAAGAAAAGTAGACCTATATTTTGGGTTGATTCATTAGGGCCAAGGAATAGAACTTTCAAGAAAGCAAAATTTAAGTTAAAAAGAGGAATCACACGACAACATCCAGGGTGGTTAGCATGATCGACCTGGTGATTAGCATCCAGGTCGACCACTAGCATGGTTGACCACAGAGGGAATTACCTTGGAGGCTAAGTAACACCCCCAGATCAGTGATTCCCTCCCTGCGAATGATGTGTTGTAAGGATGGAAAAGGTACCTTGCCTACTCCAGGGTCCAGAGTGACACCATGCTTCAGATCTTCTGCTGGCGTCTGGACAATCCTAAGACATTGTGTGTAAGACCTCTGGGATGTGAATGAAACCTTGCCAGACTGGAAATGCATGTCTTCCTTGGGTCCTGCTGTGATGCAGACTTTTATGCTGCACAGGTAAAGTTTGGCCACATGTCTGATGGAAAGTGGGGCTGGAGTTCTGGTCCTCTCTGTCCCAGGGAGCCTTGTCACAGTCCCCCCAACCCATGCAAGGCAGCAGAACTGTGGTTGGTGTCACTACAGGGAGCCATGCTGTTAGGGGTTACCCCCTACTTTCCGTTCTCTGTCTTTCACATGGGTTCTGCAGGTCAGAAGTCTCTTGACTTACCCTGGTGTGGGTGGGCTCACCTCTCAGGATGGGATGGGAGTCAGCTTGACCTTCCTCCCATGGTTTTGTGCATTTCATAAAAGGCCACCCGAACACCTCTGTGCAGAACCTAGTCAACACCTTTCAGTGATGTTGGTCTTCGCTACATGTGTGCTAAACCACTTCAGTTGTGTCCAACTCTTTGCAATCCTATGGACTTTAGCCCACCAGGCTTCTCCATAGGATTCTCCAGGCAAGAAAACTGGAGTGGGTTGCCATGCCCTCCTCTGGGGGATCTTCCTGACGCAGAGATCGAACCCAAGTCTCTTACATCTCCTGCATTAGGAGGCAGGTTCTTTACCACTAGTGCCACTTAGTGATCTACAAATCTTTTACGTGTTACTGTGTTCTAATATGATTCTGTGTTACACAGTGTCACTCATTGGTGAAAGAGAATTATATGATTGTCAAGCATCTTGGAGGCTTTCCAGGTGGCGCTAGTGGTAAAGAACCCACCTGCTAATGCAGTCATGGGCTCAATCCGTGGGTCAGGAAGACCCCCTGGAGGAGGACATGGCAACCTACTCCAGCATTCTTGCCTGGAAACTTCCATGGACAGAGGAGCCTGGTGGGCTNCTTGGAGGCTTTCCAGGTGGCGCTAGTGGTAAAGAACCCGCCTGCTAATGCAGTCATGGGCTCAATCCCTGGGTCAGGAAGACCCCCTGGAGGAGGGCATGGCAACCTACTCCAGCATTCTTGCCTGAAAACTTCCATGGACAGAGGAGCCTGGTGGGCTACAGTCTATGGTGTTGCACAGAGTCAAACACAACTGAAGTGACTTAGCACACACGCATGCAAGCATTGTCAAGCGTAAACCTGATAATGTGTAAAACATAAATAAGACATACCTATCTGGACTGTGTGGAGAAATTGGGGGTGGGGGCAGAGCGACATAACTATAAGGAAAACCCCTTTGGGTAAAAATAACGATCACTCAGAATGTTGATTTCTTTGCGCTGGATGCTGGTTTAGGGCAGAAATCTGGCTCTGTGGAAGCCTGTTGTGATATGACCCAGCCACTAAGAGGGCTTGTAATTCTCTTCTCATTAGTTTATTCAAGTATTTATTTGCTTGAAGGCTGCTTCCTCTAAAGAAAGAAATTTGCATGCAGCGACCAAAGCAAGCAACCCAGTCTCTGTACCTACTTCCCATTGAGTTTCTATGTTGTGTATTGTTTGTAGACTCCATCCATCAGTGGGAATGGCTCTGGGGTCTTCTGTTGAACCTGACTTTATATTTCACATTTGAGTGGGTTGTTTATGTCTGATGTAAAAGAACTTTGTGCAGTGACTGCCCGCCCGCC
>SJYW01011328.1:1046065-1056725 GCA_006410735.1 Raphicerus campestris
CCTTCTGATATGCCCATCAACATAAAGGCCTGATGTCATTTGGGGAAGAAGCTGAAACAGAGCACACACTCTCGGTGGCTTAGAGGTGGGAGGTACTCTGTTCCACCCAGGAAGCTTCCCCCTCATTTGTCCCACACCACAGCCCTGCACCTCCACCCCCTCTTCCAGGATCTACACAGAAGACTAATCACTTTTGGTGATGCTTATAAATAGCATGGAGATCCATTTAGAAACTAAAGTACAGAACAAAAGCACGACCCTAACAATTTTCTATACCGCTTTTAGCTCCGTACGGCAATAGAAAAGACATCACCACTATTAGACCCTTGTCAGGGTCTCAGCAATACACCTCTCATATTTTGGGATCAGAGCAGCAGAGTGTAGAACGCTGACTGTCATTTCAGGGACATATGTTTATTAGGAATATGTTTCCTAATATGTTTATTAGGGAATATGTAATGTTTCCTAATATGTTTATTAGGAATAAACATATTCCTAATGATCTTTACCCCTGAAAGGAGCCGCCCCGACTTCCCTCCTGAGTAATGGTCGTTTAGACCCTGTGGTCCAGGGCTTTTCCATTTCTCCAGTTGTCACTGCAAGGCAAGTGGATTCTCTTCTCGCTAAGCCAGCATCCCTACTCCATCCTTCTCGTCCTTCCTGGGCTCAGAGTAGAGACCTGCACACCTCTCGCGATAGCAGCTACGTCTTTCCCGCGAGATGTGGGCTGGTCCAGCTCCAGGACCGCGAGCATTGGGTGAGAGGAGGGAGGAGGTAGGTGAGGGAGGCGTTCAGAGACATCGGAGGGTCCAGATTTAGGATGAGACAAGGAAAACCTGTGGTCGTGCAGCCCTTAGCTCAACCCTCTCGGCAGGGTGAGAGCTGGCGCCATGTTGAGAGGAAAGGAACCCTACAGAGAACTTGCTGGTGACGGGAAAATGGAGGAGGTCTCAGGAAGAACCCTGGGAGAGCTTGACCCTCCAGACTGCCCTGAGTGCTGCAGGCTGACACCTGGCCGGCAGGTAAGTGGGGGCTGAAAGCCCTGTTCCCTCACCAAGCCTGGCACACCCTCCTATGTTGTGGAGAGGAAAGACGCCTCCTAATTAGCCGAGAGCATCACTTACAACTCCCCAGGCCTTGTTATTTGCATCTCCAGCCAGCTCCCAGGTGATACTGAAGCTGCTGGCTCTCAGACCCTCTTAGGGGAGCAAGGGGGCCAGAGGAGGGAGGGCTGCAGTGCGGGCCACAGATGGCAGCATGGCCTAAGAGCCTGCGTCTGAGCCCAGCTGGAGAGGAGCAGTAGGTGTGGGCCTGGCTTGGCTGGCCTGGCCTGGGGATAGCAGTCCCTGCCTGCAGGCCTGTTCTGGATGGTTGAGGAGACCCCCAAGGAGAAGACTGGCTTCCCAGAGTAGAGGAAGGTTCAAGGGCAGATGCAGGGAGAAAGTAAAGCTGTCCTGGTATTATGCAAGGCCCACCAGGCCTCACTGTGCAGCAAGGGGCTGGTTCACCACTGCAGAGAACAGGAACGGATGGGCAGGCTGCATTTCATCACACCAGCAAATATCAGTAAAAATCCCACAGACAGTGGTACTCAAAACTGGGAGGCACCACAAGATGGGCGCCCTGATCTAAGAGCATTCCAATTGTTCAAAACCTTCTGAAAAGTAAAGTGGCAACAGATAACAACAGCCTCACAGGTACTGAAACAGCACGGCTCAGTAATTACTGTAATTATACTTTTAGGGCTCCATCCAAGGGAAATAAGAAATAAAGATCTTTGCACGTAGAGGAAAAGCATTTTTAAGTGACCCAAATGTCTAACGTTGGTACAAAAATGTTATTAATTTTTGTTATTTCAATAGAGTATTTATAGGCATTAAAATTATGTTTATCAGGCACTTTTAAGGCCTAAAACAATATTTAGTGAAAAAAGTGGAATCCTAAGAATGCATAGGCAAAAAACAGCCAAGAAGAAAATGCATTAAAATGGAATGGTTCTCGCTGGTGATGGGGTTGTGGGGGGCTGTGCTTTCTTTTCCCTTTATATTTCCCACAGTAGACATATATTACTCTTCCAACTAGGAAAAAAAAGGAGAAAAAGCATATTGAGTTTAAGTCCTGGTGGCTTGTGGTCTGGTACTTGGTGGTTTTGTGGCCTGTTGGCTTGGTGGCTTTGGGGGTCTTGGTGGCCTGTGGTCTGGTGGCCTGTTGGCTTGGCAATCTGGTGGCCTGTGGCCCAGTAGTCTGGTTACCTGGATGCCAGTGCCCGTGGGCTGTGGCGGGTGAGGCACGTGTCCACGTGTGCAGGTGACCCTCTGGAACCTGGCTTTGCCCGGCAGGGAGGCTCAGTTCTAAGCAGCCTGGGCGCTGGCTGGAGGCCATCTTGATGGACCTGGAGTCAAGGCTAAAGCAGGCTGACACAAACAGGCTGCATGCGTACCTCAGGCTTAAGTGGGTCCCCACCCTGAACTCAGGGGTTGTGGGAGCTTTCCTAAAGCTCCCATTTCTCAGGAGCAGACCAGTCACCAGAGGACCTTGTTATTAAATAAAATGCAGACTCTGATCCAGAGTGTCTGGGGTGGAGCCTGAGACGTCCACTCCTGCTAAGCTTCTGGGTAACAGAAATGTTGCCCATCCAGAATCCCTCTGAGTGCCGTGGTCCTGGGGCAGTTCTTCAGTCCTCAGCATCCATGAGAGTCCCCCAGGCAGGTTGTAGACTCTGAGACCTGGGCCCACACCTGGAAACTCCAGCCCCCTCAAAACTGGGAGGGCACCCCGAGATGGGCGCCCTGATCTAGGAGCATTCCAGTTGTTCAAAACCTTCTGAAAAGTAAAGTGGCAACAGATAACAGCCTCACAGGTACTGAAACAGCGCAGCTCAGAAACTACTGTAATTACACTTTTAGGGCTCCATCCAAGCGAAATAAGAAATAACGATCTTTGCACGTAGAGGAAATCTACGTTTCCTCTACGTAGAGGAAATCTGCATTTCTAACAAGCTCCCAGGCAATGGGCCCACACTGCAGTCCTCTCCTACTTCCCCAAGAGGGTCCAAGAGCCAGCAGCATCAGCATCACCAGGAAGCCATCCAGAAATACAGATCATACCAGACCTGGGGAATTATAGCTGCATTTTCACACCGTCTTGGGTGATTTTCTGCACAGACTTCCCTACTGGCTCAGAGGGTAAAGAATCTGTCTGCAGTGTAGGAGACTGGGGTTTGATTCCCTGCATCGAGAAGATCCCCTGGAGAAGGACATGACAACCCACTCCGGTATTCTTGCCTGGAGAATCCCAGGGACAGAGGAGCCTGACAGGCTATAGTCCATGGGGTCGCAAAGAGTCCCTGGGGACATCACTGAAGAGACTTCGCATGTATGCATGTACAGGAGACTCTCAAAAAGGTCCTGCCAATTCCCACCCTCCCTCTCTGGGTCTGAAACCAACAGGGCCACTTCCCAGTCTCCCTGCTGGTCATGCCGTGATAGTCCCTAAATACCAGTACAGGGATTATCCCTGCCCACAGGGACAGTGTCTGCCCTGGGCTCACTTCCTTATGGTGCTGGCCACCACAAGACTGAAAAAACATCTCAGTCACCGTGGAGTTCTTACAGCAATTCCTTAAATCTGAATCCTTGTCTAGATTGGTGGGGGTGACCGATGGAAAACATTTTCCAGGAAGGGGAGATGGTATAGGATTGCAACAAGGAACTCTGGGAGCAGCTAGAAACATAACCCATCAATTGCTGGTAGAATATGGATTGCTTAAGATCCTTGGCTTTGGGATTTCAGAACCTGGAGTGAGAGAGAGACCTTATGTTCTTACTTTATGTTCTAGGTAACTTCAAAGCAGTGCAGTGCTACACAGAGTTGTGTCATTTCGCTATCGTGATTTCCTTTGAAAAATATCCTGTTCGTTGCTTCCTTTTAATATACCCTGACTTTAAGGACGAAATCTTCCCCAAGAAGGTAGGCTAATAGAAAAGAAAGAAAAACTACTCTGTTTATAGGGGACATTTATTTGCTAAAGTATTTTTCTTAGCCCTGGGCAGAATAAAATATGCAATCTAGACTTTTCTCTTGGCTTGAATTTAAATGCAGTTGTCATATTTTATGCTAGTTGAAGATTTTGGTTTGGTTTTGTTTTGTTTTTCAGCTGACAGGAAGAGGGGGAGGAAAGCTACTACTCACCAGTGGCTATTTGAAGTTTACTGATTGCTCGGGAAAAAAAAAATACTCTGGTGTTATTTTTAAGCATGACTATTTTGCACTAAACTAAGAAATTACTGCAATTTGACACATGAAATCTAAGACATAGATAAGTGTGATCTTGAAAAATCATCTTTTGGGAGCTTGACAGTAACAAAAAAGTAATCATGTCAATGCTACAGGCATTTGGTCATGGTTTAGTGAGAAATCAGCCCATGCCGCAGAAACCCACAGCACTCTCTCTGCATTGTCACAGGGAACGTGGAGCTGCGTGCTGGAAATGACAAGGGCAGCCACTCTGCCCATTGGACACGGCAAATCCTGGTTGTCGCCTCCTTAGAGAAAATCACTTTAAATGACTTTAAGGTGAATTATGCAGTCTGACATACTTAAAATCCTGCCTCTTTATACAAGGTATAGAATTACCCAATTAGTGTTCTCGCTCTGATTTTCCTTTGGAGAAAATCCACTTGTCTCCTAAGTTAAATTGAATACATTTGCACAACCATATCTGTTTTTAAAGCTTTCATTTACTGATAGAAATACCAATACAGGGACTATCACAGCAGTCCAGTGATTAAGACTCTGCCTCCCGATGCAAGGGGCACAGGTTTGATCCCTGGTCAGGAAACTAAGGTCCCACATGCTGCAGGGTACAGCTGAAAAAAAAATTTTTTTAATTAAAAAAATACAAAATACAAATCTCTGAATGTAACTGTAGCCTTTGAAAATGCTTCCATGCAAATTACTTCCAGGTTATCGTGTAAGCTGTCACTTTCCAAAGGTGATGTCATAGCAACTTTTGATCCGACACCGTCAGACATGAGTGGAAGTGCGTGGCAGGACGCAGGGGGATGGTCTCTATGCCTCTTGGATATGATAGCATAAACACAGTAACCTCTTTAGATTTTGAGAACTTTCCCTGTGGAATGCATGAGTGTGTGATTGTGGTGGGCAGTGTGGGTTTTGTCTAGTTCTGCCAATTAGAGTCAGCTCTTGTGAAAGTTCCCTACAGTGCCAGCTGGAACTTGGCCTTAGTAGAAAAGGAAGCAATCAACAGGTAACTCCTAGTGACAGTGACCCAGGCCTGAGGGGCAGACAGGTCCATTGGGTCCATCCTGCCTTGCCCCTTGAACCATGATCCAAACACGTCCAATGGCCCTTGAGCATCAGAATGAAGACTTCTCACTAACTGCTCATCCTTTCTTTGCTGTGTCATCAATTCTGTTCCTTTTGGAGATAATGTTATTCAAGGAAGTCACAAGCCTTTGCACTCTCCATGGAATGTACTTACAGATATCCCCATCAAGTGGAAGAACTGATTCTAGAAATTGACTTGTGGTGGGCAAAGACCCCACAGGGGCCACTCCTACCGACAGTGTTACCTTACGGAGTTGAGGGGGTTTGTCTTGTGAGACAGAAAGAGGAATAAAAATGGTTTTGGAAAAGACCT
The DNA here is from genome assembly GCA_006410735.1 of Raphicerus campestris. Lineage (NCBI taxonomy): Eukaryota > Metazoa > Chordata > Mammalia > Artiodactyla > Bovidae > Raphicerus > Raphicerus campestris. Next base: position 1,051,728 of record SJYW01011328.1, read on the forward strand.
TGATGCTGGGAAAGATTGAGAGCAGGAGGAGAAGGAGGTGATGGAAGATGAATTGGTTGGATGGCATCATCGACTCAATGGACATGAGTTTGAGCAAACTCTGGGAGATGGTGATGGACAGGAAGGCCTGGTGTGCTGCAGTCCATGGGCTCACAAAGAGTTGAACACAACTGAGCAATTGAACAACAACAATTCATCTTTTGTAACTTAAGAAAAATATGTAAAATAAAAGCAAAAACTTGCCGTGAATTTCACATATCTGTTGTGATCAGTTAAGAGTGGACACAGATGAGAACAGTCCAGGGGAGGAGGAATTGAGAGAGGAAAGGCATGAATGGGATGCAGAGAAGCTGAGGCAGCCTGAGAAAGATGAAGACCAGCAAGAGCATCAGGATTTCCTGGTTGAAAATAAAAAAGCAAAACGAAAACTAGTTTCATTTGGCCTTAAGCTCAAAGCACAGACCAGAAAGTCTTCTCTCTCCCTCACTGAAACATAGTGAGGATTCTCAGCAGGCGTTTGGAGAGCTGGCACCACCTGTCACCTGTCTTCCAAAGCCTCCCTTTTCAAATAAAAATGTTGCACATAACAGTGGGACCTCCAGTAAATTTTACCAGATCCTCTGGAACCCAGTGCATAGAAGCTGATACATACTGAACAAATCATGAAAGGTACATTTAAATTGACTGTTTATTGATAGGGGGGAAAAAGAGTCCTTAAACATTGGCACAGCACTGCTAAAGAAATGTAGTGAAAATCATCAGGGGCTGTTTGCATGTGTGGTTTCAGGGGTGCTGGGAAGGCTACAGGCTCCCCAAATGTTCCCTGGTCCCTCCTGCCCACAGCGGCCAGTTTGCTCTTCACAGCCCCCAGATCCTTGTTTTCTGTGACTTCCTCCCTGTGAGGTCCAGAAGTTTCTCCCTGAGAGATGTATTCCTTTAGCTTAACACTTGGACTCCTTTTCACCTAAAACTAGTATAATGTTATATGTTAACATTCTTTTTTTTAAATTGTTTTTAAATGTTAACTATACCTCAATTTAAAAAAATAATAAATGGTTACATTTATTGAGTGTTTGCAGANTCCTTTAGCTTAACACTTGGACTTCTTTTCACCTAAAACTAGTATAATGTTATATGTTAACATTCTTTTTTTAAAATTGTTTTTAAATGTTAACTATACCTCAATTTAAAAAAAAAGAATAATAAATGGTTACATTTATTGAGTGTTTGCAGAAAGAAAAAAAAAAAAAAAGAGGGAGAGAGACTTGTCTCTCTTTAAAATTGTAGGCAGCAGGGTCAGAGTCCCAGGAAGGAGCTCTCTGAGCCCTGAGTGCAGGCTTTCCCAAGGGAGCTTGAGGGGGGGTTGTTGGGCACCCAGGGATCAGGTCTCCACTCCAGACAAGCCTTTCGCCTGCTGTCCTATCTCTGTTGCAACTCTGCCCTTTGACCCAGCTTTGACAGGGCACGGGGACAAAGTGACAGTGGTTGTAAGCAGGCCCACAAGCAGTGAGAGCCGACTGGCCTCTTGGGTCAGTCCTCTGGACACTGTCCCAGACTGTAGGACCTGAGCTTTGTAACAGAAGAGGACCCTGCCAAGATCCCAGGCGCTGATCCCAGCAGTGGCTCTGCAGGCTGGGGCATGACAGGTGGACAGGGTAAGGGCGACAGTGAGCATCCGGAGTCCTGAGGATGACCCGGAGGAGGGAAGAGCAGAGGAGGTGGCCCCGGAGGCCCCCAGCAGGTGACCGGAGAGGCGGGGCTGCAATGGGGGACATGGTGAAGGGACATATTTGCTCCGCTATTCCTCCTGCCTGCTGGCTGCTCAGAGGTATCGCTCAACCTCTCGGAGTTCCTACTAGAGATCTATAAAATGGGGAGAAAGACCCAGCAACTTGACCAACTCTCCTAGCGGCTGATGGTCACACAGAGCTTTCACATCACTCGGGGCAACTTCCAAAGTCTTAACCAAAAAGTTTTTTCAGTGGTAACAGCTCTCAGAGAGGAGATGAGGTGTGATGTGTCCTGTTTGATGGAGGGACATCCGGATTGTGGTGCCAATAAAAGGGTCGGAGCAGAGAGCAGTGGGCAGTGCCTGGGAGACCAGGAGGGCCAAGCTCCTGACAGGCGGCCTCCATGTCTCTGCATGATTTCTGATTAGCGTTCTACTGCGCTCATGGTAACAGTGGCCCAGAGGATCAGATTAATCAAAGAGGACAGCCTTTCTCTCTATCAACTGCAATTACAACCATTATTTATGTTATTGAAATTAATTGATCACTATTGACAGCCTTTGCTATTTTTATATCACCTTGGGAGAGCCGGACAAACCAACCTCTGGACCCTCCCAGGGGAGGCAGCTGCTGGCTGGGAGGCAGGGCTGTTCTCCTCGCCACATAATGGAAGAAGGAAGAAAGGTTGTGCGGTTATTAAAATTTAATGTGTAATTTCTATGTAAAGCAACACGTGATTTATGGTCTCATATTTTCTTGGCCAGGAGCTTAGGCGCTCTTTAATAGACCTATGTCCCAGACATCAGTCTCCCACATCAGCATCACACTGGGGAGGGCCCGAGGACACTTGCTGCCCTTGCCCCCCTTCAACCCATAAACCAGGAGGTTTCTCAGGCCCAACACCATGACTGAAACTCAGCAGGATTGTCAGTGTGTTGAACTGAACTGTTCATAGACGTGAAATACCGCGTCCACAAATGTTGCCACTGTAAGCCCTTCATCTACCCATTTGGTTCCCTAGGTTTCTGTTGGGTAAGAAAGTGAGTGATACGCTGAAAAGCAGGTGAAGAGTAGGATCCACAACAGCTTCAGAACAACTTCTCCCCATCTGTCCACTTCTGCCCAGACACCAGGGTCATTTCAGCCTTGGTCTCAGGCCTGGTTGGTTAATGTTACAGATAAAAAGACTTCTTGGCTTTCAAGTCCTGTTTGACTTTGAAAGCCCCTGCTAGGATGCAGAGCAAATTCCATTTTCGGCTTTTTCCTGTGCTGTTTTGTGTTTGGCTGTTGAGCCAAGAGCAGAGCTTCCTTGAGGTTGTTGATGATCAAGTGCTGACACCTGCAAGCACTTCCCCGCTTCCCTGGCAGAACAAGGTGCCCAGGATGGAAACCTCATAGCTGGATGAGCCCACTTCCCATTCTACCGTTCGTGCTGCTCTGAAACTCTACAGTTCACCGAGCAGCGTTGTCTGAAGTCTCGGCAGTCCAGTAGTGCATCCACCAACTCAATTGCAAACAGTCCTGCCCTGATTACCGTAACCTAGATGGCCACACTTTCTGCTGTGCAGGAGAAGCTAATGAGATGGAGAGCTCTCTTGGAGGCGAACCCGCTGGCCCAGTGCCTAACGTTCAGCATGGGACCTCGGGGAGCCCGCCTCCCGAATTGCCGACGTGCCTGCTCAGAGCTGAACTTGCTGATGTGTGTATCGATCTCGATAGGGTGGAAGTGGACTGTAAAACAGAGCAGGAAGTCAGTGGAGACCCTGGGGGACACAGCTGAACAGTCCTCTCTGCACATGTGCTCTCACTGTCACCTCAGAAAAGCCTCTTCTTGGGAACAGAGCTGTTATCTGCCCTGTGGGTGCGGGGACAGCAGGCTGCTCTAAACACGAGGAGCAGAGCTGCAGGTCTGGACACCCACGTCGGTGAGCAGAGTTTTCACTTATTCTCAGAGATGCTGTGCCTCCCAGCATCTGGCTGCCTTGTCATTTTTGTGATTAAGGTGAGTTCAGATGGTGGGAGTTGCTGGCAATAAGCTCTTCACTGAACTTGCTCTTTTCAGCCCAAAGGGGAGGGAATAAAATAGACCAGAAGTAAGACACAGATGCTGTGTTCCTCTGCACCATCCAAACACTGATAGAAGGGAAGATGGGACAACGAGAGCCTGGGTGGACACCACGAGGATTCTCCGAAAAGGATCAGAACCTTTCAGAAGCAAGAGTCCAGCTGGCTCTCCCACATACCCTGTCGGCCTCCCTGACACAGGGTAGCGTGCTTGATGGTGGGTCACGATCATGATAAATGCTGGAACTGCAACCGCCTTTTCCTACGTACTACATATGACATACAGTCAAAGCTATGGTTTTTTCAGTAGTCATATATGACTGTGAGAGCTGGACCATAAAGAAGGCTGAGCGCCAAAGAATTGATGCTTCCAACTCTGGTGCTGGAGAAGACTCTCGAGAGTCCCTTTGACATCAAGAACAAAGGAGCCAATCCTGAAGGAAATCAACTATGAATATTCATTGGAAAGACTGAAGCTGAAGCTCCCCAACTTTGGCCACCTGATTCAAAGAGCTGACTCAGTGGAAAAGNTACAGTCAAAGCTATGGTTTTTTCAGTAGTCATATACGACTGTGAGAGCTGGACCATAAAGAAGGCTGAGCGCCAAAGAATTGATGCTTCCAACTCTGGTGCTGGAGAAGACTCTTGAGAGTCCCTTTGACATCAAGAACAAAGGAGCCAATCCTAAAGGAAATCAACTATGAATATTCACTGGAAAGACTGAAGCTGAAGCTCCACAACTTTGGCCACCTGACTCAAAGAGCTGACTCAGTGGAAACGACCCTGATGCTGGGAAAGACTGAGGGCAGGAGGAGAAGCAGGTGACAGAGGATGAGATGGTTGGAGGGCATCACTAACTCAATGGACATGAGTTTGAGTGAACTCAGAGATGGTGAGGACAGGGAAGCCTGCAGTGCTGCAGTCTGTGGGGGTTGCAAAGAGTTGGACAGGACTGAGCCACTGAACAACAGCAAACACATGCGGTACATTTTATCCAGTCTACTTCTCTGCCAGGATCTGACATCATTAAATGAGGCGAACAGGAGAAAGAAATGCTTGGACCTGGATTTTCCCTCAGAGACACTGAAACCAGTTTCTCCACTCTGCTAAATCCGCATGAGACTACATGGAACGACAGACCTAACACCTGTTCTCCTCCCATTTCCGTCTGCTGGGCCGGGGGCCAAGTTAAAACCCTGCGAGG
>SJYW01011328.1:1056740-1073653 GCA_006410735.1 Raphicerus campestris
TGGGGGGAAGGGGGCGAGGGGGTGCAGGAAGGGTTCTGGCAGCAAACAGGTGTCCACTACAGGGACCATAATCTGATTACTGAAGATGAAGGTAACAACAGAAGATGAAACTGAAGGACCAGGCAGGTGAGTAACAAGGCACCGCCGGGGGCTAATTGCAAGATCAGTCCAGGTTCCCAGGGATTGAAAATGTCATCCATGCCTGGCTTTGAGGAGAGTCAAGTGAAGAGAGAGGCTTGTGTGGCTCGAGGTCCTAAGGATGAAATCCCCGCCAGGCACCCCCACCGGACACCAGGCCAGTGCCAGGAAGCCCAGGATGCCCAGGTCGAACCCATCGATGTCATCGGGAGGTGGAAGCTGCTGGTGGGGAGGAAGCACAAGGCCTTGTCGTGTCAGTGCAGCACGTCACTGGTCCTGTGTTCTCCTCCCTGCTCCTCAGGGATGGCACTGTGCCAGATGAGCGAGGCGAGTGCCTTAGAGCAGGGCAGCTTGGAGCAGAGCCACAGGCCGTGTGGGAGGGGACGTTGCCCAGAGCAGGTGTGCAGGGCGTTATGTGGAGAACTTATAACACATTATCCGGCTGGGGTGCCAGCCCAGGCATCCGGCTAATTGATGGACTGAGGTCCTTCTGAAGTACCAGCACAGACCCCACTCCCCAAAACTGGTCCTCTCTTCCTTCACTGGCTTCCCATTTTGATTGAAGACCTATGCCATTGATGCCAAAGACATATTCCTAACACGGTTTTCCTGGAGCATGTGATTTATTCTGTTATTTTAAAAATCCAGTCNATAACACATTATCCGGCTGGGGTGCCAGCCCAGGCATCCGGCTAATTGATGGACTGAGGTCCTTCTGAAGTACCAGCATAGACCCCACTCCCCAAAACTGGTCCTCTCTTCCTTCACTGGCTTCCCATTTTGATTGAAGACCTGTGCCATTGATGCCAAAGATATATTCCTAACACGGTTTTCCTGGAGCATGTGATTTATTCTGTTATTTTAAAAATCCAGTCCATCTCATCATCTATTATTGTTGTCATCATATATATTTAAACACATTGCTTCAGTGGATTTAAAATGCTTTTATTTTAGTCCCTTAATAAATATTCATTTCAAGGTGACAGCCAGATGGGCTTTAAGCAGAAAAAAAATAGTTTATCCTTTGAGCAAATTTATTATTGGTGCATTTTCTTCTATGCTGTCATAAAGGCCAATCTCTCACTGCACACTAATTTTATGACTTTATTTGTATTTCACGTGAATGCCAAACTCCAATTCACTTTTCTATTTACTCACAGACCGAATCATTTTATTCTCCCATGTAGAAAAGAAATATTAGGCATGAATTTATAGCAGGATTAAAAGTTAGTTTGCTGGGAGAGCTCTCCAGGAGGCAATGTCTATTTTAAAAAAATGATTTCAGCTTCGTTGTAGGACAAGAATTTTAGTATTTTTAATCACGGGATTTTTGGTAGAAGCTTTGCTTTGATGTGCTCCATCTTTACTGGCTGTGTTGGGACTAATTATAATACCAGGTACCCCCTAATCCTCACTCTTCAAAGTCTCAATAGCTCACATCCATTTCCTGCCCTCATTCTGCTCCATCTTCTGTGTTGTGGTGATGCCGGCAGTGATGAGCGTAGAAGTGATTGGTCCATGATAGCCCAGGTGAAGGAGCCATGAGGGGCAGGAGGTGCCCAGCCCCCTGCACCGCTCTTCCTGTGCACCACAGACTCTGCAAGCATCTCTTTGAGGGCTCGTGTCTACATCTAAAATCAGATTTCATCTCTTCCTCCTAGTCTAATCTTTCTTTTCTTTATTCTTGGCTGTGCTGGGTCTTTGTTGCTGCGAGGGCTTTAGTCTAGTTGCAGGGAGCAGGCGCTACTCTCCTGTTGTGGAGCACCGGCTCGACAGTGGCGCACGGGCTTAGTAGCTTCGAGTCACGTGGGATCCTTCCTGATTGAGCCCAAGTCTCCTGCATTGGCAGGTGGATTCTTTGCCCCTGTGCTACCCATGAAGCCCTCCTGATCTTATTGAACAGTTTCTCCTTTTCTCTATTCTCCAGCTTCAGATGTTTCCATCCTAGGAGCTGCAATAATTTGTACTACAAAAAAATAATATTGACTATTTAAAACATGATGAAGATTAATGCCATGCAGAGATAAAACTATTGCATTTAACCAGTCTTTTAAATCTTGGGTTAAATTATTGGCACAGTCTGAGAGAGGGTCGAAGTGCACACATAAACCTTAAATCCACAAGCCTGCCTCGCTGTTCCCCTCCTAGCAGTGCACTAGACCTGACCTCCAGCGCAGCCCCTCCCCAAGCTGTAGCTGGGAAGGTGCTGAAAGGCAGAGTAGCCAAGGCCCCCCAGAGTGGGACCCTGCACTCTGCCCAACCTGCTTAGCTCTTGGTGCTAGGAGTTCCCCCTGTGAGAGCTGTGTGGGTCCTGTTGTGATGGACTGAGTATGTGGGTGGTCTGGAAGGAAAGCTATGACAAACCTAGGCAGCGTAGTGAAAGCAGAAACGTCACTTTGCCAACAAAGGTCTGTATGGTCAAAGCTATGGTTTTCCTGTAGTCACGTGCAGATGTGAGAGTTGGACCATAAAGAAGCCCGAGTGCCAAAGAATTGATGCTTTCGAACGGTCGTGCTGGGGAAGACTCCTGAAAGTTCCTTGGATAGCAAGGAGAGCAAACCAGTCAGTCCTAAAGGAAATCAACCCTTAATATTCATTGGAAGGACTGATGCTGAAGCTGAAGCTGGAGCTCTGAGAGTGTCCATATATATATAGAATGATATAGATATCCCTGTGTATATATAATATATGTATATAAAATATATATATATATATAAAAATATATAGTGATCCCTTTTAAAAGAATGGGCTTCAACTTCAGTTTTCAGAAATCAATCACTTTAGTCACATTCTCAACACTCTGCTTTTGGGTAAGTCCCCCTGTAGTCGAGTTCAGGCAGAAAACTATAGCAGCTGACCTTGATTTCATTACACCCTTGGATGCTCAGGGTGGAGAGACTCAGAGGTCTAGGTCAGTGTGTGCTCTCTATGCAGGGCCAGCTAAGAAAGAATTATTGTTCCCACTGTCCATAAAAGCAATATACATGAACACTGTAAAGCAACTATACTCCAATTTTTTAAAAAAAATAGAAAATACAGTGAAATGTCACTGAAGGGTTCAGAATCGACTGACTATTGTCACTTAGGGTACTATAATTTCCGAAATAAAATCTTAGGACAATTTTGTAAATAGCACATAACTTCCAAATTACAATACTGAACCTGTTATCCAGTACTTCGACTGCTAAAAAGTTGGTTGTGATGGAAAACCAGCAATCTCTGTTCTTTTATAGTAAATCAGAAATAATTTAAACACACACACACATACACTTAAACTCCCTTCTACTACTTGTAGAACTTTAACTTTTTTCATGGAAACCAGGAAACAGTGAAAGATGAAGAGCCAGCTTCTCATTGCACTACGTGTGTCTGCTCCTTTTATCACTTGCCTGAAGCCGCTTTGCATTTAGAGGCTTAAATCCTGACGCTTAAATGACCATGTCAAGATCTTCCTAAAACTGTGGCCTGAGCAATGCGCTGTAATTTTNAGCTTCTCATTGCAGTACATGTGTCTGCTCCTTTTATCACTTGCCTGAAGCCGCTTTGCATTTAGAGGCTTAAATCCTGACGCTTAAATGACCATGTCAAGATCTTCCTAAAACTGTGGCCTGAGCAATGCGCTGTAATTTTCATCTTCATAGTGAACTGAAGCAAGAAATCTCTGCTGCCACATTCACACTCTGATTAGCTCTCATTCACTCCTCCCCATGGCGAAGCAGAAAGAGCATTTAAATGAATGTTAAGATCTGAGTTTTTAATCATAAGTCTGCTCCTTCCTATCTCAGCTTCAAGCATATCACCTGATCATCTCTGCAGGCGATGTATCTCTTCCACTGTTCCCAGCCCACTCCACACCTCCTCCACACTGTTCTGTGTCCCAGGGGTGACCTGGAAGCCAACATCAACCTCTCTCCCTGTTGTCTGCCTTTGTGTTAGGTTCAGCCACAAAAGGGAGGTCACCACAGGTCAGAGGACCAAGGGGAGGAAGGACAGGTGTGTGTATTTCCACCACGTTGCTCTGCTTGGCTGTGTCCCTCAACGCAAAGCTCCCACCGGGCAGCCCTGGTAGCTCAGAGCTGCCTGCTCCGGGCTCTGCTAACTGCCTCCCTTTGCATCTTCAGACAGGGAGAGGACGGCAAACTTTTCTTGGGAAAATTTCATGAGTTGCCAAAATTAAATTGCCAACCAATTAAGTGCTTAAGCAAAAGTTGCTCAGTCATGTAAAAGGAAGGTTATTTAACTCCAGCACAAAAATAAACTTTTTAAGCCCCTTTTACTTTAGGGGTTTGCTATTGTATATAGCAACATCTACTCCTAATTATAGGACCCAGATAAAAGTAAATTTCTCATCAGGCAGGTACATGATATTTCCTTTGCTATACTGTGTTGGCTCACAGATGTAAGCCATGCTCTTCCTCATACACCATCCTCATACCTGCTCTCCTATGAAGTGGCACTTTCTTTTATAAAATATTAATTAATTAATTTGGCTGTACCAGATCTTAGTCACTGCATGCAGAATCTTTAGTCTCCACTGTGGCATTCAGGATCTTTAGTTGCAGCATGTGGGATCCCTGATGAGGGATCAAACCCAGGCCCCCTGCCTTGGGAGTGCGGAGTCTTAGCCACTGCACCGCCAGGGAAGTCCCCACTTTTTTTCTTAATGTTAACGTCTGGCAAATGATTAAAGTCTGCCACAAGTCCTAGATCCTCCTGGAAGCTTACCACAGCAACTGGCTGGTGCATTCTGCTTGGATGATGTCCTCACAGGGTCAGAGCTAAGCCTAGACTCTGCTCCCCAGGAGTCTGTGTGGGGAGGGGGGAGGACTTGGCATGGGGGATCAGGTCTGGCAAACTTAGTGCCAACCTCCAGTGAAGAAAGACCAGGAAAAGAAGAATTATCTGTTAAATGGGTAAAAACAGTGATGCAAACAAACACCTTTTCCTGTCTCATGTTACCGACTGTGCTATTTTAGGACCAGAACACAGATTGTACCATCCTATTTTTAAACAATGGGTTNGGTGTCCAGCTTTGGGGGTAAGCTGCTGGAGCCATGTCCTTTCCTTGTCCGTTTGCCAGCCAAGAGGAGGGGGGATGGAAGTGTGGTCTGGCCCAAAGGGCCATGCTCTGCTGGCCTTGTCTGGTCCTTATACCTGAATCTCTGTGGTTTGCTCACTCCCCAGGCTGCCTGCCTTTTCCCTGCGTCCGGGGTCCCTCCTCCTGGGCATTTCCACTGGATCAGGGGGAGGGTCCACAGAGCCCACCCTGCACACATGACCCTCTTCACCCCCAGCCGCAGCTCTTGTTACACCTACTGGACACTGGACCCAGCTGGGTGGGTCAGGTACCCTCTTTTGGAGACCCCAGATAAGCTGGTTTCAGGCACAGGAGCTGAGAGTGCCACCCAGAATCAAGCTGCTGAGACCACCTGTGACATGTGCACGTCACTTCAGAGAAAAACACCTGCATGTAGACACAGAGAATGAAGCGGCTGAGCCAAAAACGTAGAGAAGAGCCTGCGGGCCCCACAGAGCAAGGGCTTTCCAGAATGAGAGGACCAGGAAGGTGACTGCTGCCTCATCTGTGAATTTAAACAGCAACAACTTCCAAGCCCCTCGCTGGGTTCCAGTTCTGAGCCAAGCCTCACCTTTTTGAAGCATCTTCTTCCAGCTGAAATCTACCTTTGGGCTTCTATCTTGAGACGCCAAGCCCAGAATGCTGTCCTGGGCATTCCTGCATCACCAAGGCCACCTGCACAGACTCTTGGAAGTCACCCTGTGGGTCTCAGTTTCTGAACTGGGGGACCTTGAATGTGCTGTCCTGGTTCGAATTTTTACTTTCTCAAGGAAAAATAGAGGATAGATTTTGGACAGAGGAGTATAAGAAAGTTCAAGAGGTTTCAGGGTTTGTGGAGGAAATAGACATGACCACCAGGTGGCAGTAGTCCACACAGACTCTGCTTGGACAGGTCTCCACTGGGGAGTCCCTGGGGGTGGGACCACCCTGAGGCTCTTGTGCCGGAGGAGGGCGAGGAAACTCCACCAGGGAGACACGGTTTACATGGTAGGTGACATCTCCAGGCAGAGAACTCCAAAGGGTACTGCAGCTTGGGGTCTTTATAGCTGCTGGAAGCTTTATCTTATCTCTAGTGAGAAGATGTTAAGCACAGTTTCTCAGGGTATGCAAAGCAAGTACATTCTAAATGGCTAAAAATCTGCTTACTGGGGCTATGTTTAAAACAACTGGATGTATAAACATTTGAGTTTGGTTCCAGCAGGTTTCTGAGCTAGCACATCTCTGCTGCTATGAAGAGATGAACAAGCAGGGGCCAGCATACCAAAGCCTCCTGTGGCTGAGTCCTGTAACAAGGAGGCAGGGGATTCTGCAAAGAAGAAAGGTTGGTGAGTCATACACATTTCATTCTTTTAAAAAGAAAAGCCAGTAATTAGTGAAAAACAAAGTATTATGGAGCTTCTAATTAAATGATGGAATGAATTCTGATTCTTGCAAACTCCCTGGGTGGAGCTGAACTTCATTATCAACCAACTTTGTTGTTCAGTCATGTCCAACTCTTTGTAACTCCATGGGCTGCAGCATGCCAGGCTTCCCTGTCCATTACCATCTCCCAGAGTTTGCTCAAACTCATGTCCATTGAGTCATGATGCTGTCCAACCATCTCATCCTCTGTCGCCCCCTTCTCCTGTCATCTATATTTATCTCCTTTGAAGAAAAAAGACTTACATTTAAAACATTTGACCCAAAGATGGTTCCTTTGAAACTCTATACAGGAGTTTCTTTAAAAGCATCATGTGTGTGAACACATTTCTTTTCATAATTCAGAGTGTAAGATTTTGATGTAGACTGCACTGTGCCAGTTACTGCCCAGATGTCTAGATTTCCCATCTTTTTGTCAGGAAGGAATAAGACACCGTCACCCCTACAGATATGCATTCCAAAGGACACTTGCTTAGGCATCGTAATTTGCAGTGATGTGTNATTCAGAGTGTAAGATTTTGATGTAGACTGCACTGTGCCAGTTACTGCCCAGATGTCTAGATTTCCCATCTTTTTGTCAGGAAGGAATAAGACACCGTCACCCCTACAGATATGCATTCCAAAGGACACTTGCTTAGGCATCATAATTTGCAGTGATGTGTTATTAAATAATAAAGGGGAAACGAATATTGTTTTGTTGAGCCATTTCACAAAGGTGAGAATATTCAAGTCAAGTGAGATATAACATCTAAAAGTTTCACCTGAAAATATTGTCNCACCGTCACCCCTACAGATATGCATTCCAAAGGACACTTGCTTAGGCATCGTAATTTGCAGTGATGTGTTATTAAATAATAAAGGGGAAACGAATATTGTTTTGTTGAGCCATTTCACAAAGGTGAGAATATTCAAGTCAAGTGAGAGATAACATCTGAAAGTTTCACCTGAAAATATTGCCATGTGGAATAAATGGACCTACTGATACAACATAATAAAATATACAGACAGCGTGTCATTAAGAGGGCTGGAGGAGACCTGCAGAAATCCAACAGGGACAGAATTTAAGGATAAAAACGCGCTCTCACTTCCTCTGATCTCTTCCTGTTGTCTCAAATGGGCCAAACTCACCAGGAAGGGAGCGGGATGGGGAGGCGGGGGAGGAGGAGCTGACACGTGGCCTCAACAGGTCACCTCCCTGAGCATGGCAGGGAGGGTTGGAGAGGTCTCTGGGAACGTCTGCCCAGCGACTGGTGTGGCCATCTTGTCCAGGATCGTGGCCCCCAGACCACACAACGGCAGGCCCACGGCAGGTGCGCAACGTTAAGGGTACTGAATGAGGGTCGATCTATCTGCTCTGTAGTGTGTCTCCTCTTCCAAAATCCCCAGCCTGCTCACTGGTCCCAGAATACATGCTGAGTTAGCACTTCCATCTCTGCATCTTGTCGGGGCCTTACTGTCCACTCAGGCTGTTCTTTTTCACCTCACTGTGGGATCAGAGTTAGGGGTCCTAGCCAGGAGCCTGGGACAGCGAGAAGGGAAGCCTGGAACAGAAGGAAGGCGGGCAGTCATGCAGGCTGGGCCTTTTCAGAGGATGGGCTGGCCAAAGTGGATCTCAGACAGACAGGACACAGGTGTGGAAGGAGGCTAACCATGTGCTTTGAGTCTGAGGCTGAAACTTATCCATTAGGGAGTGACCCAACATCCATTCTTCCCTTCTTCTTTGCTGGCAAAGCCCCAATTTCATCTGGGTGTCCAGCCCTCCCCTAGAGATTCATGGACACTGACCGTGTCCCCTCACTGGTGGACCTATTTCTGGCATCAAGACTGGCATTAGAATGGGCATGTGACCTCATTCCAGCCAAAGAGAGTTGAGTTGAGCCCTGCATCCCTGTGACCACACCCTCCCATTGCTCCTAGGATTCTGCTCTATCAGTTATTCCTACAATAAATTTCACACTCTTTTCTTGTCAAAATCTTTTACAGAATTCCCAAATATGAGACAGATTCTTTTTAGTGTATACATGTTTTATACATTCATATTTAAATTATTGAGTCATCTTAATTGAGTAAAGAAGAGAAAAAGCTTACTTTGAGGTTGGTTATAAAATTGTGGGCTTCCCTGGTGTCTCAGACAGTAAAGAATCTGCCTGCCAATGCAGAAGTTGCAGGAGCTGTGGGTTTGATCTCTGGCTCAGGAAAATCCCCTGAAGGAGGAAATGGCAACCCACTCCAGTATTCTTGCCTGGAGAATCCCATGGATAGAGGATATTGGCAGGTTACAGTCCATGGGGTTGCAAAGAGTTGGACATGACTGAGCAAGTAACACAATAAATTATAAAATTCCAGCACTGGTATTTCTGCAGCTACAGACTTATTGTAAGTCGTGAAGCTTAAGCCTCAAGGTGCCTCATCTGCAGGGTGATCTCTTCCTTGAGTCTTTTCTTACAGCACTTTTTAACCAGATGCTCTATTTTCCTGAAGATTTCCCTGCGTGTCTCTTTGGCCAGAGATTGGTCATACGTCATTGTGGTGCTGGAGAAGACTCTTGAGAGTCCCTGGGACTGCAAGGAGATCCAACCAGTCCATCCTAAAGGAGACCAGTCCTGGGTGTTCATTGGAAGGACTGATGCTGAAGCTGAAACTCCAATACTTTGGCCACCTGACACGAACAGCTGACTCATTGGAAAAGACCCTGATGCTGGGAAAGATTGAAGGTGGGAGGAGAAGGGGATGGCAGAGGATGAGATGGTTGGATGGCATCACCAACTCAATGGACATGAATCTGAGTAAACTCCAGGAGTTGGTGATGGACGGGGAGGCCTGGTGTACTGCAGTCCATGGGGGCACAAAGAGTCAGACACAACTGAGTGACTGAACTGAGCTGAACTGAACTGACAAGGAGAATGAATCTGAGTGAGTGACTCAGACAAACCAACATTCCCCCTGGATCCTCANAAGCTGAAACTCCAATACTCTGGCCACCTGACACGAAGAGCTGACTCATTGGAAAAGACCCTGATGCTGGGAAAGATTGAAGGTGGGAGGAGAAGGGGATGGCAGAGGATGAGATGGCTGGATGGCATCACCAACTCAATGGACATGAATCTGAGTAAACTCTAGGAGTTGGTGATGGACAGGGAGGCCTGGTGTACTGCAGTCCATGAGGGCACAAAGAGTCAGACACAACTGAGTGACTGAACTGAGCTGAACTGAATTGACAAGGAGAATGAATCTTGAGTGAGTGACTCAGACAAACCAACATTCCCCCTGGATCCTCATGCCTGGATAAACTCTACCTGGAACAGATGGGTTCACAAAACAATGTGAGTCCACGGACAAAAATCCACGTTCAGTTAATGGAGAAGAACAATGCAATCTGATTCCCACCCTCACTGTGATGAAAGCTTTTCAAAACAGCCCCTTCAGTGTGGTTCTGATAAGCAGGAACTTTGGTTACCTCAATTTAGTTAAATAACTTCAGTTATTAAATAACTCCAACACCAATAATTCAAGTTGCTATGACCATGGTATATTAACTATGAGTGATTGCAAAATGCACAGACTTCACAGCTAGCTCTTCAGGGCGTTACCTAAGTACCAGGTGTGCTCAGTAACCAGTGACCATCATGTCTGCTGTGGACATTCCGAGGAACAGGGGTGGATTGCCCCACAGCGTGGTGTGGATGTCGAGATCAGTGACGCCATGCACACACCAAGAAGGCGTGCTTGACATTGACATAATTGAGCATTCCAGGGAGTACAGGGTGAGTCTTCTAAGCTACACAGGTTGAAAATGACCTGGGAGCAGGGGGAAGGAGATGGGCTCGGGGTTTGTTGTGCTGGGGTTGGGGCCAGGGAGAGTGGCTAGGGTGACATTTCCTGCACGTGGCAGGGACTTACGTGGTTTGAATCTGCCACTAGCTCCACAAGAGGGAGGGCCCAGACTTTCTTATCACCTGCCTGGACATGGGGCACCAGGGCAGGAGACGGGTGAGGCTTAAAAGATGTCAGTACTCAGACATCAAAAAATGGAGTTAGAGCCTCCTTTACGATGTCACTTCTTTCAGAGTCTGTTGGTGACTGGTCCCTGTGGGGTTATTCAGTGCCCCACACTGACTCAATGGACATGAGTTTAAGCAAACTCCAGGAGATAGTGAAGGCCAGGGAAGCCTGGCGTGCTGCAATCCATGGGGTCATGAAGTCGGACATGACTTAGGGCCTGAACAACAACAACAACCACCTTCCCTTGACAGCAGAGTGTGTCATTGTACCGCCTCCTTGTCTCCCATGCTAAACCCACATGACATTTCACAAAAACAGTCGAAAGAGGAAACTGGTCACCAAAAAGGAAGGTGCATATCAAAGAAATAAAAGTGATCATATGGGAAGTGAAACTGAATCTGTGAGTGGAGTTAGAGAAGAAATGGCTGAAGGGACTGAGGTAGGGGATAGACGGGGAGTTTGGGATTAGCAGATGCAAACTATTACGTATAGCATGGATAAACAAGGTCCTACCTGGTGGCTCAGAGGTTAAAGCATCTGCCTCCAATGCAGGAGACCCGGGTTCAATCCCTGGGTCGGGAAGATCCCCTAGAGAAGGAAATGGCAATCCACTCCAGTATTCTTGCCTGGAGAATCCCATGGACGGAGAAGCCTAGTAGGTTACAGTCCGTGGGGTTGCAAAGAGTCGGAAACAACTGAGCGACTTCACTGTACAGCACAGGGAACCCCGATATCTTGTGATAAATCATGGGAAAGAACATGAAAAGGAATGTAATACATGTGAAACTGAGTCATCTTGCTGTACAGCAGAAGTTAACACAACAAGGTAAATCAACTTTAATAAAAGAAATCTAAAAAGAAACAGCTGACTCTAGGAGAAGTGACCCTGCCGCCTTTCAAGAAGTTTCAGACACGCTGACAAAGGAGCTCAGGGAAGACGGGCTTATTGACACAACAGAGGAAAATGGTTGTGATGAAAAAGATGAAGCCAGCCCAGAGGAAGTAAATGCCAGCAAAAAATGTAACATTTAATGAACTATTGGAGATAATTCATAAACATTGAGCATGCAAAGAACAAAATGCTGGAAGCTGATCCAAGCTTTGGAAGGATTGCAACAATTCACCACACCATGGAAAGATGTCCACGGCTTATCCTAAGTCTCATGACAAGAAGATGAGCACTGTTCAAGCTATTGATAAGGTTTCTACAAAGACACAAAGCACTTTGTCAGCATTTCTGATGTGTTCAATGACACTGTCCTAAATAACACTAGCTTTATTATTTCTTTCATTTCTTTATACTTATAACTGATTATATTTTTCATATCTCAAGAAAAATGTGTGAAGGTCATGGAACAATCCTAATTTTTCCATTCATTATGAAGATCATTTCAAACTGTTTGAATCTGCACAATCATTCTTACGGTACCTCAATGCCACAAAAATCGCAGAGTGCCTGCACTGATTTGACGTGACTGGTCTGCAGGACTTGACTCTTGTGATCAGTCCTACCTTTGTAAACTACAGTCCTCCCTGCGTTTCCAGAACCCACTATCTCCAGAATCCTCCTGTCCCCACCTTCCCCAGGTTCTTCGGCTTCTCTTCCTTTGCCTGTCTTTTGGGGATTGGTGACCCACTTTCCATGCCCTTCCAGTTCTGGTCCTTTGTAAAAGTTACAGCTTCTCTGGTCTTATGTGGTGATGATGGCGCTAAGCTGGTAGTGAAGGAAAGGGGATCTTGTAAAATGATAGGGAGGAATTTCTAGGGGAAAAGCAGGTGGGCAGGGTATCCCCTTTATTTCACAATCTGGATTTAGGACAGCCTACAGAGCCCGCTAATTTTATCAATAGGAAATGTCCTTCATTCTTTTACAAACAGCTAATGAATTGTACTATGTATCTGGTTCTATGTGCTGGAACATGATGTAATAACAGATAGTACAAAGCAACACTAAGGATTTTAACTGGGCCCTCTAGGGGTCTACCCAGCTCCCTGCCACTTAACCCATTAAGTATCCCAGTGGAGGAAATATTACAGAGTAGTTTCATGAGAAAGATACTATATTATAGGCAAGAGGGTCTTTGGCTACACAACTGACACCACAAAATGTTGCCAATTGGGACAGGAAGTGCTACAAATCAGGATGGACCAAACTAAAAATTTTGAGATTACCTTTGCAGATGAGTCTTGCTTTGNTGCAATCTGATTCCCACCCTCACTGTGATGAAAGCTTTTCAAAACAGCCCCTTCAGTGTGGTTCTGATAAGCAGGAACTTTGGTTACCTCAATTTAGTTAAATAACTTCAGTTATTAAATAACTCCAACACCAATAATTCAAGTTGCTATGACCATGGTATATTAACTATGAGTGATTGCAAAATGCACAGACTTCACAGCTAGCTCTTCAGGGCGTTACCTAAGTACCAGGTGTGCTCAGTAACCAGTGACCATCATGTCTGCTGTGGACATTCCGAGGAACAGGGGTGGATTGCCCCACAGCGTGGTGTGGATGTCGAGATCAGTGACGCCATGCACACACCAAGAAGGCGTGCTTGACATTGACATAATTGAGCATTCCAGGGAGTACAGGGTGAGTCTTCTAAGCTACACAGGTTGAAAATGACCTGGGAGCAGGGGGAAGGAGATGGGCTCGGGGTTTGTTGTGCTGGGGTTGGGGCCAGGGAGAGTGGCTAGGGTGACATTTCCTGCACGTGGCAGGGACTTACGTGGTTTGAATCTGCCACTAGCTCCACAAGAGGGAGGGCCCAGACTTTCTTATCACCTGCCTGGACATGGGGCACCAGGGCAGGAGACGGGTGAGGCTTAAAAGATGTCAGTACTCAGACATCAAAAAATGGAGTTAGAGCCTCCTTTACGATGTCACTTCTTTCAGAGTCTGTTGGTGACTGGTCCCTGTGGGGTTATTCAGTGCCCCACACTGACTCAATGGACATGAGTTTAAGCAAACTCCAGGAGATAGTGAAGGCCAGGGAAGCCTGGCGTGCTGCAATCCATGGGGTCATGAAGTCGGACATGACTTAGGGCCTGAACAACAACAACAACCACCTTCCCTTGACAGCAGAGTGTGTCATTGTACCGCCTCCTTGTCTCCCATGCTAAACCCACATGACATTTCACAAAAACAGTCGAAAGAGGAAACTGGTCACCAAAAAGGAAGGTGCATATCAAAGAAATAAAAGTGATCATATGGGAAGTGAAACTGAATCTGTGAGTGGAGTTAGAGAAGAAATGGCTGAAGGGACTGAGGTAGGGGATAGACGGGGAGTTTGGGATTAGCAGATGCAAACTATTACGTATAGCATGGATAAACAAGGTCCTACCTGGTGGCTCAGAGGTTAAAGCATCTGCCTCCAATGCAGGAGACCCGGGTTCAATCCCTGGGTCGGGAAGATCCCCTAGAGAAGGAAATGGCAATCCACTCCAGTATTCTTGCCTGGAGAATCCCATGGACGGAGAAGCCTAGTAGGTTACAGTCCGTGGGGTTGCAAAGAGTCGGAAACAACTGAGCGACTTAACTGTACAGCACAGGGAACCCCGATATCTTGTGATAAATCATGGGAAAGAACATGAAAAGGAATGTAATACATGTGAAACTGAGTCATCTTGCTGTACAGCAGAAGTTAACACAACAAGGTAAATCAACTTTAATAAAAGAAATCTAAAAAGAAACAGCTGACTCTAGGAGAAGTGACCCTGCCGCCTTTCAAGAAGTTTCAGACACGCTGACAAAGGAGCTCAGGGAAGACGGGCTTATTGACACAACAGAGGAAAATGGTTGTGATGAAAAAGATGAAGCCAGCCCAGAGGAAGTAAATGCCAGCAAAAAATGTAACATTTAATGAACTATTGGAGATAATTCATAAACATTGAGCATGCAAAGAACAAAATGCTGGAAGCTGATCCAAGCTTTGGAAGGATTGCAACAATTCACCACACCATGGAAAGATGTCCACGGCTTATCCTAAGTCTCATGACAAGAAGATGAGCACTGTTCAAGCTATTGATA
Source organism: Raphicerus campestris (assembly GCA_006410735.1). Lineage (NCBI taxonomy): Eukaryota > Metazoa > Chordata > Mammalia > Artiodactyla > Bovidae > Raphicerus > Raphicerus campestris. The sequence goes on from SJYW01011328.1 coordinate 1,071,404, forward strand.
AGGTTTCTACAAAGACACAAAGCACTTTATCAGCATTTCTGATGTGTTCAATGACACTGTCCTAAATAACACTAGCTTTATTATTTCTTTCATTTCTTTATACTTATAACTGATTATGTTTTTCATATCTCAAGAAAAATGTGTGAAGGTCGTGGAACAATCCTAATTTTTCCATTCATTATGAAGATCATTTCAAACTGTTTGAATCTGCACAATCATTCTTACGGTACCTCAATGCCACAAAAATCGCAGAGTGCCTGCACTGATTTGACGTGACTGGTCTGCAGGACTTGACTCTTGTGATCAGTCCTACCTTTGTAAACTACAGTCCTCCCTGCGTTTCCAGAACCCACTATCTCCAGAATCCTCCTGTCCCCACCTTCCCCAGGTTCTTCGGCTTCTCTTCCTTTGCCTGTCTTTTGGGGATTGGTGACCCACTTTCCATGCCCTTCCAGTTCTGGTCCTTTGTAAAAGTTACAGCTTCTCTGGTCTTATGTGGTGATGATGGCGCTAAGCTGGTAGTGAAGGAAAGGGGATCTTGTAAAATGATAGGGAGGAATTTCTAGGGGAAAAGCAGGTGGGCAGGGTATCCCCTTTATTTCACAATCTGGATTTAGGACAGCCTACAGAGCCCGCTAATTTTATCAATAGGAAATGTCCTTCATTCTTTTACAAACAGCTAATGAATTGTACTATGTATCTGGTTCTATGTGCTGGAACATGATGTAATAACAGATAGTACAAAGCAACACTAAGGATTTTAACTGGGCCCTCTAGGGGTCTACCCAGCTCCCTGCCACTTAACCCATTAAGTATGCCAGTGGAGGAAATATTACAGAGTAGCTTCATGAGAAAGATACTATATTATAGGCAAGAGGGTCTTTGGCTACACAACCGACACCACAAAATGTTGCCAATTGTGACAGGAAGTGCTACAAATCAGGATGGACCAAACTAAAAATTTTGAGATTACCTTTGCAGATGAGTCTTGCTTTGTGAAACTGAAATATCTCTGGAAACCAGGTTCTTTAATTCCTTACATTAGTGGAGTGAGTTCAGAGAAGGCAGTGGCAACCCACTCCAGGACTCTTGCCTGGAGAATCCCATGGACACAGGAGCCTGGTAGGCTTGAGTGGGACACCACTAAGCAACTTCACTTTCACTTTTCACTTTCATGCCCTGGAGAAGAAAATGGCAACCCACTTCAGTGTTCTTGCCTGGAGAATTCCAGGGACAGGGGAGCCTGGTGGGCTCCCGTCTATGGGGTTGCACAGAATCGGACACGACTGAAGTGTCTTAGCAGCAGCAGCAGTGGAGTGAGTTATTGTTTATAACAAACGCTGCATAGGTTGTCAGTAGGTGTTTTCCTGACAAGGCTGAATGCCAAGAGGAGTCACTCTCATTCCTATAGAAGAGGAGAGCAATCTACAGCTCAGAGAGGCTCATTGACTGTTAGGTGATGGAGCCATGCTTCAAATAACAGAGATCTGATCATATTTTTAAAGTGAACGTTATGTTAGTTTGCTCAGTCCTGTAGGACTCTTCGCGACCCCATGGACTGTGGCCTGCCAGGCTCCTCTGTCCATGGGATTGTCGTGGCAAGAATATGGAAAAGAATGAAAAGACTTCTACTTTGATTGCTTTTGGAGAGCTAAGAATTCTCTTAAACGTGTAAGCTTCCAGTTTACCCTGTGGGCAATGCTGCACTTTCACAAATCAGGTTAGTAGAGTAATACCCACGTGGACTAAGCTGGTACTAAACCTAGTTCTAAATAAAGCTGAAATTTGGTGAGTTACATGATCATGCTGGGCAAATGTGCCAGCTCCTCTCATGTTTAGAACCCTGTGTTCTGAGGTGCTCAAGTTCACGCTGAGGAATTTGCTAAACAGATCCCTGGCCAGGGATCAGAGCAGTGATTTTCTGAATCCTTAAATCCTTCCAAACAGAAGTGGTCAAACACACAGCCTGAGCTCAGAGTCCCTAAACTTCTGGAATGTCAGTCTTGGAGTTCCTTACTACTGTTTGAACTCATGGGCTTCCCCAAAGGAGCAGGCTATTTATTTTATTTACAAGTTAAACGGAATGAAACGTATGCTCTTTGCATTAGGCAGCAATCAGGACTAAAAATAACTGATTTCGGCGAATTTCCTATGGAAAATATGAGACAGACGTGGACAGTCTGCCTTCCAAGAGGGGTGGATGGGTCCGGGCCTGAGCCGGGGCGGGTGTGCAAGGGAACCCCCCCCCCC
>SJYW01011328.1:1082292-1098802 GCA_006410735.1 Raphicerus campestris
CTCCACTGCCCACCTCCCCCACCCTCCCACCCCCCGCCTCGCCTTTGAAGTTCATGTGCGGCGGCGTGTCTGTTCCATCCAGCTGCAGGGCCATCTCCTGTGTGTGTGCAGGTGAGGGATGCGGATGGTCTTTGTTTGCTGGAATACAGACCACCCAGTCTGGACTGAGGAGGCAGGTCTTGTTAGACTCAGGGCACTGGATATCCTCAGGCCTGCGAGCATTGTTTAATGACATGCAATCATTTAAACTATTCTAGTAGCACCTGTTTCTGAGGCGATCCAAGTATTTTACAGTTACATTACTTCGTTCCGTTGAGTTCTCATAGCTCGGCTTAAGTAGGAGAAGCCCCATGATATTAAACTGTGCCCCTCTGGGGCAATACGGGAGGGTCGTCTGCATTAAACTGTGCCCCTCTGGGGCAATACGGGAGGGTCGTCTGCCTTGCCTGCCCTTTGTAGTATCCTCTCCTGGGGGAATGCATCTGTGCTCTCCCCCGAAAGACAGTGGTCAGGTGGAAAGCTGGCCTCATGATCAAGAAACCGCTTTCTGATAGTAAGCGTTCCTCCATCTGGGTGACCTTGGCACATGTCTTAGTTTCCTTTCTCACTGTCAACTGAGTGGAAATGCAGGGAAGGCTCCATCAGGGGAAAGATTACGTCCAGGATGGGGTGACACTGTGAAAGATATGTGTCCTTGGGAGAAAGGCCAGCCTGTGATCTCAAGAGAGTTCTTATAAATTGGCAGTAACAGTTAATAACAATTTGTCACCACTGCTTGAACTGAGACTTGACTTCAAAAGTGTGAAATCCTACAACCTCCAGAGCCTGTTTTGTTGTTGGTTATTTGCTGAGTGGTGTCCGACTCTTTTGGAACTGCATGGACTGCAGTATCTGAACTGAAGTCAACTAAAATCATACTCTCACACCAACTCCAAGTCCTTGTTGTTGGGGCGGGTGGAGGCGGGAACGAACATTCACCTGTATCCTAGGCATGGGCCACTGGTCAGTTCTGCTTGTATGAAACTTCGTGCTGGAAGGGGATATGAAGAAAGAAACTTGTTTATTTTTGCTATTTTCATTTTTGTGACTTTTTATGCCTCAGCAAAAAGTAACACGGTAATGTTCGTTTGAATATGTTTTGCCTGCCTGGGAGCCTCAAAATCTTATCAGCACTGAGGATGACAATTCTTTATGCTCTTGCTGAGACTTATGAAACACGAGTACAGAGGTAACGGGACCAGGGGAAGCTCTGTTCTTGAAGAGCTCAGTTATGGTGACCCTGGGCCACTTGCAGAAGATTTCACACTTTGCCCTGTTTCCACGTGTGACGTTTTTAACAGCCTTTGGTTGTGAACAGTGTTAATACATTTGAACCTAGGTTCTGCCACTCAGCTAGCAGAAGTGATCCACTCAGCTAGCAGAAGTGATCTGCTCAGCTAGCAGAAGTGATCTGACCTTGGTCTCTCCTCTGTTTTGTGAGGGTAGCACCCAGCTTGCTGGGCTCCTGAAGGAGCCCACATGTTGCATGTCGGGCTCAGAGCATCTGATAGACACTGTCATCATTATTAAAGGGAATTAAGACCAAGAAAGACTTGAATAGTTGTATCTCTACAACAGAGGGATTACAGCCTGTGACCTGTGTCCTTCCCGATGGAAATATTTTTAGGAAGACTTAGACCCCGGTCACCCAGCAGGACATTCCCTTAGTGGATCACTTCCAGTCTCAGTGACTGAGTAAACGGTTACTGTAACAGTCCCCTGGGGGTGGGGGTGGCGTGTGTAATGGAGAGGACCTGGGCATATGAAGACTGCCCCTCGCCTAAGGATGTTCCACCAGTAACGGGTTGTAAGGACTCCCCTGGTGGCTCAGTGGTAAAGAATCCACCTGCTGATTCAGGAGACATGGGTTCAAGGGTCAGGAAGATCCCCTTGAAGAGGAACTGGCAACCCATTCCAGTATTCTCGCCTGGGAAATCCCGTGGACAGAAGAGCCTGGTAGGGTACAGTCCATGGGGTTGCAAAAGAGCCAGACACAACTTAGGGACTAAACAACCGCAAGCTGGGATTGTAGGAGAAATTAAATGCTCGGGCTCCAGGGGGATGCGCGTGCCTGAATCCTACTGCTCTGCCCGCCAGACAGGCTCACGACAGAGCACCCGCACTTCCTTCCTACGATTTGAATATGTGTGTGCCCTTTCCTCATCAGGCCTGAGTTACTCCTATTTCCTCCTCTTTANCCCACCCCCCGCCTCGCCTTTGAAGTTCATGTGCGGCGGCGTGTCTGTTCCAGCCAGCTGCAGGGCCATCTCCTGTGTGTGTGCAGGTGAGGGATGCGGATGGTCTTTGTTTGCTGGGATACAGACCACCCAGTCTGGACTGAGGAGGCAGGTCTTGTTAGACTCAGGGCACTGGATATCCTCAGGCCTGCGAGCATTGTTTAATGACATGCAATCATTTAAACTATTCTAGTAGCACCTGTTTCTGAGGCGATCCAAGTATTTTACAGTTACATTACTTCGTTCCGTTGAGTTCTCATAGCTCGGCTTAAGTAGGAGAAGCCCCATGATATTAAACTGTGCCCCTCTGGGGCAATACGGGAGGGTCGTCTGCCTTGCCTGCCCTTTGTAGTATGCTCTCCTGGGGGAATGCATCTGTGCTCTCCCCCGAAAGACAGTGGTCAGGTGGAAAGCTGGCCTCATGGTCAAGAAACCGCTTTCTGATAGTAAACGTTCCTCCATCTGGGTGACCTTGGCACATGTCTTAGTTTCCTTTCTCACTGTCAACTGAGTGGAAATGCAGGGAAGGCTCCATCAGGGGAAAGATTACGTCCAGGATGGGGTGACACTGTGAAAGATATGTGTCCTTGGGAGAAAGGCCAGCCTGTGATCTCAAGAGAGTTCTTATAAATTGGCAGTAACAGTTAATAACAATTTGTCACCACTGCTTGAACTGAGACTTGACTTCAAAAGTGTGAAATCCTACAACCTCCAGAGCCTGTTTTGTTGTTGGTTATTTGCTGAGTGGTGTCCGACTCTTTTGGAACTGCATGGACTGCAGTATCTGAACTGAAGTCAACTAAAATCATACTCTCACACCAACTCCAAGTCCTTGTTGTTGGGGCGGGTGGAGGCGGGGACGAACATTCACCTGTATCCTAGGCATGGGCCACTGGTCAGTTCTGCTTGTATGAAACTTCGTGCTGGAAGGGGATATGAAGAAAGAAACTTGTTTATTTTTGCTATTTTCATTTTTGTGACTTTTTATGCCTCAGCAAAAAGTAACACGGTAATGTTCGTTTGAATATGTTTTGCCTGCCTGGGAGCCTCAAAATCTTATCAGCACTGAGGATGACAATTCTTTATGCTCTTGCTGAGACTTATGAAACACGAGTACAGAGGTAACGGGACCAGGGGAAGCTCTGTTCTTGAAGAGCTCAGTTATGGTGACCCTGGGCCACTTGCAGAAGATTTCACACTTTGCCCTGTTTCCACGTGTGACGTTTTTAACAGCCTTTGGTTGTGAACAGTGTTAATACATTTGAACCTAGGTTCTGCCACTCAGCTAGCAGAAGTGATCCACTCAGCTAGCAGAAGTGATCTGCTCAGCTAGCAGAAGTGATCTGACCTTGGTCTCTCCTCTGTTCTGTGAGGGTAGCACCCAGCTTGCTGGGCTCCTGAAGGAGCCCACATGTTGCATGTCGGGCTCAGAGCATCTGATAGACACTGTCATCATTATTAAAGGGAATTAAGATCAAGAAAGACTTGAATAGTTGTATCTCTACAACAGAGGGATTACAGCCTGTGACCTGTGTCCTTCCCGATGGAAATATTTTTAGGAAGACTTAGACCCCGGTCACCCAGCAGGACATTCCCTTAGTGGATCACTTCCAGTCTCAGTGACTGAGTAAACGGTTACTGTAACAGTCCCCTGGGGGTGGGGGTGGCGTGTGTAATGGAGAGGACCTGGGCATATGAAGACTGCCCCTCGCCTAAGGATGTTCCACCAGTAACGGGTTGTAAGGACTCCCCTGGTGGCTCAGTGGTAAAGAATCCACCTGCTGATTCAGGAGACATGGGTTCAAGGGTCAGGAAGATCCCCTTGAAGAGGAACTGGCAACCCATTCCAGTATTCTCGCCTGGGAAATCCCGTGGACAGAAGAGCCTGGTAGGGTACAGTCCATGGGGTTGCAAAAGAGCCAGACACAACTTAGGGACTAAACAACCGCAAGCTGGGATTGTAGGAGAAATTAAATGCTCGGGCTCCAGGGGGATGCGCGTGCCTGAATCCTACTGCTCTGCCCGCCAGACAGGCTCACGACAGAGCACCCGCACTTCCTTCCTACGATTTGAATATGTGTGTGCCCGTTTCCTCATCAGGCCTGAGTTACTCCTATTTCCTCCTCTTTAGTCGCCCTTTCTCCATACACAGCCAGCATTTGATGGAGAAGAAGGGTGGGTCTCCATCAGATTTACTGGACCGCTGCCCTGTGCCAGGCAGTGTTTTCTTGGCTTCAGAGGCCAGAGGTGACTGTCCTGAGAAGGCACCTGTTCCTGTCACCTGGGGGAGACCAGCGGAGCCACAGGGCAGGGCTGGAGGGAGGGGGGAAGGTAAGCCGTCGGGAGGCGCAGAAGGGAACCCCTGGGCCTGAAAAGGCTTTTGGGCAGATGAGGAGGTTCTCCAGGAGAGGAGAGCAGAGAGGGTGTTTCACCAAGTGCCTGTCGGTTCAGGTCTGGATGGCTCAGGTCTTCAGGGCGGGACTGTCTCCACCACCCGACGGAGAAGTAGCTGCTTGCTTCCCCAGATGCTCAGGACACTGTAGGAAGTGGGTTTTCAATAAAAGCTGCCACTTTTTTGGTCCCTTATCTGTTTATAAACATTGGTCCTGGGCCCCCCTGCTCAGTCAGGAGACTCTGTGCCAACTTTTCCCAAAACTAACCCCCTCCTTTAGGCGGTTGGTGACTTGCTACCTTTTATTCAGAATCATTATAATTTCTGTGACCTGCAAATGTTAACAGTGGACACTGAGAGATATTTTTTACCAAGTGTAAAAAAGCTTTTTAAAAAATGTGTAGTTGTATACTCTGATATAAGGATTTGTTTCTAAGCCATAGGTTGGAGTAAGTTTCCAGCCATCACCAGCTAACCTAGTGGCTCTTACTATTAAAAGAGCACCATTTTAATGAGCTGTTTCCTTTTGTGGAATTTTAGATTTAGCCACTGGATATTTTCTGTTGTTCTTGTTGATGTCTTTAACCTACTCACTAAAACTAGGTACTTTGGGCTAAACACGTTCTTCATCCTGTTTGCTGTTCGTTCATCTTTGTTTAACAGTGTCTTTATAATCACACAATAACATTACCACTTATTCCTACTTTTGACTATTAATACCCTTTACTTTGTTTTTATTCATTAAACTTCGTGATTAGAAAATAGCTGTAGTGCAGGACTGCTAAAGTCAGAAAGTTAAGTTGGTTGAAGAAAGAAGACTCGACATGATCAGACTGAGAGCGGTTCTTAGCAGAGAAAACAGCCTAATCAAAACAAAAGTTATTTGTGCTGTTTCTAGAGATTCTTGCAGTTACTTGAAGCAGAGCTCACGAGAGAAGTATCTGCTAGTTCTTTTCAGTAAAATGTGGCAGCCACTGCAACAAGTCGTAACCAAAGTGGCAGCCCCCTTAAGTAAAACTAAAAAAACAAACAAACTAGAAACAGAATAAAATGGAATAGCGGCCCTGATACAGGGTGAATTAGATTTGTAAATCGCATGGTGAGGCCCCAGCTTTATGCTGATATCAGGAAGAAGGGGTTTTGTCCGAGTTGTGCCTTTTCAAAATCAGAGCATAGCACATAGGTGCAGGCTGGCTTCTGTGCCTCGCAGAGTATCGTGTTCAGCTCTGCCCTTCCCTGTGATTGAATCACAAAGGATTCAGCTTGGTCTCTGCTTGAGGATGTTGGTCGTGTACAGACACGCTTCCTGTTCCAAGGCTGTCTGAGAGTCATATGACTCAGGAAAAGCCAAGCTGTTCCAGAACTGAAAGTGAAATTGGCTTCCCCAACATTTGCATGGGCTTTGAAATCAGAGCTGAGAAGCAGGGTGCCGTGTGGCCTCTTCTCCAGCCGTGACTTTTATATTCCTGCCACGTTTCTCTGTTGTACCGACCTCGGTCCCACCCAGGCTTGTAAACACATCTTCTGGTTGCATTGATGTCTGCAGCATGTTGCTAATTATAAAAGTCAGTCACACGCCTTGCCTGTCACCTCAGGAATATCATCTGACTTTGAAGAGCTATGTCGTGCCCCGCTCCATACTCCACCTCGCAGCACTGGGACCCTGGATCCATAAAGCAGCCAGAAAATATTAATAGTTCCCATAGAGATTAGGTTTCCACTTCCCACATTTAGCTAGAGTTATTTTTTTAAGCTGGTTGTTTGGTTTTTTTTTTCTTAGTTTAAGAATTGTGTAAAAAATACTGTTTTATATTACTTCACAAATATTGTGAAATTTGTATTTAAAAAGTATTGAAGTTTTCTGTAACTGACAAACAGATAAGAAAATATCCACAGGTGAAACTTTGCTTTAAAAAATTATCTGAAGCCTTAAGGGCTGAACTGGAGAGGGATGGGGATTTGTCATGGTTTGCTTGCTACTATTAAAGTAATTTAAAAAGTGAAATTAATTTGTACGAGTAAACTTTTTCAAAAAGAATTCCTCTTCCACACTATTGGCAATATAACAAAGTCACTGTTGCTAATGATAAATAATTTATTGTGATAATTTCTTAATTCAGACTATGGCTATTTGAAATCAAGATTGAGTTTCCAGTGCTCCACGTAAGAATTTCCGCCCAAGATAGCATGTGTATAAACCTATTGTTTGTGTAATGATTCATTGTGATTTTTAAGTGGATTTTAAACTGCACCTCTAGTAGTATTATTAAAGTCTATTATGAATAGCAAGTGCTTCATCTCCAGTTCAGGGTAGAACCTAACACGTTGTGCAGAAGCATAGAGTGGCGGTCGTCTCAGGGACTGGTGGATTTCCTCTCTCTCCTTTTGGGATTCAGTGTGGTCAGTTTTTTGGTTTTTCCGACAACAACATACAAATAGTACTGCTTTTCTGACAGATTGCCTTGTTTTTGCTTCATCTTCGTCCGTTTTATTTACAGGTGTTGACTTTAAGATCAAAACCGTAGAGCTAAGAGGAAAGAAAATTAGGCTACAGATCTGGTAAGTAGCCTGCACCCAGTTATCACCATGTATGTTCAGCAGTCCACACGCTCCTCTAATACAATTAACCGTCGGAGCGGGTCTGTCTCTCCTGCGTCTCCTCTCCTCCGCTCTCGTTCAGGTGAAATGAACGGAGCTTCCTTTTAGAGAGCGTTCGGGAAAGAGCCCGTGTAGCTCAGCCCCGCTTGCCACGGGGGTCTTGGAGAGACTGTTGTTATCCTCCCGTGGTGACTGGCTTGGAGCCTTTAGTCCTAGTTTGATGTCATCCGACAAACCATCGTCACTAAGAGTCTCTCCAATGCTGTCTACACGTTTTCAGAGTTACCTACTCTGCCAGCATCCGGAGAAAGGCCGGCGTGCGCCCTCCCCGGAGCTGCGCATCTTGGGCACGCCCCCTCGGGCGTGTCCTCCGTGGGACGCTCTGCCCTGAGCCCCTCTGTGCTCCGTGCGGGAGCCCCGAGCCCCTTCCCCGCACCCCAGGAGCGTGTGCGAGACTAGCCCAGCCTGTGGAGGCCGCTCAGCCACCTTCTGGGGACCGGGAGGAGCCCCTCTGGAGGAGGGACTGGTGGGAGCGCCCGCCGGGTGTCCGCGTCGCCCTTGTCGCTAACACAGTCGCGCCGCAGCGTCTCAGCCACTAACTCCTCTCGCAGGTCGACCTCAGCTCTGTCTGTCCGCCGTGTGTCTGTCGCTTCCATCGCGTTCATTGCTGCCGCACCGGCAGCTCCATCGTCACCTAGCGCTTCCGTGTTAGTGCCATCTCTCATCCCCACCCGCGCTCCCCGTGCGGGGCGCCCGCCGGCCGTGTCAGGTAACGTCCCGTGGGTCATCGCTGACTGTTTCACCCGCTTGAAAGATTGGGGATGACGGGGGTTGCTTTTTTGTTTTGTATTTTTGTATTTCATATCTTTGGGAAGTTCCTTGATCATCTGTGGTTAGGAAAAGAACCATTTTCCCATCTCTGCTTGAAGTGTGTCTACGTGTATGTATATAGAACTTGGTGTAAGTGTAGCTAAAANTTGTATTTCATATCTTTGGGAAGTTCCTTGATCATCTGTGGTTAGGAAAAGAACCATTTTCCCATCTCTGCTTGAAGTGTGTCTACGTGTATGTATATAGAACTTGGTGTAAGTATAGCTAAAATAAGATTTCAACCCGAATGTAGATTCATGAGTTTACATCCACTTGGTGGCTCAGTGGTAAAGAATCCCCCTGCCACTGCGGGAGACATGGTTTCGACCCCTGGGTTGTGGGTTCGATCCCTGGGTCAGAAAGATCCCCTGCAGAAGGAAAGAAGGAAATGGTAACCCACTCCAGTATTCTTGCCTGGGAAATCCCATGGACAGGAGTCTGGCAGGCTGTAGTCCATGGGGTCACAAAGAGTCAGACAGTTGAGTGACCTAACAGCAGCAGCAGCAGCACGTATGCTGGAAATCACGCACAGAGGCTTCCAGCTGTTGTGTTGAGATGGGCTTAAAGCTGAGAAACTGGCTTCCTGCCTTAAGGCAAACGCATAATCAAGATGCTCCGTATGGGGGACTTCCTTGGCAGTCCAGTGGAGGTCCCCCATACGGAGCCTTCCATGCAGGGGGTGTGGGTTTGATCCCTGGTTGGGGAGCTAAGATCCCGCATGCTGCATAGCGTGCACCCCCCTCCAAAAAAAAAAAAAAAAGATGCTCCACGTGAAGGTCTCTTGTTCGGTCCAGTGCTCACTGTTGGTGAATTTGGTTTCCACTAGAGTCCCTGTGTTAACATCATCAAGCTTGTTTCCTTTCATTCTCTGCTTGAAGAGATGGAACTTTCATACACTGACATTGATTTCTGCAAATTAAGAATTGTGTTATTTCACCAGATATATTAAATACAGAAAAATGATGGTTTTTCAAAGCAGGATTGTAGTACCAAACTGGGGGGAAAGGATGTCAGGAAGTTTTCAATTTGCCCCCAAAGCAGAGAGAGACATAATATCATATTCCACCCACAATAAATGATGATTTGGCTGATGTACTGCAAATCTCTGAAAGTCAGCTCTCAGTCATTACAGTGGAAATTAAGATTCATTGAGATAAAGATGGGAATATGAGAATTCTACATCTCATTGGATAGATAAAAGCCCGATCAGGGCATTCGTATTGTATTACTGTCCAGCTGTGTGAGACGTGGAGACTGGGGTGGAATTTTTGCAGTCCTGGCTCAAACTAGGAATCTAACAAATACTTGTTGAACTGAACTGGATTCTATTTACCTTGCTCTCTGACCATCTGTGAGAGCAGATAATTCATTGGGGAAATGATCAAAGGAGCCTTGGAGAGGAATAGCCTTGGCAATCCAGATATTTTGGAAATACGGATTATTCTCTTCAGTGGAGATGCTTTTCTGCCGCACGCAGTCAAGAACTGGTCACAGAGAGATGGAGTTTAGGGACTGGCCTTGATGTTTCCTCGTTGGTGTCTTGTACGCTAACCGTTTGTTCTTGTTGAGTCACTTCAGTTGTGTCCGACTCTTTGCAACCCCCTGGACTATAGCCCACCAGGCTTCTCTGTCCATGGGACTTCCCAGGTAAGAATACTGGAATGGGCTGCCGTCTCCTTTTCCACGGGATCTTAATATCAGACATGCCCTATTGCTGTCCTGATGCTGGTTGTTGGGTTTTATCAGAACCTCTCCCGGGGTCTGCTGTGCAGCCTCATGCTTGCAGGTGGTGGTGCTGTGTTGCTCTTGCTTCCGAGGTCAGACCTCATGGTACGTGTTCTTACCACAGCAGCCTGAGGATGATTTTCCACAAGCTTGTGTTGTGTCTGATGTCTCTGTTCTTCAGCCCCTGATTTCTGAATCCTAACTGAGTGAATGTTTAGAGAAACGAATGTGAAATTGTTTTATGCTAAAAGCCACTGTGAAACTGCTTACCATAAAGACTCTCGAGAGCACGTGATTCCCAGAATGCTCAGTGAAGACCTTATACCCAGTTGCTGTTTAAATTTGTGGTGCAGCTATAATGTGCTAACCACAGACGTCAGAGTAGAAAAACGTGTTATTTTTGCTTTTTAAAGAAGTGAGTGAGAGCTGTTTTATCAAATCCTGAGTTGAGCATTCCCAGCACTGTAATGGGAAGAGAAACCACAGTCAGGAAGATACTTTTTTTTCTTGAAAGTATTAATTATGCCCCTAAATGCCTAGGGTCCCGGGAATAACTTTGTTCACTGATTCCTCGTGTGAATGAAATGGTATCTGAGTCAGTTCTTTCTCACCTGATTGGAAGGTGCCTTTTAGTGTCTGCAAGTTGGTTTTATTTTATTCTGAATTCTTCAGGAATCCAATTTGGGGGCAGTTTTGAGTCAAAAAATAAAGTTTATTTTGCCTTGAATTGGCATCCACTTCCTGCATTTTGCACACGTAGCCTTTTGTTTAGCACATTTTGATGGAGGGCCTGCAGAGGGCCAGGGCCCTGGACCCTGGTGGACAAAACAGACCAGCCTAAGCCCCTGACCTTCCCCTGGACCCTGGTGGACAAAAAAGACCAGCCTAAGCCCCTGGACCTTCCCCTGGACCCTGGTGGACAAAACGGACCAGCCTAAGCCCCTGGACCTTCCAGCCAAGAAAAAGAGCACAGGGGNTGAGTCTGAATGAACTCCGGGAGTTGGTGATGGACAGGGAGGCCTGGCGTGCTGTGATTCATGGGGTCGCAAAGAGTCAAGACACGACTGAGCAACTGAAGTGAACTGAATGAACTTGGTTTGAACTCGAGAATTTTTCTAAATCAAAGACTGAAGTTTTTTTAGGTTTAAAAAGGTGTTAGAGGCAATAATACAGTAAGAGTTTTGAAGATAATTCTTTCGGTAAAATACATTGCTGGCTTTTTATCTGTCACTGAAGGAAGACAAAACTGTGCTTTAGTTACTAAATCTAGCTGCGTTTGCTTTTTAAGTTGCAGCCACGGACCAGGCTCAGAGATTAGGACTTACAGCTGTGGGCATTTATCGAAGGGCCTTGAGGAAGGTTGGGGGGGGTGGGTGGTGAACACAGAAGGAAGGTGATGGGTCTGGACTTTGCAGACGCCTGAAAGGGAGGGCAGCGAGGGGCCAGTTTCAGCAAAGTGTCAGAGTCCCTGTGAGCTTGGGGAAAGAGTTTAAAGAGGACACTTCAGTGTCAGGAGCTAAGAGGCCAGAAGCACAAAGCCTTCTCGGAGGAAAAGGAGAGGTCGAACTCGCCTGGAAGCCAGCGTGAATTTGGTAAGTACGGGACCTTGGCAAGGTTGGAGGGTTGTGCTCTAACTTATACCCATGGGAGGTGGAACAGAACCCCTCTGGCTAGATTCGCATTCGGTGATGAGTCAGTTTCGGGGGTAGGAAGAGGAGGAGATCTTTGCTCTGGTTTCTGACCTCGGCAGTTGGGTTTAGGTAGAGAGAGTGCTTGGCGAGGCAAACAGGAGAAAGAGGAAAGAAATGGCAGGTGCTGAGGAAAGGCTGTCATCTCCTGGTCTCTTAGAAAGCAGGGCATCATCACCAAGTGGCCGGGGATGGGGGAGCCTCAGGGGCACAGGGGTCCTGTGGACTGGGCAGAACTGGCTTCTTGGCCAACAGGCTCTCCTGGAGACTTTCTCCTTTGGTTCTGTTTTGTTTATTTTTTTGCAGAGGTAGGGGTTGTTTGATCTTTTGTTGTTGTTGTTGTAAATTATTTAATTGGAGGCTAATTACAATATTGTAGTGGTTTTGCCATACATTGACATGAATCAGCCAAGGGTGTACATGTGTTCCCCATCCTGAACCCCACTCCCACCTCCCTCCCCATCCCATCTCAGGGTCATCCCAGTGCACCAGCCCTGAGCGCCCTGTCTCATGCATCGAACCCAGACTGGCGATCTGTTGCACATATGGTAATATACATATTTCAATGCCATTCTCCCAAATCATCCCACCCTCGCCTTCTCCCACAGAGTCTAAAAGTCTGTTCTTTACATGGTTCTGTTTTATATTCAGTTGTTTCTATCGCAGAATCACATACAGAAAAGGACACAAGGGACTTCCCTGGCAGTCCAGTGGTTACGACTCTGAGCTCTGAGGGGGGCGTGTGTTTGATCCCTGGTCAGGGAGCTAAGATCCTGCATGGTAATAAAGGACACAAATCATAAGCTGTACAGCAGATAAAGTGGACAAGCAAGAGCGGCCTCAGAACCCCACCACAGCCCCCCGCCCCCCCCCTGCACACCATCCTAACTGCCAATACCAGACCCAGACTGCCTTCTGTTGAACTTTACAGGAACGAGTCCTGTGTAAGGCGCTCTGCTGTGCGGACCTCTTCCACTCGGTGGCAGTGTGAGTTTCTCTGAGTCATTGCAGTTGGTCGGGCACATTCATGCTCCTAGTATACAGTGATCCATCGTGTGAACCGACCACGATTCATCCACTCTGCAGAAGGACACTCGGATGGCCTGGGGTTGCTCGATGCAGGGTTGATGCAGACATCATTCTTGCTCTTTCTTCTGGTGAACACAGGTGTGCACCCTGGTGGATACGCCTGGAGGTGGCTGCTGGGTCCTAGGGTGTGCTTTATACTCACAGGTACAAACCAAGACGTTTCCCACACGGCTGGGACCGATTTCGTGTCTGTGTGTCCTGTAACTGGAAGTGGGGTCTGGCTGCTCGCTACCCAAAAGTCAGTAAAGAGCCCAGGCTGGTGGAAAGGAAAGTTTGCTTTATTTTGGAGGCCGACAACCAGAGGGGAGGGTGGAATCCTGCCTAGAAGCCAACCCCCCCACCCCGCCCCCTCCCGACTTCAATGGACAGAGCTTTTAGAGGGGAGGTTCAAGGATGTATAGATGGAGGAAGCAGGTTACAACAGCTCTGCTAGTCATCTTGAAATTGGTCATTGGTGGTCTAACGTCATTATCTTGATTTAAGTATCATTTAACGGTACTTGTTTTAAGTACCATTAGTCTTCAGTTCCAGGGCTTCCGTTTGCTTGAAGCCAGTTCTTGGAATCGCGGCAGCTTCTCTCACAGTCCAGTCATCATGTGCTTAACTTCATCCACCTGGTGGGGTTTTTCAGGGTCTAAAAGGCAGTTCACAGGAGATGGCTCTCAGAGTATTATCTATGGCCCTGGAGGAGGAGCTGAAGGTCCTTGACTGTGCTTAGTGACTCAGCGATTATTTGTTCTGTTGGGCTGCTTTCCTTCATTTCTGCATTTTCTCACTTCTCTGATGAAACTTATTCTCTGACCAAAGTTTTCCTACAGACAAAAGGCAGCTGGAGGACATGCGGGGAAAGGACGATAGGGTCCTGCCTTGCTTCAATACTGGCAGCTCTGTAAGCAAGGTACTGGCATGTTCATATTACTGTAATACTTTATAACAAAATGCTCTAATTATTCAAATAATCAGATAAGTATTCAAATGATTAATCATTAATGATAATTATATTAGTATAATCTCTTAACAACTTGTGTATGGTCAGGCCACTCAAGATGGTTGCCCTCTCGCTCTCTGCCCATCCCCTGTCTGAGCAGGCTCTGCTTCACCTACATCCTTTGCATAAGACTGACCTTCCTACGTACTTGGCCCAGGCCTCAGCTGGTGCCCGTTCTTATCAAAGGCACAGCGAGGGGTATGAGCCTCTTCTGGTTTCCCTGGTAACTAATGAGCACCCCTGATGTCAGTCCCCCTGTAACTAGTGACCTCGCCCTGCCCCCATGCTGCCGTGTCCTGCCCGCTGTCTGCCGCATACAGTGGGGTATGGCTCCAGGACCTGCTTCAGACGCGTTGGCTCCCCATCACTTAAACTGTCGATGTCTCTGTTTCCAACTCCATGCTCTTTCTTTGGTCTTGAAGCTGGGCAATTGCAGGCCTTTCAGCCCTGTGGGGTGCAGTCCAACAACTTGAAATTGCCTGTGTTTTTTCATTTTATCTGTTCTGATGGGTGTATTGTGGTTTTCATGTTGTTTTTTCTCTCTCTCTTCTTTTGCCCTTTTTTTTTTAATTGAGTTGACTACTTTTTGCTTACTGATTTGTAGACACACTTTACAAATCCTGCATACTCCACTGAGGGGGTGGTGGCTCAGTGGTAGATAATCCTCCTGCTGACGCAGTAGATACGGGTTCGATACCTGGGTCAAGAAGACCCCCTGGAGGAAGAAATGGCAACCCACTCCAGTATTCCTGCCTGGAGAATCCCATGGACAGAGGAACCTGGTGGGCTATAGTCCGTGGAGTCGCAAAGCGTCAAATGCAGCTGAGCAACTGATCACACAGAGTCCCCTGAAGTATTCTTACAGAAATATAAATGCGAATTCACAATACAGAGAACCCAGTGTCTTTGAGCAGACAGAGCCTCGGGGATAAAATTGTAGATGGTGAGCTCTGCCTTGGCAGCAGAGCTGGAAGTTCTGGGCTTCCCAGAACTGGAGCAAAGGTTGCAGGTGCCAATGCCACTATAGGGTCACTTCCAGGAAACGTGGGCATAAGTTGAACTCACCCCAAAGGACATGTGAGTCTGTTACTTACTGGAAAGCTTTTGTTGTTGTTGTTGCATCTTCCAAAGAAAGTGTGTCTGAGAGCAAGTTGTAGAAGGAAGCAACCTTCAGGGTGTGGTCCACATTGTTCATGCGTGCGTCCTTAGTCACTCAATCATGTCTGACTCTTCGAGACCCCATGGGCTGTAGCCCGCCAGGCACCTCTGTCCATTTAATTCTTTAGGCAAGAACACTGGAGCGGGTTGCCATTTCCTCCTCCAGGGGATCCTCCGGACTGAGGGATCAAACCCATGTCTCCAGTTCTTTACCACTAGTGCCACCTGGGAAGCCCATGTGATTCGTGGGCAAAGCAAGCATGTTTCGTGTCTGGCTGATGACTTGCTTTAGAAGGAGCCCCACCTGACACTAAGCAGAATCCAGGCCTTGCTTCACTGTTGGGGAAGCAGTGACAGAGGTTCACTCAGATGAATATATATGTACTGGCCAGGGTCACCCCAGGGTTAGGCCTTTCAGGTTAGACTGCCGAGCGTCAGGAGGGCTGGAGACTCTCAGGGGTGCCCTCAGGCTCGGGTTATAGAGCCGGTGTCTGCAGCGTCCAACAGGCTGCCCAGGGGTCCTGTTCCTTCCACAGTGACAGTCAGTCATCCACCCGACCAGCTCCTGGAGGATACGAGCAGTCACTTGGAGAACAGACTTGATAAAAGGCAGGAACATCTGCAGGTTTGGCCTCATCTAACAATAAAGCAAAACTACTCAAAACCAGCCTGACACTTTTTATGCATTTTGACCCTGGCATAATTTGTGGTGATTGTTTAAAGCTGTCATTTAAACTGAAGCCATTTTCACATTGCAAGAAAGGTTTGAGTTCCTAAGAAGAAATACTTTAAGTTGAAGGCAGTGCAAAATCCCCAGGCATCACCCGCACTGATACAAAGCAGCTGGTGAGCCTTGAGTGCGGGGGGGCTGAGGCCCTTTCATGTCTGTCACAAGCCTGGCTTTGTCATCGCCAAGGTCAGTCCTGGCCCCTCGCGGCCACATGCTGCCCCAGGCTGCAGGCTGAGCAAGCTGCCTCAGACTCTCTCATTTCCTTTTGCCTTTGGCTCCAAAGACCCAAGTTCCTTTTTTCCTTTCCCTTCGCTCCTTGGGTAGGGATTTAAGTTGTGCCGGGAGGTTTTCTCACTGTCCCACGCCTTCACTTTTAGCGCCCAGCACCTGGTCCCTTTCAAGTTTTTCTCTTACCTCTCCTTTTCTTCACCATTCATGCAATATTTTTCCTCATCACTATTTTATGAATTCTTCCTTCTTAAGGAAAAAGAAAAAGTGCTGGAAGTCTTACAAAAACTTGAAGCTCGTTTGGAACTGATGAGCCCACCATGCCCTTCACCTCTCCCCTACCCCTGCCCCTCTGCTTAGCAGCTGCTAGGCTTTTTCCTTGTTCTTGGACCCCACCCTTGGCAAGGGTTGCACTGCCATGACAACCAGCAACCTGCCAGTCAGCTAGCTCAGAGTGTGCTTGCTCAGGCCTGGGACTCTGGCCCAGCCTGAGGACCCTCCTCGGCATTACCGGAATCGTCCCCGTTCAGTGGCCCCCAAGTCCTGGTGGGATTTGCCAGCTCTGTGCGCTCTGGTCTTGGCAGCTCCTTGTCAGGGCAAAGCCCGTGGCTGGGTGAGGGCCCACACAAAGTGATGAGTCTTTTCTCTGCAGGGAATTGGTCAGCTCTCTGTCCTCAGAGTAAATTTATCCAAAAGAAGGAAAAAGCCTTAAGCAGCTATGATGGCCACTGCTTGGTCCTGATGTTGCAGGTGGGGGGCGGGCGGGGA
>SJYW01011328.1:1110580-1125090 GCA_006410735.1 Raphicerus campestris
TTTTGAAGTATATATAAATACTAAAACAACACTAAAAATGCCTTATATGTGAAAGTGTTGTGTTTAGGTGTGAAGCAGTGCTATAGGCTGAATGTTGCTGCTGCTGCTGCTGCTGCTAAGTCGCTTCAGTCGTGTCTGACTCTGTGGGACCCCATAGATGGCAGCCCACCAGGCTCCCCCATCCCTGGGATTCTCCAGGCAAGAACACTGGAGTGGGTTGCCATTTCCTTCTCCAATGCATGAAAATGAAAAGTGAAAGTGAAGTCGCTCAGTTGTGTCCGACTCCGCGACCCCACGGACTGCAGCCTACCAGGCTCCTCCGTCCATGGGATTTTCCAGGCAAGAGTACTGGAGTGAGTTGCCATTGCCTTCTCCAGGTTGAATGTTGGGTCCCCCCAAAGTGAAAGTGAAAGTTGCTCTGTCGTGTCCGACTCTTTGTGACCCCATGGACTATACAGTCCATGGAATTCTCCAGGCCAGAAAACTGGAGTGGGTAGCCTTTCCCTTCTCCAGGGGATCTTCCCAACCCAGGGATCGAACCCAGGTCTCCCACATTGCAGGCAGAGTCTTTACCAGCTGAGCCACAAGGGAAGCCCAAGAATACTGGAGTGGGTAGCTTATCCCTTCTCCAGAGGATCTTCCCAACCTAGGGATTGAACCCGGGTCTCCTGCATTGCAGGTGGATTCTTTACCAACTGAGCTATCAAGGAAGCCCAGGTCCCACTAAACTTCATGTCAAATTCTAGTGCACGAGGTGGATGGTGTTAGGAGGTGTGGCCTTTGGGAGGTGATTAGCTCAAGATGGTGGAGGCTGCAGGGTTGGGATTAGGGTCCTTATAGACAAGGCCCCAGAGAGATCCCTTGCCCCTTCTCCAGGTGAGGACTCGAAAAGATGATGGGCTCTCCCCAGAACTTAACTTTGCTGGCATCTTTGCTGCAACAGGTAAGAAGCAAATGTCTGTTACTTAAAGCCCCTAGTCTGTGAAATTCTGTCACAGCAGCCTTCCTGGACTAAGTAGTTAGGCCCTAGGCTCAGATGATGGTAGCAGATTTTTTTTTTTTTTTTTTTTTTTACCTTTGTGAATGTTTCAGGAGGACTTTGGGAAGTTGTGTAGTGATGGTTGGGGGAGGGGGCAGTGCTCTGGGAATATTGCAGAACATACAGCATCCCGACTCCCCTCAGAAAGTCAACTCATGCTCCGGATCCAGTTTTTGCAACAACAAAAAATACCACAACAAACTTCCCAGAGACTCCACCAGGGAACTCCCTCCTCATGAAGAACCACTGCTCAGGAGCAAAAAGCCTCCTTCCCCCTGCATGTAGCTCCTTGCTCTGGGTTCTCAGATCAGAGGGATGCCTACCACCTCAAGACTGGGTCTAGGACAGGCCTGGACACTGCACATTGTCTACGGTTGGGGCTTAACTGGCTAAGCCTTCATCGTGGTCTTTGCATCTCTTATCAGCCGGAATCGCCCACCAGCTTCAGAAGGACTTTCACCTGGAACCAGGAGGAAATGCAATTGACAAGCATGTGATGCTAGGAGCTGTGTTAGAAACTAACTCGGAGCTTCTCAGGTGTGGTCAGAGGGTCATCTGCATCAAAGGAATTTGTTGAAAGTTTGGATCCCAGGCTCCACACCACACTTTCTCAATCAGAGCTCCAGGGCCTGTGGCCACAGAACCTGCATTTATAACAAACTCCCAGGAGACTCTGATGTCCTCAGGGTTTATGGGCCTCGGAAGTCATCAGGAGCCACCACGCCACACACAGGGGCCAGTCTGGTCAAGTGAAGGGATCTGGGGGCCCCTGTGGGTCTGGCCCGCATCAAGCCCCACGTGGCATTTTCGCTGTGACCCTGCAGGGGCACCTGGGTCGCGCCAGGACCCGCAAGTGGGCCCCTGACTTCCCATTGTCCCTTTTCAACCTCAACATTCCTGAAACACCAAAAAAAAAAAAAAATAGCCCCCTCTGTTAAGTTTCTTTTCACTATTTTTAAAGAGGCAACTTCTTCTGACTTAGATCAGACGAATTCATATTCTGAATGTGCCTGTGTGTTAAAATAAGAGGGAAAAACTGGAAAAGAGGTAAGTGCTGTGGTCAAGGTTTTGAGGCTACAGATGTTCTTCGGGTGACTGTCGGCCACAGGCAGTCGTATGTTTTCCTCTCTATGAGTCAAAAAAATTTTATTCTACTTTATATAACTCTGCAAACAGACTAGAATTCTCTCACTCCAAGTTTGCTTTGCTTGCATTTTAAGGTATTGGAGATTATTCCACTGGTATTGGTGGCTCAGATGGTAACAGCCAATGCAGGAGATGCAGGTTCCTTCCCTGGGTCAGAAAGAGCCCCCAGAGGGGGAAATGGCACCCCACTCCAGTGTTCTTGCCTGGAGAATCCCACAGGCAGAGGAGCCTGGTGGGCTACAGTCTGTGAGGTCGCAAAGAGTTGGACACGATTGAGTGAGCACTCATTCCAGAACAAAGGGCTTTAAAGGCTCCTTTAAATAGCAAACCCCTAATGCCTTTAGACTAACTTGATTAACAAGAAAACATTTCAAAATCACCTGTGACTTTAAAAATTCATGATGCAAGCAGGTGTCCGTGTGCACTTTCTGCTGGGAACAGAGACAGTGTTCCTCCTCGCCAGTGTCCAGTGGGAACAGTCGCCAGGCTCATCGTTCAGAGGACGAAGTTTGACTTATTACCTGAGGGAAAGGAAGCAGGCGACAAAGCTGGCTGATATTTTTGGAAAACTAGCTGACTGCAACATTTTGAGCTGGCCCTTAGCAAGATTAGATGTGGTGTGAGGAGCTGGCAAGCTTGCGCTGAGTCTTGGATATAATTCCCGAGAGGAGGGTGTTGGAAACGTCTGGGTGTCTGCAAGAAGGTGGAGGAGAAGGTCCTGGAGTTCAAGGCGGCTGAGCTCCAGGAGGACTGACAGTGGCGACTTTGTGATGATCAAACCACCTGCAGCCGGGAGCGTTAGAGCGCCCTCTGGGGATCGCTGTCGAGACCGGCGTGGGGGCAGGGCGCCGTCAGCCTTTTTCAGTGTTGTCGCCACCTGCGTCAATTTTCTGCAAATACCCCATGATAGATGACTGTGGTCTTCATAGCTATTGCATCAATGATGACTTTATCCTGCACTTTTTGAAGGAGGTGGCTAAGTAAGGTGATTTAAGGTTAAGATCACAGACTTTGGAGTCTAGTGTTTTTTGGGGTTTTTTTTTGCATTTTGTTTTTAATGTATATATATTATTGGAGTATAGTCGATTTACAGTGTCATGTTAGTTTCAGGTGTACATCACGGAGATTCGGTTATACAGATAGATTCTTTTTCAGATTCTTTTCCCTTACAGGTTCTTTTTCTTTTCTCTTCACAGGTCTGTCCCCTTTTTTCTCTATTCCCACTACCATTGCCCTCATCTGTACTTTGGGCCCCAGCCACTAACTACTCCCTGTCACCTGCCTCCCTCTCCTGGCTGTTGGGATCCTTCTAAGCAGAGATTCCTCCAGTGGCTCAGATGGTAAAGAATCTGCCTACAATGCAGGAGACCCAGGTTTGATCCCTGGGTTAGGAAGATCCCCTGGAGAAGGGAATGGCTGCCCACTCCAGTATTCTTGCCTGGAGAATTCCATGGACAGCGGAGCCTGGAAGGCTAGGTCCATGGGGTGGCAAAGAGTCAGACACAACTGACCGATCAACACTTTCACTTTCTTTCACTTTCAGCATCTTCCAGCCCCTCNTGGGAGGAGAGTTAAGGCCCTCAGTCCTCAGTGATGGCTGGAGCTCAGCCTTTACCCACTGAGAGGGCAGCCCAGCACACCCGCTCATTTTTATTTTCACCTTTTACTTCCTTCTTTTCCCTGTGACTTTACCCAGGGAAATAGCCTTGCCTGTCACCCAGGAAACTCGCTGTCACACTGGCAGGTGGAGATGGGTAACCCCCTACCGGGTCACATTACAAATTCACATTTGCAGCTGGGCTCCAGTGACCAGACAGAAAACAATTCTCTTGATGCCCAGCCCTACCCACCTGGCCTCCAGAGGGCTGGGCTGTCGGCAGGATCTGCCTGTTTAAGCTGTGAACATGCCGATCTCTCCTCTTAAGAAGCAGGCCGCAGAGTGGCTTTGTTCTGAACAGAAAGGAGAAAGCAGGCTGATGCCCCAGGTCGTGACCTGCAAGGCCCTGGATGCCTTCCTGATCATCGGTCCCGTGTTAGCCATGAACTTGAGACTGGATGAGCTGGGGACAAAGGCCTTGGGTCCCAATTTAGTTATGTTAATAGAGAGGAAAGACGGGGTGAGCCCCTGATGGTGGGTCCAGGCTGCCATGTCTGCGGCTGCGTCTTTATTCTGCGGCTTTGGCGGCGGTGGCTGGGGACAGGGCCGAGCTCCAGCTGTATGCAAAGTGTGGCAGGGGGCTCCGGGAGGGGTTGGCCCATTGTCGCTGTGTCAGCACGGCCCTTTATTCCCTCCTCCTTTCTGTAACGATGGCAGCCAGCATCTGTGGCTACTGCTGCTGTTCTAAGCCCTCTGGCTGGTGAAGTCTTCACTCTTAAGACAGCCAAGGGTGGGCCATGTTTGTGCTCTGATTTCAGACTTGGGACCACAGGGTCCCAGTCTGCCAGGCTCCCCGTGTGGGAGGTGCGCCCAGTGGGAAGCATCCAACTCCCTCCAGGTGGCTCTTCCATCATCACTCGCTGTCAACCCATCTGTCCCCTGCCATCGAGGGTGACCAGCCAGATCTGGACCCAGAATTGCCACCCCATCCTGCTTGGCACTCCCAGTCCTGAGCATGACACTCCAGTAGGACCGTCTGGATCCCAGGAGAAGTCACCTCGTCCTTGTCTAAAGAAAGACTGAGGACGTCCTGGTGGTCTGTTGGTTAAGAATCCGCCTTGCAGCACAGGGGACGCAGGATTAATTCCTGGTAAGGCAACTAAGATGCTACATGTCACGGGGCAACTGAACCCTCAAGCCACAGCGTGAGCGGAAGCCCATGTGCTCAGCACGCCATGTGCCTCAAGGAAGATCCCGCAACTAAGACCTGACATAGCCAAACAGTAAATTATAAAAAATAAGATAGAGATGTATGTGTGTCTTATACAAGGAGAACAATGATGGAACCAATGAGTTTAACAGGCATTTTAGGAGCAGCTCTGAGCCAGGTGATGCTCTAAGAAGATGGCAGCTGGGATTCCTTCCCAGGGGCCTAACATTCCCAGTGCATGTCTGCTAAGTCATGTCTGACTCTCTGCGACCCCATGGACTGTAGCCTGCCAGGCTTCTCTGTCCATGGGATTCTGCAGGCAAGAATACTGGGGTGGGTTGCCGTTTCCTCTTCCAGAGGATCTTCCCCACCCAGGGATGGAACCTGAGTCTCCTGTGACCCCTCATTTGTCTCATTATGTCTACTGCACTGCAGGCAGATTCTTTACCACTGAGCTACCAGGGAAGCCCATAAAATGTGATGTTTCCCTAAATTATGCATACTGAGTTGATTCAGTTGTGTCTGACTCTGCAACACTATGGACTGTAGCCCACCGGGCTCCTCTGTCCATGGGATTTTCCAGGCAAGAGTACTGGAGTGGGTTGCCATTTCCTTCTCCAGGGGATCTTCCCAATGCAGGGATCAAACCTGAGTCTCCTGTGACCCCAGCATTGCAGGTGGATTCCTTACCGCTGAGCCACCAGGGAAACCGTTCCCTAAATCAGTGGTTGACTAAACTTCCTTAGGTTAAGGAAAGGTTTTAACTTATGAATAATTAGACCTTCCTTTACAAAATTGTCATCTTCCCTTTATAAAAGAGATGGGGAAACTTACAAAAGTGTTTCAATCCTGGATGTCAAACCTATTCATCATCCCTTGAAATTCTCGCCTGGAGTTATGGCCACAAGTAGCAACGTAGGTGGGATGCAATAGTTGCTTCCTTTTTTCCTTCTAGAATTTCTCAGTGCTTATGTGTGGTTTTGTTTTTTTTTTTTTTTTTGCTACACCATACAGCATGCAGGATCTTAGTTCTCTTACTGGGGCTTGAGCCCAAGCCCCCTGTGGTGGAAGCACAGTCTTAATTCTGTACCACCAAGGAAGTCCCTAGAGAGACTTTTCAATGTAAGTGATGAACTTGCATTTACAAATAAATGGGGGCTGGCAAGGTCTGGTGGAAAGGAAATTGTACAGAGATAAGGAGATACAGGAGGCTGATGCATAGTTTGGAGAAGGCAATGGCACCCCACTCCAGTACTCTTGCCTAGAAAATTCCATGGACGGAGGAAAAACCCTCATATGCTTTGTGTACTTTCATTTCTAATTATGACACACAAAATCTTTATTCCCCCCCCATAATTTAGTGAGAGTGTTTGTAAACAACTGAAAGAGGGATTTACATATAAAGTATTTTCCCTCTTTTTTAAGACATCAGGTTTGAGGCCCCTGCTCCTCCTCTCTGGAGCCCTCCCCCTTCTAAACCCACCCACAACCCTGGTGCGAAGTCCCAAGAAGACTCAGGATGCTTCGGGGAGGCAGGTGGGGTAGGGAAAAAGGAAAGGAGTCCTCTTCAGGAGAAAGCATCCTAACACCTCATGCTGATTTTTATAAGCCATTGTCTGTTTGTTGGGCTTACGAAAGTTTTTTTCCCCCTTAAATTGGCCCAAAATAACACTCATGCTATGAATTCCACACCTTCAGACTGCATTTGGATCACAGTTAACAATATGATTTAGACCCTTGAGAGCAAGGTATAATTTTACACAGTCATAAGTTTTCTGTCACCTTTTCTGCAAAAAAAAAAAAAAGTCTAACAAATTGTGAGGAGAGATGTGTGGCTCTTCCCTGATGCCCTGAGCTGGCAAACCTGCTCCCGGAGAAGCCAGGTCTGTGGACACGCCCAAGTCCTTTGGTGACACTGGTGGTGTGGCTTTAAGGGGGTGGATGAGGGCTCTGAAGACCATCCTACCCCCGCCATCCTCCCCGCAGGCTTAGCCAGAAGGCTCTTCCCGGTTCCCTAAACCCACTCACCCAGTCGAGTGAAACAAAAGTGATCTTTAACACAAAAGTGTTTGATTAAACAGCCCTCTCTTATCATATCTGGTTGAACAACGATCATTCAATAACCTTTTCCTTTTCCTATGAAACATCCCCGTCAAGAGTGAAATTGCACAAAATCTCAGACCCTGATCATGACCATCTGCAGAGCTTGTTTAGGTGCAGGGACCCATCTTCCCCGAGGCAGCCATGGTCAACCTCCCTCTCACCTGGGAAGCAGATTCTCCAGGCCCATCACAGGCCTTCCCTGGGAGATGGTGAAGGATGGGGAAGGGGCGTGCTGCAGTCCAACGGACTGCAAAGAGTCGGACACGACTGAGTGACTGAACAACAGCAGCAAGCACAGGCCTACGACTGGGCCCAGGAATGGCCTCCAGGTGATGCCGCCCCGAGGACTCGAGCTTATAAAC
The DNA here is from genome assembly GCA_006410735.1 of Raphicerus campestris. Classification (NCBI taxonomy): domain Eukaryota; kingdom Metazoa; phylum Chordata; class Mammalia; order Artiodactyla; family Bovidae; genus Raphicerus; species Raphicerus campestris. The sequence continues at coordinate 1,118,038 of SJYW01011328.1, forward strand.
GTGGCCCCTTCCAGGTGCACCACTGGGCAGGTTGTTTAAAAGTGGAGACACCCATCCATAAACCATGATTCCATAGTCTTCTTGACCCAGAAAGGCCTCGTTCTCCTGGATAAATTCTCCCACTGAAAGAGGCCTGGACAGGGACCCAGTGAAAAGCTGGCCTGCAGTTCAGACTTAACTGGCAGATGTGTTTGGGGAGCAGCTGCCCCGTGGTAACCCCAAGCTGTCAGCTGCCTAGTTCCCCACTTGGAGGAGGGGGTTAACAAGCAGCATGCCCAGACCTCCTGGTGGGGAACAGGCCCCAGCAAGTCAGCGAGCCTCCAATCTGCTGGCATTTCTCAGCCTTGCAACACCTCCCCGCCTCCCCCCACCACCCCCCCGCCCCAACTGCTCCAACACCTTTAGCCTAGGGATAATGTCACATCCCCAGGTCTTCCCAGGTGGTGAAGTGGTAAAGAAGCCGCCTGCCAATATGGGTTCAATCCCGGGGTCAGGAAGATTCCCTGGAGTAGGGGCTGGCTACTCACTCCAGGATTCCTGCCAGGGGAATCCCAAGACAGAGGAGCCTGGCGGGCTACAGTCCATGGGGTCACAGAGAGTCACACATGACTGAGCCCCCGTCAGGAAGCTCCAACTTGGCAGGTGGCAAAAGCTAAGTTTTCTTTAGAATGAGGAGCAGGAAAGGGACCTGATGGAGGGAATGCAAATTTGGAAGAGACAGAAGGGGCCACCTCCTCTCTAGACCATCCTTCCCCAGGCCCTTCCCCTTTACCAGGACAAGCCTTTGGCCCTTTCCTCTGCCCCACAGCGCCCCCTCCATGACACGGGGGAGCACGCCCACCTCGCTNGAGCAGGAAAGGGACCTGATGGAGGGAATGCAAATTTGGAAGAGACAGAAGGGGCCACCTCCTCTCTAGACCATCCTTCCCCAGGCCCTTCCCCTTTACCAGGACAAGCCTTTGGCCCTTTCCTCTGCCCCACAGCGCCCCCTCCATGACACGGGGGAGCACGCCCACCTCGCTGACACGCAGGCTCCTTAGCAAGTCTGTGAGGCCAAAGCGATGATTAGTCATCTTTGTGTTCTCTGTGCTTGGCAAAACGTATTTGCTGAGTGAATGAGGCTTAACTAGGGCTGATTCAGCTGTTTGGATGGAAAATGGAGCCAGCCAGCAGGTCTGAGACCCGTTTCGGCAAAGTTTCCCAAATAGAAAGGTTCCTCTTGGAATCAGCATGCTCACGTGTGCGCACACACATGCACAAACACACACACACACAAGCACTGCTTTTAAAATTGAGGTCTAATTGATTTACAATGGATTAGCTTCAAGTGCACAAAGTGATTCACATATATACATATATTATTTTCTTTTTCATTATAGGTTATTACAAGATACTGAATGTAGTTCCCTGGGCTATGCAGTAATATATAGTAGTGTGTATATGTTAATCCCAAACTTCTAATTTATCCACCCCCCCTCGTTTTCCCCTTTGGTAACCATAGGTTTGTTTTCCATGTCTGTGAGTCTGTTACTGTAAATAAGCTCATTTGTATCATTTTTTTAGATTCCACATAGAAGCAATATCATATGATATTTGTCTTTCTCTAACTTAGTATGATAATCTCTAAGTTCACCCATATAGCTGCAAATGGCATTATTTTGTGCTTTTAATGGCTGAGTAATATTCCATTGTATATATATACCATATCTTCTTTATCCATCCCTCTGTTGATGGACGTTTGGGTTGCTTCCATGTCTTGGCTATTGTACACAGTGCTGCTATGAACTCCTATGAATGGGAGTGCATGTATCTTTTCAAATTATAGTTTTGTCTGGGTGTATGCCCAGAAGTGGGATTGCTGGATCATATGGTAGTTCTGTTTTTAGTTTTTTAAGAAACCTCTATGCTCCATAATGGCTGCAGCAATTTACATTTCCACCAGCTGACACACACACATCTTGATGGTGGTTTCAGGTCAGTTAAAATTCCTTTAGCCTCCAAAAGCTTCAAGAGGCTGTCATAGGTAATTGCAATGCTCCATCCAAGTATAATTAGCTTCCTCTGCCTTCCCTCCAGACCATAAGTGGCTACTACCCCCATGTAGTGTCATTGCTGTCCCCATCACTGAAGCAAAGAAAAATCTTGAGAATTCAAGCTGCATCATGTCAATCTGGTCAGTTCCTTAGGGGCTGGTCAGACATAGACTGTTGTGTTCCCAGCGAATCGCTAAGGGAGGGAGGAGGGTCAGTAAATGGGATACTGCATTCTCAGCTGAGTTCCAAGTTACCGCCCAGGGACTGGCAGTGCCATTTACATATAAACAGTGTAATTGCAGTGAGAGTCAGAGCTGGCGGGAATTAGGCTGGCGCTTGATATGCTAATTACAACTCTCTCTAATCTCTGTAGGCTGTTTGCAAAGAGAATTTAGAATTGGAAAGAACTGAAACCCAGTGAGGATGACTTGCCCGAAGGTCACAGACAGGCCTAATTAATTGGAAATTTTCTGTGTTTCAAATGCGTGAAAGGTCTTATATGCAACATCTCATTTAATCCTGTAATGACTTGTAGATGGTATTTCAGCACTCTTAGCATCATGCTGTTGATACAGGAAACCCATGGGTAGTGAGTGAGATCCAGTATGGTCCTCTGAGATTTCAGCTGAGGTCTGTCTTTGCTCACAGGGCAGAGCTAAGCCTGGGTGTCCCAGTTCTTGAACAAGCAAAGAACATATGGTGCCTAGTTTCCATTATTCATATACATTAAAACTGATTTCTTAAGCCAGAAGAAAAAGAATCTATATTTTCTATAAATGCAAGTTAGCCTTCCAATTAGTTCCTGAACAAATTTACTTACCCACAAGATATTTCTATTTCATCCCATTCAAAAGCTAATTGGCAACAATGGTTTTATTAATATTACAAATCAGGAGCAAAAGCTGGGTATGTTTTTTCCTATTTCCCCCTTCATTTGAGATTTGCAGTGTATTCAGTCGGGACTGATGTGACATGTACTCTGTCCTTTTGAAAATTCAAAACGTATTCACATCTACATATTTGGAGAGGAGTCCTTATACTTTTGTATAGCAAAGGTAATAAACACATAAATGCATGGATAAATAAATAAACACATTTCTCCTTCAATCAAGACATTTTTCAGCGACTAGCAGGGCATCTCTTAGACTTACCTTGAAATTTGTACCCACCCTGGTCCTGGTCCCAGTCCTGGTTTTTCATGCAGGATAAATACGGGAATAAAGGAAAACCATTCACATGCCATAAATCCTGGGCCAGCATTCCCTCCCTGAGCCAACCAGCTAACAAATGGAAGCAGGAGGCAGTCATTGCCCAGAAGCCTGAAGAGAGCTGGATGGGGTTGTCAACTGAAAAAGAAACTACTCGACCTAAACATTGAGAAAATGTTTTGCTGAAAGATTTCTGTTTTAGTTTTGAAGGATTCGCTAACAAAAGAAACCACTTGTCACACACAGTAAACAATTTCAATATTCACTAGAGGATTATTTGGCTTAATTTCAACATGTGCATCTGAGTGTGAAGTCGCTCAGTCGTGTCCGACTCTTTGCAACCCCACGGACTGTGGCCTACCAGGCTCCTCTGTCCATGGGATTTTCCAGGCAATAGTACTGGAGTGGATTGCCATCAATCATTTAAAAAGAGAGAAATAGTAACATTAGAGAAAAGTTAACAGCACATACATCATCAAATTGGGCCAACCGACATTCAGACTAATATCATCAGTTACTGATTTATGTGCAAAAATGCAATTCTGGTTTTACTTTAGCCTTGTTACAATGCTGTTTGTTTCACCTTGTGAGTCACAGGACTGTGTTAGATTCCTGGGGGTTGGCCAGACCTCCAGGGGCTCAAGAGCTCCAAGACCCATTCTTTTCTTATCTAAATTGCCTCCTTACTTGCTGCGCTTGTGGCTGAGGGCCTAAGAGCGGGCATCCTGTTTCCATCCCGAGTTCCCTCAGGGGTATTGGGTGGCTATAATGCAATGGCTTGCTGTCTACAGCATCCTCTGTGTACTGACATGGCAGCAGTATTTTTCATTCTAAGGTACAGAGTGGAGCCAAGAGGTTGGGCTGGGGACCCAGCAGGGGAGATAATGTCTGTGCCTGGTATACAGAAAATGCTCATTGAAGTTTCGGGGGAAGCAGAAGGAGAATATTTATTTGGCTGCAGTGGGCTACAGTCCACAGTGTTGCAAAGAATTGGACACAGCTGAAGTGACCTAGCACTCACACATTCCGAGTCTTAGTTGCAGTATGCAGGCTTAGAGTCATGGCAGGAGGGGTCTAGTTCCCTGACCAGGGATTGAACCAGGGCCCCCTGCACTGGGAGCATGGAGTCGGCCACTGGACCACCAGGGAAGTCCCTGAATTACCTCTTTTCTCTGTGCTTTTGTTTCTTCATCTGTAAAGCTGAGAACAAGCATGTCTAGGACCCATTATTCCTCTTGATAAGGTTCATTTGCTTCCTCCGTTAGAAAGCCTCGCCAGACCTAATTACTTCCTCTATATATTTCTATTCTTGTTTATCAAATTTGAAAACCAGAATAGCTATTATTTTCCAGTGACAAAGGTACTATCAAGCATATCCATTGCTTGCAGGCAGTTTGATATATGCTGCTGCTGCTGCTGCTGCTAAGTCACTTCAGTCATGTCCGACTCTGTGTGACCCCATAGATGGCAGCCCACCAGGCTCCGCCATCCTGGGATTCTCCAGGCATGAACACTGGAGTGGGCTGCCATTTCCTTCTCCAATGCGTGAAAATGAAGTCGCTCAGTCGTGTCCGACTCTTCGCGACTCCATGGACTGCAGCCTACCAGGCTCCTCTGCCCATGGGATTTCCCAGGCAAGAGTTCTGGAGTGAGGTGCCATTGCCTTCTCCGAGTTTGATATATAATAGCAAATAAAAACACCATAACACGTTGAGAGAGGAAGAAATAGTGGATGAAAGCAAAAGCTGTTTTTTTTTTAGAACTTTCATGGGAATTTCCCCTGCTTTTTGAACAAGGGTTCCTGTTTAAATTACACAGCTGACCCTGAGTTCTTCTAGCATAGCACCATTCTTCCACTATTTTAATATTTAAAATGTCTTTCTCTTCATGAACTTCTCAAGAGCAGGGCCCAGTTCTTTTCATCTTTTAGGTAAATTCAATGCCTGTTGCAATATCTTTTGAAAGAATAAATGAAAAGTGTGTAGAAATGAATGAAAGAAACAAATATTTACAGAATGGGTCACAGAGCATCTTTGCGTTGTTTTCCTGCCAAGAGGCTGTCACTGAGCTTCCATACTCTAAGGCGGTTCGCTGTCAGTCACATTCATAAACCAGGGAGTTCAGTATTTGCGTTTTCCATGTCAGACAGCTTCTGTCAATTTTAAATGGTTTGGTTATCTTAACTTGGCTGAATTTTTTTGTCTGTTTTTTACATGTTGTTTTCCCAAGAAGAAAGCTGGGGTTGGTGGATTCCAGTTGGATGAAAGGGTTCTGGCATCTTTAAGCTCTGCAGGAAGGGCCAAGTGCTGTGAAAATACGAGCTGTGGTTTAGTGAAGAAAGCTGTCTCTCAGTGGCATCTTTCAGTCCACTGTATGTCCATTTCAGGAGGTACAAGGCCCCAAATCCAAAAATTACACACAGGGACTCTCTGTACATTTCAAACCTCTCAAAAAAAAAAAAAAAACCAAACAAACAAAGCCTGCTCCCAGCATCTCTGAATTTACAATTTCTTTAAAGGGTATGAATCTGCTTTGTGGTTCATGTTGGGAAAGTTCCAGGCCTAGAGGACGTATGAACTGCTGATGCATTTGATTTTAATTTCTTTGCACTTTATCAGCTGAGATTTAAATGAGTTTCTATATGAAAAGAACTATAAGATAACTGAGCTTGTGGTCCATCTTCTCTCCCTGGAAGGATATATAGAAGTAATGTAGACGAAAGCTTTGGTTGCCATCATTTTTAGTGATTAAAGCACAAATGAAATCCAGAATGTTCTACGGGATAGAATATAGTCTAAGGTTCTACAGTCTTACAGGGTGACTAGTTGGAAGTGTCACGCGAGTGTGTGTTCCTCGATTCTTTGTCTCGTCACAACAAAGATTTGGAATAAAGGACGTTAAAGCCCCCTCGGCGTGTCACAGCTCTCAGGTCTTGGATAGACCGTGTTATAGCTCAGGTCTGGCATGGACCATGTTATAGCTCTTAGACAAATCAGTGTTACAGCTCAGTGTTACAGCTCTATTGTATTTTTGTAGCCACCACCATTTTGGACTCCTTTTCCCTGTTCCACCTACCTAACAGAAGGAAAGATTTAAGCAGAAGACAATTCTAAGTTGTTTTAAGTAATAAGTCCCTTGAACTTGATACCTTTGTAGAAACTTTTAAGGGTAGGAGCAAGGAAAAAAGAAAAGGATTCATTTCTGAAAAAAGAAGAAAAAGAAGCAGTGTAGGAGCAAGGAAAGTGCTGTAGCCACGCGTTTCAGGAAGCAAGCTCACTCTGGACTATGCAGATACTGGAGTGCAGCTTATTACACCTCCCGGCCGAGGTAGGGTCTCCTCTTAGCCAAGGACCCCGACCAATTTTTGTGAAAACCTTATATACCCTAAGCGTATGTGCCCAAACCTGCCTCCCTAAAATTCCCTGAAACTAGTCTGAACAAAGGAAAAAGAAAGATACAAAGTTAACTCATGATTCATATGCCTTAAGCCTAGGTAGTTAACAATAGACAATTATCAATAGGCTTGTGGTCATACCCCAATAAGCATAATAGAACGTATGATTCTATTCAGTTACACAGATAATTAGGATATTAAATAGGGTGTTCTTTTAGGAGACTGAGAGCCCTGAGGCTCCTCCTTCCGGGGGGCCTGGTTTTCTAGTTGGTATGTTATTTCCATAGATACTGGGCATATAGCTCAAAGTCCACAGTCCGGCCCAAGATGGAGTCCTATTTTCAAGATAGAGCCTGTTCTGTTTCCTCCTTCAAAAGAAAAGAAAGGCAACTTTTATGATTGTAAACATTGGATTGCC
>SJYW01011328.1:1136367-1158328 GCA_006410735.1 Raphicerus campestris
CGGGGAGCAGGGCGGGCCGTGGGCGGGGAGCAGGGAGCTGGGGCGGGGAGCGCGCAGCCAGCGCCGCGGCCGGACTCGGGCTGGTGTGCGAGCCTGGCGCGCCGCTTGCCGGGGATGCGAGAGACTGGGAGCCACCGCGCCGGTAGAACGCGAGCACCGGTGACCTCGGCCCGGGGAGAGCCGGAGACGGCGGCGAACCCCGCAGGGATCCTCGGGACCGGGGTGCGGGGCCGGCGGCGGCGCGGGAGCGCGGGGCGCAGACCGGGCGGGGCTGGCGGACAGTGATGAGCGGGCGCGCGGGGAGGCTGCACGCCGCCGCCGCCGCCCGGAGCATCCGCCGCCCGAGCTGCTCGCGGCCCGGGCCCGGGCCATGGAGACGCTGAACGGCCCCGCGGGCGGCGGCGCCCAGGACGCGAAGCCGCAGCCGCCCGGCCAGCACCACCGCCACCACCACCACCTCCACCCGCTGGCGGAACGGAGACGGCTGCACCGCGCGCCCTCGCCAGCCAGACCGTTTCTCAAGGACCTACACGGCCGGCCTGCGGCCCCCGGCCAGGCCGCCCCCTCCTCGGGCCGAGCCCCGGCGCCCGCCGCCCCGCGTTCTCCCAGCCTCGCGGGCAAGGCGCCGCCCTCACCGGGGCCCCCGGCAGCTCCCGGCCGCCTCTCCCGGCGGAGCGGCGGCGCCCCAGGCGCGAAGGACAAGCCGCCGCCGGGTGCTGGGGCCAGGGCAGCGGGCGGCGCTAAGGCCGCTCCGGGCCCCAGGAGGGTGGCACGCGCGGCGCCCGCCGAGCCGCTGCCCCGGGTAGGGAAGCCACCGCCCGGGGCCGAGCCGCCGCCCGCCGCTGCCAAGGGCCGCAGAGCCAAACGCCCCTCCGGAGCGGTCCCCGCCCGCGCCACCGGGCCCCGGGTCCCCTCCGTCACGGTCCCCGCCGTGATCCTCGCAGTGACTTCCGCGGCCGGTTCCCCGGCCCCCGGCTCTCGCATCAGCCACACAGACAGCAGCTCCGATCTTTCCGACTGCCCCTCCGACCCTCTTTCAGACGAGCAGCGCCTGCTCCCCGTCGCCAGTAGCGACGCCGAGTCCGGCACGGGCTCCAGCGACCGGGAACCTCTGCGAGGAGCCCCCACGACCAGCCCCCCAGCTCGGGGGGCGCCGCCAGACAGCCCCGAGCCCCCGGGATTCCCCGCCGCCTGCACTGGGGGTCGGAACAGCCCCAGCGGGGTCCCCTCGGGGTCCCCGGGGCCGGGCAGGGTGGAGGATGTCTTGGGGCGCGCACCGCCGGAGCGAACGGGTCCCGGGACCCCCAGGGAGCACGGGCCGGGCGAGCAGCACCGGCTGGTCCCGGCGGCGGAGGAGGAGGAGCTGCTGCGGGAGATGGAGGAGCTGCGCTCGGAGAACGACTATCTCAAGGTGCGCAGCCTGCCCCGCCGCAGGTGTCCCGGCGGGGACCCGTAAGCCCCGGCGCCCCGGCCCCGAAAGCGCTTCCCCCCGGTGCCAGTCACTTTCCTGCGCCCGACACGCCGGGCGCTGGGAACTTGAGCCAAACTTGAGGAAGGAGCAGCGAGACCTGTGGGTCCAGCCGCTTCTCCACCCACTTAGCTTGTTTTTTAGAAAGTCTCGCGTCTTCCCGAGGATGCCTCTGCCCCAGTTGATGCTCCGTTAACTAGAGAGGCGGCTGTGACTGCTTTTTGGAGACGCAGTCGACCCCCTGCCCCCTCACCTGTGGGCGCGGATTGTCCCCAGCCGAGAAACTCTGAGCGGGACCCCGTGGGCCGAGTGCGGATCTCGGAGGGTGCAGACTCGCCTTCCCCTTTTCCTGCAATTAAGAAGGCCAGGTGATCTCCGAGTCTCCCCCGGGCGCAGACAGCCGGGTCCCGCCGCTTTCAGTGAAAAACCTACGGCTCAGGAGTCCCTTGAGCGCGGCCTGGGTGGGGAGATCACGCTGTCTTGCTGGCCGGTCCTTTGTACGCGTCCACCAGCCAGTTTTTCCGTGTCAGGAGAGGCCACTCGCGCCCGCTCTTTCGAGGGACTCGCAGCCTCTGCGGTCGCATCGAGCGCTTTGCGGCGCGGCCTGCTCTGAGTGGCTTCTAGGTCTTGGTAGCTTTGGGGCACAAGTCTGACTCCATGTTTTCCAGGAGGAGGAGAAGAGCAGGCGCTGCAGAAAAGAGGATTTAGGCCGTGTGGGGTGGGGAGGTCAGGGCACGCCTGGTGACTCCAAAGCAAGGAGGGTGGTACTGTGAATGCATCTGTCTTAATTTATTGTGAGGCTCAGGTCAGTCAACAGCTCCACCGTGTAAATCTCCTTCTGTTAAGATGGTTAAATATATATCTCCTCCCAAATGCAGCGGCCCTCCTCCATCAGTGCGTTTTGTGATTCTTCCCACTTTCTCAGCAAAGGCTGACTCTCCCTGATGGAGGTCCTGGGTGGCTGGTGGGACAAGGATGTGGGCTTTTAAGGTGCGTGGAGGTGATCTGTGTAATTAAGCTGGGATCAGAGAGTGGACTGAGGAGTGTTCCTATACCAAGCCGCAGAGGCTGCTCTAACCCACTGAGCGCCCATGGTGGTTTTATCCTGGTCAAAGAGGCACAGGAGGATCGCTGTGGGAAAAGAGAGCAGATGGGGACTCCGAATGAAATGTTTCCAGTAGTACATTTGCTCTGGTCACCGACTCTTATGTAATAGACAACAGAGTGAAATGTGAGAGAATGGAAGAGAAAGGGCCACGGTATTAGCCTTACTCTGTTGAGAAACCAGGGTTTTTGTAACTCTGCCCTGGAGGTAAGCTCCTTGAGGGTGAGAAAGACCATCTTTGAGTTTTGTAGCCTCAGTGCAAATAGATGTTTCTCATGACATCTGATCTCAAGGCAGGCAGGCAGTTCAGAGTCATTTCAGGGCTCAGGCGGCTGGTTATTTGCTTTATTTATTTATTTTTTCACATCGTTGGATTCTCAGTGAAGAAAGTAGGTGTGACCCTGGAGTCTGCTGTGGTGTGTTTGATATTTCGGCAAATCTCACAACACAGGATATCTTTGTTGTATTTATCACAACCCTAATTTCACTGTCAGGCTGCTGAGATCCAAGAAGGCATACCTACGTGTCCAAGGTCACCCAGCTAGTAAGTGATGCAGCTGGTATTTCCCTGGCCTCCAGACCTCTGTTTTCTCCCGGCTCCAGGCTGCATCCCTGTTTCCATCCAGGCTGAGAAGAGCCACGCCTGCCTTAGAGTTGTCTTATTAGCTTGGGGCCATACCCAGCGTTTAACTTTTCTGGGGAACCTCTTTTCTTAGGCCAAAGGGCCACAGTGAGCACCTCTCCACTGAACTGTTTGGGATCCCACAGGACCGCCCTGGCAGTGTTTAATTTGTGGGAAATGTCAGTTGCCATTTCCTGTGGCGGTCATGGCTGGATGTTTCCGACCCGAGTCCATCTCCCAGCGCTTCCCCTGACAGCAGGAGAGAAGAGGCAGAGGCAGCCTGGGGAGGCCGGGACATCAGGCTGATTACAAACACGTGTGAGTTACATGGCTGGCTCTTCAGTGGCTTAAGTGACAGTCATTCAATTTGGGGATGAAAGAGAACAGTCCTGCTAGACTTTTCTAAAGGTCAGTGAGCCTGCCCACATGTGTGGAATCGGGCTGAGAGGATCCCTGACCTCACAGAGCCATGACCTTTGCTATAAGCCTGCTTTTGCACATGGGTTTAGAGCGTGCGCCAGTGTTTCTTTTTTTTTTTTTTAGATGGCAGTTAAATTAGTCCCTGACCTCCTCCTTCCTTAGGGGATATTGCATAGTACTCTGGAGATTAGGAGTAAGAGACTCCACCCAGAAATTTTACTTTGATATAGTCTGGGGGATGGTGACCACAAGTATTACAGGCTTTCCTAAGTCCATTCTGTCACCAGTATTGTATGAAACTCAAGTTACTGAGAAGAATGAACTGAGAGTAATCAGGCAGAAAACTGAGGATGATGTGTTGTTGATTGGGAAATTCAAGTGGAATTTTGTTTTCTTTTAGCCACACTGCTGTTTTTCCAAAAATCAGCTGTCAACAGAGAAGCGCCGGCCTCTGTTGTGTGGAGCTGAATGGGGCCATCCTTGAGTCATACTGCCATCGCATGGCACCACTGTGACTAGGTGGTGGTGGTGGTAGGTCGCTAAGTCGTCTCTGACTCTTCGCAACCCATGGACTGTAGCCCACCAGGCTCCTCTGTCCATGGAGTTTTCCAGGCAAGACTACTGGAGTGGGTTGCTATTTCCTCCTCCAAGGTATCTTCCCAACCCAGGGATCGAACCAGCATCTCCTGCATTGGCAGGCAGATTTTTTACTGTTGAGCCACCAGGGAAGCAGNGGCAAGAATACTGGAGTGGGTTGCTATTTCCTCCTCCAAGGTATCTTCCCAACCCAGGGATCGAACCAGCATCTCCTGCATTGGCAGGCAGATTTTTTACCATTGAGCCACCAGGGAAGCAGGGTGACCAGATGATGGGTAAGTACTCAGTCCGGGTAATTGGCTTTTGCATGAAAGCAGTCAGAAAAGCCCTGTTGGCCCTTGACTGCTGATGAACTTGTATGTAATTTGGAAGGCTTCAGAAGTGAAGATAGGAGATTGAGGTCAGTTGTCCAAAGGGCTTTGCTTCTTTCTCAGATCAGACTCAGGTCCATCTTAGTGACCAGGATGTCTGAGAAATGCTGGGCATCGTGGTCTCTGCCTGCCCACCATCACTGTGTTTTGCTCCAGCGCCCCAAAACAATCAGACAAGCCCTGGAGCTCATTGTGAACATATTAATTATGTTCTGTTTCCACAGGCTTTTCAGGAGGGTTTAATTGCTTTGCATTTATTGGCCTATTTCGAAAATGCTTCTCATGTTGGTGGGGGATGCCATGACACCCCTCCCCCCACCCCCAAGGAGTGTACTCCAAAGTGCCCCAGTCCTGGGGGGCTCCAAGGTCGGCCTGGGGAGGGCTGCTGAGTTTGCTCTGCCCTTTTGGTTACCTCCTAAGAATTATTTTTGGTGAAAACAAGCAAAGTGCCTGCTAGCTCAGAGCAGACACCATGGGAATGTGGAAGAGCAGTGAGTTCTCAGCGGGGCTGCTGGGGAGGCCATTTGAGTGGATTGGTTGCACTGCCTCAGTACTGGCCCGGCCTCGGCATCCTGCCTCTCTCTTGGGGTCTTGGGAGTTTCAGGATCTGCAATGACTTGGTTAAATTCAGCCATGAAGATTCCAGGCGCTCTGAATGGCCAGGAAGGGGTGGGGGTGGGGTGGACACTGAGGCAAGAATAAACAGTTCTGAGCATAAAGTGCTTCAGCTCCTCCCTGCCTACCCCCCTCCCTTCTGGAAGGTTGAAGCAGACAGTGTCCCTATTCTTTCCTGACCTTCTGCTTTCCACACCCATTCTTTATTCAGCCTGCAAACAAGCGGCGGTAATCATCTTAGGTGGCGAGATAATGTGGACCAGGGCACAGGGGGGCCATGGCTGCTGGATGAACTGGCACTTGTAAACAATGGCTGAGCCCCTCTGAGCCTCAGCTGGGACTCTGCGGAACACATTTCCACTGATGGGAGGGAAAGGAGGTGGATTATTTGTATATTACAGTAGACAATAGTTAAGGGTCTGCAACTCCCAGAGGAGGGAATTATTGCAACAGTAGCCAGCTGACTGCTCACTGTCTAAATTGAGTCTGTTTAAAGAGGGAGTGATTAAAGTAAGACTAGTTATTGATTTTAAGTTGTTTAAAGGGAATTAAGGTCTGATAAGATCATCAGTTTTCATCACTTTTACTATGAAACCAAGGATTTGGTTTTTATATTTGTGGATGAACTTATCCTCAAAGAGATTTTCTTGGACATTTTAATCTTGGTTCTGTCTCTTATACACATCTTCCCACTTCTGATTGGTTTGTTCCTTTGACATTGGAAGTCTTGCCCTGCCTGGTCACAATTCCTGGAAATTCTTTCCCCTATGTTTGAAGTCACAAGGCTATAAAACCTGCTCTAGAGAGTGGTAGGGCAGCTGTAGCCCACCTGCCCTTAGGTCCAAACCGCTAGATATGGAACCAGCTTCTGAAACCTGGTTCTCTCTCTCCTCTTGCACCAGAAACATGCTCCATAACAGCCAGGGATGTATTCTGCCTTAGAACCTCTAGGTCTCCAAAGGTTTTCATCTGTTGGTGAAATAAAATGATAATAAAGTAAAATAATAAATAATAAAGTCTCTGGATATAATTTTTAATTGAAATTTTTGAAATGAATGTAGTTAAAAGTTAGGGCTTCCCAGATGGCTCAGTGGTAAAGAATCCGCCTGCCGATGCAGGAGATGCAGGTTTGATCCCTGGCTCAGGAAAATACCCCAGAGGAGGAAATGGCAACCCACTCTACTATTCCTGCCTGGAGAATTCAGTAGACAAAGGAGANGGTTGAAGCAGACAGTGTCCCTATTCTTTCCTGACCTTCTGCTTTCCACACCCATTCTTTATTCAGCCTGCAAACAAGCGGCGGTAATCATCTTAGGTGGCGAGATAATGTGGACCAGGGCACAGGGGGGCCATGGCTGCTGGATGAACTGGCACTTGTAAACAATGGCTGAGCCCCTCTGAGCCTCAGCTGGGACTCTGCGGAACACATTTCCACTGATGGGAGGGAAAGGAGGTGGATTATTTGTATATTACAGTAGACAATAGTTAAGGGTCTGCAACTCCCAGAGGAGGGAATTATTGCAACAGTAGCCAGCTGACTGCTCACTGTCTAAATTGAGTCTGTTTAAAGAGGGAGTGATTAAAGTAAGACTAGTTATTGATTTTAAGTTGTTTAAAGGGAATTAAGGTCTGATAAGATCATCAGTTTTCATCACTTTTACTATGAAACCAAGGATTTGGTTTTTATATTTGTGGATGAACTTATCCTCAAAGAGATTTTCTTGGACATTTTAATCTTGGTTTATTCTAGTACACACACGTTACTTCATTTTTTCTTAAATCTGATGTATGTATATGTGTGTGTGTATATATATATATACACACACACAGACACACACACACGGCTTCCCAGACGGCACTAGTAGTGAAAGAATCTGCCTGCCAGTGCAGGGAGATGCAGCAGACAGGTTTAATCCCTGGGTCGGGAAGCTCCCCTGGAGAAGGAAATGGTACCCAGTATTTTTGCCTGGAAAATTCCATGGGTAGAGGAGCCTGGTGGACTCCAGTCCATGGGGCTACAGAGAGTTGGATACTCCTGAGCACACATAAACACACTCACGAGTATAAAATAAAGCTTGATTTGTTATCTGCAGGTGAAGGGGAATAGTTGGGGAGCTCTCTAGTACTTCAAGGTTTCATGCTATACAAAATTCGAAAAGTATATTTAGTTAAAGCTAAATTAGCTTTTTAATGAGATAATGATCTAACATTTGAGTATCTGACAGACCTGTTGTTAATTCAGTGTAGAACTTGATTAAGGGAAATTTTCTCATTATCTGTATTAAAAACCAACAGTTTTATGCTCTTACTGTGTGTAAATTTAGTCTACCAGAAACATTATATGTTCTGCTTGATTGGGTTTGTTAAGCCTTTAAATGGCAGACATCTTTAAGGTTCTTTGATACAATGTTTTCTAGATTAGTGCATGCTGTCAAAAAATTAATGTAATGTTCATTTGAAAAATTGCTCTCCCATCATGACCCTAATCTGAATAATCACAGTTTTTGCTTTTCAAATGTCTGCTTCCTGCCTACATGGTTTGTAATTTGCTTTTCTTACAACTTCTTTTCACTGAACCTGAAAATTTGTTTTTTTCAAGGCTTTTTGAAAAGAGTTGAAACCCTGGCCTCATCCTGTCTCTGCAACAAACAAGTGTTGGGAAGCCATTTAAACTTTTAGGGTTTCAGTGTGCTCATTTTAAAAATGGAGGTTATTAATACCTTTTCTGCACATTGCAGTGCTTTGGTGAGGACCAGTTGTGAAAATGAATATACCCAGACATTGACAATGTCAAGTTCTAAACGTTAGCTTGCTGTTATTTTGCTCCGACAGGCTTTTTGCAAGTGTGATTTAAAGCTTCTTGTTTCATGTGTCCTGGTGGTTGCTGATAATTTCTCCCATTTACTGGAAAGAGTATGTGTGTGGAGCCAGAAAGCCTGGGTTTGTAGCTGGGCTTCCAGTTATCAGCCGAGAGGCTTTGGGAGTGTTTACCAGTGTGGGTTTGGTCTCTTTGTCCATCTTGTGGGGGCTGTGTGTCCCTGTAAGCTTATTGTAGGCTTAGTAACGAAGGCGAAGTGCTTAAGAAAGGGTGTCTGCTGGTCCACAAATTTAGATAAAATATGAGTTATAAAAGCAGTGATTCAAATACATGCAATTACAGTCTCTTCCTAATTTTCTTTTCAAAGCGACTAATGTTAATGGTTACTTATGCCAAGAACTATTAGCTGTTTACATCTGGCCTGCTGAGTGATCTGGAGGTGTGGGTACATCGAGCCCTGGAACAGGCTTTTTCAGTCCACAGTCGGGCTGCAGGCATCTGTAGAGCATAACTAGCATTTAATGGTAGGGTTGATGAGGGGCCCCCCATTCCCAAAATCTGAAAAACCAGAGAACATTTTTTTATCTGGAAGTCCTACCATATTTTTTTTTATGACTAGGTCACATTTTAAAATTCATGTTTGAGTAGTAGGTAATTTTCAGCATTAATGATTTGATAAGCTTTCTAAAAGGAAAGGGCTGCCCTGGTGGCTCAAATAGTAAAGAATCTGCCTGTAATGCTGGAGACCCAGGTTCAGTCCTTGGGCTGGGAAGGTCCCTTGGAGAAGGGAATGGCTACCCACTCCAGTATTCTTGCCCAGAGAATCCCGTGGACTGAGAAACCTGGTGGGCTGCCACCTCTGGGGTCGCACAGAGCCAGACACAACTAAGAGGCTGACACTTTGAGCAGAAGGAAGAGCCTTCACACGGTGCCTCACAAACAGACGCCCAACGCCACTGGATATTTGTGGGTGCCCCTGGATATATACAGTGATTTTTGCTTCTGTTGAACTATTTTTATTAGTTACCCAGTGTAACAACTAACTGTATAGATTAAGCTTTTTCTCAAAGTCAAATCAGATTTGCAGAAGGGACCTGAGAAGCTTGACCTTGATTTTGAAGATTCAGGACTAACTCTCTACTCTTTATGGGAGGATGGCATGCACAGGCCTGTTTGAAAGCTTGTAGGCTGTGGTAGCTGGTCTCCTCTGGCATGGGTTGGGTCAAGGGCAAGGCTCTCATGGCTCAGCGCGGGGATTCGGTGTCAGAAACAGTCTCTTTGCTGCAGGTTGAAAGGCCCTTTCTGCAATCAGGGTGTTCTCCAGGCCCTTGAAGAGCCCAGCCTGTCCATTCTGTCCACTGTCTGACCTCTGTGTTCCACCCAGTAAACCCCAATTCCAGCAAACTTTCCTGTTGGAACAAGAAGAAGAAGAAAAAAGTCCATGAAACTTGCTTATATGTCATAACATTTTCAACATTAAGATTTACCTTTTTTTTAAATATTTTTTAATGTGGATTATTTTTAAAGTCTCTATTGAATTTGTTATAATATTTTATCTGCTTTACATTTTGATTATTTGGCCTCAAAGCACATGGGATCTTAGCTCTCCCTGACCAGGGATCAAACCCGTACCACCTGCATTGGAAGGCAGTCTTAACTACTGGAGGCAATTCCCTAAGAGTTACCTTTCTTAAGACACATAAGAATACTATATATATATGTATATGTATATATTTTTTTTTTGGCCCCACTGCATGGCATGTGGGATCTTAGTTTTCTAACCAGGAATTGAACCTGTGCCCTCTGCATTGGAAGCACGGAGTCTTAACCACTGGACCATCAGGGAATTCCCAGACATCTTTTATTTTTAATGAGATTATCACCACTGGTATAGAAATTCTGTAAGAATCTTTAGCAGACAAAAACATTTTATTCGTTTGACTACTAGGAAGTTGGTAAAGCTTTCATTTTTAACATCCACTCCCCTTCATGGGCCATTGAAACGGGCCCCACTGGAACCATGGTCAGCTGAGTGGGTCATGTTCTTGGGCAGGTGGTGTGGACAGAGTGGAAGAACCCGTAGGCAGCCTTTGTGAGAATCAGATGCCTCATGTGTGCCCTTTCCCCTACAGGTGATGGCTGCACACAGGTAGGGTTGGCTGGACAGTGGTTTGCACCCTGTTTGTGCCAATTTGTTATTTTTCCACAAGGGTTCCCAGTTCATTTGGTACACATCTCCTATGTGATCTTATCCAGGATAAAATAATCTGCAGGAGGTTNAGTGGTTTGCACCGTGTTTGTGCCAATTTGTTATTTTTCCACAAGGGTTCCCAGTTCATTTGGTACACATCTCCTATGTGATCTTATCCAGGATAAAATAATCTGCAGGAGGTTTACTACTAGTCAATTTCTTGTCTACCTGAGGCTCTGATGTTGGGAAACTCTTTTCTTTATTGTAAGTAAATCCCTGGTTTTTGAGAATAAATGCAGGATTAGCGAGGGTGGCCAGACTCCAGGAACAAACTGAATAGGATGAGAGCTAATAGGGTGAGAGTTAGGGTGTCCGTGTTTGGGAGCGTTTTTTCCCTTTGAGCCTCAGTGTTAACAAAATAAATGAGAATGAGGACTTCCCCGGTGGTCCAGTGGTTAGAACGCCTCTTTCACTGCTGAGGGCCTGGGTTCTATCCCTGGCTGGGGATTAAGATCAAACAAGCCACGTGGCACAGCCAAAAAAAAAAAAAAAGACCAAGAGTATCCTAGTCTGGAGGCATTTACACCATCAAGTATGAAACTAATCAAGACAATTCCTAGAATGCTTTCCTTAATCTCCCACCTTCTAAGTTGCTCCTTGCTGAAGCCTTTGTTATAGAAAATATACCCTGCGTGCTATTGCCATGTCTGTAGGTTTTGGAAGAGTTGTCCATGATCAGGCTACAAGACTGGAGCAAAACAACGTGAGGTGATGTCCAGTCTGCATTGTGTTTAGGAGCTGGTCTTTCTAGGTGTTGACCGAGTTTCAAGTGTATTCATTCCACAAAAATGTCTTGAGGGACTGCTGCATGGCTCTCGCTGCTCTGAACACTGGGAGGCTCCAGGTGTCTGCTTTCCTGGTGCTTACCTTCCCGTGTGGGTGACGGATGAAGAGTAGGAAGAAACAGATAATATTTGATGGTGGTAGGAGGTCGGAGGGGCTTTAAAGTGGCACTTGTGGTAAAGAACTTACCTGCCATGCATGAGATAGAGAGGCGGGTTCGATCCCTGGGTCGGGAAGATCCCCTGGAGAAGGAAAAGGGAACTCACCCTAGGATTCTTGCCTAGGAGAAATCCCATGGACAGAAGAGCCTGGCAGGCTACACTCCATAGGGTTGCAGAGTTGGACATGACTGAAGCGACTGAGTACAGATTGGAGGGGCAGGGCCTGGGGCTAGAGACAGTGAGGGCAGGGGGCATTGTGTGCCTTCTGACCGATCTACCTACTGTGAGCTTGGCCACGAGCTGGGGAGGAGCTCTTTACAGAGAAACCATCACAGGTGACCTGCCTCCTGCGCCTGGACCCTGGGAGAGGGCAGGCTGGCGCTGAGGGGGTGGGCAGCTGTGGCTCCCTAGAGAGGGATGGAGGCAGGATGAGCATGGTGTGTGGAGCCCTGGGGAGACAGCTCCAAAGGTTGGACACTGAACTGACAGCACTGCGTTGGCTGGGCCGGGAGGGAAAGCGGGAGCCAGGAATAACTCCCGGGTTTCTTCGGTATCCCAGAGTCTTTATGTTGATCCCAGAGCGGATGGATATGGGAGATGAAGGGCAGGAGAATGGAAAAAACCAAACCGATGTGTATTTGAAATAGCGCACAAGGTTTTATCTTTAGAATCATGAGTCACGGATTGGTGTGGCGGGACAGCATTTTAAGGACATTTGCGGGTGTGTTACAATTCCTGGGCAATTCACAGGGATGAACCCCCTAAGTTGTTCTTTGCAGGCAACGTCTGACTCATCTTACTGCCTAGCTTGTGTCTTAGAGAGACAAGTTCAGGTCAGCGTTTGGTTTGTATCTAGGGTTTGATTACCTGCAGAGATGATGTCATGTATGATGGGGATTCTGTAAGGAAAGATTGGGAGCGGGGTAAATGCTGAGAGGCTGCGATGACTAAGCCATGCTCATTTTTGGTTTCTGGATCCACGAGACCTGAACAGACATCTGGTGATGCTGTCTTTGTGAAAATTTCCGGAGTCTCCAAGCTGTATTGCACACGTGTTTCCGGAAGTTGACAGGTGACTGCAGAAAGTTCACAGTACTGCAGGGCATGGGTGGATGGGTGATCCGCCCTGTCCCATAGACCTGGCTTCTCAGTGCCCTCTGTCTGGCTTGTGTAGGATGAGTTGGATGAACTCCGAGCGGAAATGGAAGAGATGAGAGACAGTTATTTGGAGGAGGAGGTTTACCAGCTGCAGGAGCTGCGGCGGGAGCTGGACCGCGCCAACAAGAACTGCCGAATCCTGCAGTACCGCCTCCGGAAGGCAGAGCAGAAGAGGCTGAAGGTGGCGGAGACCGGGCAGGTGGACGGGGAGCTTATCCGGAGTCTGGAGCAGGACCTGAAGGTGAGCACAAGGCGAACAGTGGGCGGGACGTGCCTTCCCCAGAGAAGCCAGGGGGAGTTTCCATACAATTTCACAGGTTTGCCTTGAAGGTGTCCTACAGATCCAGTTTAGGTCAGCGTTTGTTTGAATCTAAAGTTTGATTACCTGCAGAGATGGCATCATTTATGTTGATGATTCTGTACGGAAAGATTGGGAGCAGGGTAAATGCTGAGAAGGCTGTAAGACCTGAAGTACAGCCCTCAGGACCCACTTACACGTGGTCTTTTTTTTTAATTAGTTAATTTATTTGACTGTGATGAGCCTTAGTTGTAGCACATGAGATCTTCATACTCTCACGTGAGATAATCTTCATAAGCTCTTGGGCTTCTCTTGTGGCTCAGCTGGTAAAGAATCCACCCACAGTGCAAGAGACCTGGGTTTGATCCCTGAGTGAGGAAGATCCCCTAGACAAGGGAAAGGCTACCCACTCCAGTATTCTGGCCTGGAGAATTCCATTGACTCTATAGTCCATGGGGTGGCAAAGGGTCAGACACGACTGAGTGACTTTCACTCATTCACTCACATGAAATCTTTAGTTACTGCCCCAGGGCATGTGGGATCTTAGTTTACAGACCAGGCACCCCTGCCAAAAGAATAAATAAATAAATCATAAGATCTTCAATTAAAAAAGAATTAATACCTGCCTCCACTGTTCTGATCACTTTGGAAATTGTGCAGAAACTCCTAAAGATCTGGACTGTTTTAAAAAATTGATTCATTATCAGTTCAGTTTTAATCAAAGACCACTTTTAAAAGTTGACCCTAGTCACTTAACATTTTTTGTTATTTTAAGTTTCTAGGGTGCAAAAGTGCTGAAATTACCATACCCCAAGTAAGACTTGTAGTAGTGACTTAACTGAGAGAGAGAGAGGGTCAAAACTAATTGTTTAAAGTATCCTTCAGAATCATTGGCGAAAGTGAGAATAAGGTGAAAATACCCTAGACTTTCTTCCATTTTTCCTTTCCACTGAGACCTCTCTCCTGCCCCAGTTATCAAATCATTTATCTAGAGATGAATTATGTATAATGTCCTTCTTATTATCGGAGTCCCTATGAAATCTCACTTAGCCTTTCATTACGGTAACGGGAAAAGAATCTTTGTAACTCAGTAACAAGATGTCATTATAAACCAGTAACAAGATGTCATTCAGTGTGATGTAAAGGTGATTTATATTTCTGTTACAAAATCTCCTTAGTTCCTTTTAGAAAGTGAAAATGTTGAACTGCCTTTAGAGCATTCGAATGTTTTACCAGAGTAGGCAGTTTAAAACCTGACTATATTAAGTATCTACTGAATACAGAATTACTTTTTTAAGCAAGTAGGGTTCTTTAAAAATGATTTTGAGAAACAGAAATGTTTATTTGATGATCTTTTAAAAAATTATTTGTTATTCATTTTATTTATTTATTTTTGGCTGTGCTGGGACTTCTCTGCTGCACGTGGGTTTTCTCTCGTTGGGGAGAGCAGAGGCTACTCTTCGATCCAACATGCAGTGTGGGCTTCTCTTGTTGCAGAGTACAGTTTCGAGGTGCACAGGCTTTAGTCACTGTAGCATGTGGGCTTGGTAGTTGCACCTCGCAGGCTCTAGAGCACAGGCTCAGTAGTTGTGGCACATGGGCTTAGCTGCCCTGAGGCATATGCAATCTTCCCGGACCAGGAATTGAACCTATGTCCCCTCCCTTGGCAGGCAAATTCTTAACCAGTGGACCACTAGGTAAGTCCGATGATCATTTTTAATTGATCATTTAAGGCATGTGCTCCTGGGAAGACTTGGCATTCTAAGCAATATTCCAGAAGGAACAGGGCTGTGGCAAAGTGGCCTTTTAATCCAGATGAAAGTCATACTTCCGCTTAATGTGGATTTCATCTTTTAAACTAATACCCCTTCCTTTAAATGTAGGCTTATTAATATTGCCAGGATCTTTGCTCTTTTGTGTAACACAATATTCCTTAGTGATTCTGTCTCTGAAGTGGTTTGGAGGTCCCCTTAACACACAGAAGCCTTCCCATCAGATGACTGTGTCTGTGGGTTGATGCAGGTGGCCAAAGATGTATCGGTCCGATTGCACAATGAACTTGAAACCGTGGAGGAAAAGAGAGCTAAAGCGGAAGACGAGAATGAAACTCTCCGACAGCAGATGATTGAAGTGGAGATATCAAAGCAGGCCCTGCAGAACGAGCTGGAGAGACTGAAGGAGGTGAGTCAGGTGGATGGGGGCTTACCCCTTGCAAACATGGGACTCCCAAGTGTCCTATTCTTTTTTTTTTTTTAACTAATGTATTTTTATTTTGGTTGTGCTGGGTCTTCATTGCTGCGCGTGGACTTTCTCCAGTTGTGATGAGCAGGGGCTGTTCTCTAGTTGAAGTTCGCGGGCTTCTCATTACAGTGGCTTCTCTCATTGCCAAGCACAGGCTCCAGGCCAGCGAATTTCAGTAGTTTTCAGCGTGCAGGCTCAAGAGCTCTGGCTCAGTAGTTGTGGCACGTGAACTCAGTTGCTCTGTGGCTTCCAAGTGTCCTGGTCTTACTGCGGTTTAAGGCAGGGGACGGCCAGCTACTGTTTGTATGGCCTGGAAACTAAGAATGCTTTTTGCATTTTTTATAGAGTTGGGGAAAAAGTACAAAACAAACCTGAAAAAGCAAAGATGATGTGACAGAGGCTGTGTTGCTTATAAAGCCTGAAATATCTGCTCTCTGACCCTTTACGGAAAAGGCTTGTTGAACCCTGGTCTCAAGCTTTTTTTTTTTTTATAATTTCCATTCCAATGAGCTGGCTGTTAGTTCCCTTTATGGGTCCATGCGGGGTGTATTATTACTAGAATACAGAATTAGGCAGTCTCTTTTTTCTCGAGAGCCTTCTCTTCCAATGAGCTGGAAAATATGTTATGCTTGTCCATTATCTGTGTCAACAGATGTGGCTGTGTGCTGCCTGTGTCATGCAGCCAATGTGATTTAAATATAGATTTCTTTTACATTTTAGGGAGTGAATGTGTTCTAGCAAAGCAGTCTAGACAATGCATACGTTATTTTTTTTTTTTTCATTTGCAACAGTAATGCAAATCCCGTTTTGTTGTTGACATCCAGTATAAGATTAAAGCTGAATGTCCTCTTGGAAAATATCCTGCATATTGATGAAGGTACAAATGGTGGTGAGGGTTTGAGATGATGGCTAAAAAGCCAGCATGTTACGTGCCAACACTTAGGACTTCATGGTTCCTTTGGATTCACTTCATGTTTCAGCTGCTAATCCATCTATTGTTCCACCCACACTTCACTCAGACCCTGGACTGGGCCCTGGGGAGGCAGATGCCCTGCCTTCAAGGGGTTTACTCAGTCAACATGCTATGGATTTGTGTGAATTCTGTGTATGTTGCCACTTCCATGAAAACACTGCATGTTCTATTTATTTGTCTTGTCACTGTCCCCCTTCACGAGTGGCCCCGTGGGACTTGGGCTCTATGGGCCAGGTTCTGTTTGTCTGGGTCACTGTGGGGGTGCCCACAAGGGCCTGGATCCCAAGGGTGGTTGGGGACTTTCCGAGTGAATGGGGGATGCAGGTGAGAGCTTCACAGAGGAGGAGATGAGGAGCCTGGAAGGTTCTGTCCTGGTTAATGGCCCTCCTCTGGCTGTGACCACTCCCCTCTACACTTATGCATCCTAATAACTTTTCTTCCCTTTTTTCCTTTTGGTCCGAGTTTGCTAGGAGGCAGTCTGTAATGGTTTCTTTTCCCAAGATTTCCAGCTTGAGCCTGACCTTGAGGGTACAAAAGACATCTTTGAATTATATTTTTAAGTTTTATACATGTGTATGTTTTATGTATAGACTTCCCTACTAGCTCAGTGATAATCTGCCTGCCAGTATAGGAGATGTAGATTCAACCCCTGGATCAGGAAAATCCACTGGAGGAAGAAATGGCAACTCACTCCAGTATTCTTGCCTGGAGAATCCCATGGACAGAGGAGCCTTGATGGGCTACAGTCCAGGGTTTGCAAAAGAGTCAAACATGACTTAGTGACTAAACAACAACGTTTGTGTATAAATATATAAATTACATATATAATTAAATATGTGTATTTAAAGCAGGCAGGGATTCTTTTTCCCCAGCTGAAATGGATTTGTGAAGGTCCTGACATCAAGTCACAAATAGCTCTCTGGGGAGAGAAATGACCACTGATGTTGGAGGCTCAGGCTGGTCGTGAGGAGCGGGTGGGGGGTCAGCCCCT
This sequence comes from Raphicerus campestris, assembly GCA_006410735.1. Taxonomy (NCBI): domain Eukaryota; kingdom Metazoa; phylum Chordata; class Mammalia; order Artiodactyla; family Bovidae; genus Raphicerus; species Raphicerus campestris. The sequence goes on from SJYW01011328.1 coordinate 1,153,240, forward strand.
CCCTTTCTTTACGGCTTAAAATTACTCAGAGGGGTCGCTCATCTGGAGCACAGTCACTGTGCTCTCACCTCCAGAGTGGCAGTCAGGCTGGTGGGGCTGCATTCTGACACCGAAATGCTCAAGGAGTCACAGGACTGAGAGTCAGGAGGGTCAGGGGCTGGTGGGCCGTTCTGGGCGCAGCAGGGTGCACCGGTTCAGAAGTGGTGCAGGAGACGCTTATCGGAACATTCGAGCCNCTCTTGGAAAATATCCTGCATATTGATGAAGGTACAAATGGTGGTGAGGGTTTGAGATGATGGCTAAAAAGCCAGCATGTTACGTGCCAACACTTAGGACTTCATGGTTCCTTTGGATTCACTTCATGATTCAGCTGCTAATCCATCTATTGTTCCACCCACACTTCACTCAGACCCTGGACTGGGCCCTGGGGAGGCAGATGCCCTGCCTTCAAGGGGTTTACTCAGTCAACATGCTATGGATTTGTGTGAATTCTGTGTATGTTGCCACTTCCATGAAAACACTGCATGTTCTATTTATTTGTCTTGTCACTGTCCCCCTTCACGAGTGGCCCCGTGGGACTTGGGCTCTATGGGCCAGGTTCTGTTTGTCTGGGTCACTGTGGGGGTGCCCACAAGGGCCTGGATCCCAAGGGTGGTTGGGGACTTTCCGAGTGAATGGGGGATGCAGGTGAGAGCTTCACAGAGGAGGAGATGAGGAGCCTGGAAGGTTCTGTCCTGGTTAATGGCCCTCCTCTGGCTGTGACCACTCCCCTCTACACTTATGCATCCTAATAACTTTTCTTCCCTTTTTTCCTTTTGGTCCGAGTTTGCTAGGAGGCAGTCTGTAATGGTTTCTTTTCCCAAGATTTCCAGCTTGAGCCTGACCTTGAGGGTACAAAAGACATCTTTGAATTATATTTTTAAGTTTTATACATGTGTATGTTTTATGTATAGACTTCCCTACTAGCTCAGTGATAATCTGCCTGCCAGTATAGGAGATGTAGATTCAACCCCTGGATCAGGAAAATCCACTGGAGGAAGAAATGGCAACTCACTCCAGTATTCTTGCCTGGAGAATCCCATGGACAGAGGAGCCTGATGGGCTACAGTCCAGGGTTTGCAAAAGAGTCAAACATGACTTAGTGACTAAACAACAACGTTTGTGTATAAATATATAAATTACATATATAATTAAATATGTGTATTTAAAGCAGGCAGGGATTCTTTTTCCCCAGCTGAAATGGATTTGTGAAGGTCCTGACATCAAGTCACAAATAGCTCTCTGGGGAGAGAAATGACCACTGATGTTGGAGGCTCAGGCTGGTCGTGAGGAGCGGCTGGGGGGTCAGCCCCTCCCTTTCTTTACGGCTTAAAATTACTCAGAGGGGTCGCTCATCTGGAGCACAGTCACTGTGCTCTTACCTCCAGAGTGGCAGTCAGGCTGGTGGGGCTGCATTCTGACACCGAAATGCTCAAGGAGTCACAGGACTGAGAGTCAGGAGGGTCGGGGGCTGGTGGGCCGTTCTGGGCGCAGCAGGGTGCACCGGTTCAGAAGTGGTGCAGGAGACGCTTATCGGAACATTCGAGCCGAGGTCTCGTGGATGGCTCTTTTCTACCAAAGCCGGCACAGACTTAGCCGTAGGTTTCGCTCTAGAGGGAGGATAGTGTTTTCTCCCTCTAGAGCCGTGCTGGTGATCGTTCACCCCTGAGGGCTGGTAAATGGACGATGGGCCACATTCTGAGACGGTCCAGGGCGGTTTGTGCGTCTCCACCGCAGGCCTGCGTGCGGATGTGCCTGCGCCCCCGGCCTCGGAGGACGGTGAGAGGGTGGATCTCTGCAGATGCGGCTTCTCTCTGCGGACCGTGCTTTTAGCGCCTGGGGGACTCCTCCGGGGTGGGTGTCTCCTCGCTCTGCAAACTCACTCTGTCCAGGAACAGACTTGTCCTCTTCGCCCCCTCCTGCTGCACACTCTTGTCTTTCCAGCTGTGTTAACGGTGCCGCTGTCCTTTAAGTCACCCAGGCTTAATGGCTGGCAATTATCCTTACGCTTCCTGCTCCCCCTGCTGCTCTGAGTTCAGGTCTTAGAAATTCTTTTTCATTGGTGCGTGCTATGGAGTTGAACTTTAAAATTATACCAAGTGAAAGAAGCCAGGTGTTGTATGAGTATATTTATCAGAAATGTTCAGATAGGTAAATCCATAGACAACAGATTAGGGGCTGGAGAGGAGGGAGACCGATTGGGGTTTCCTCTTGGGTGATGAGTGTTTTGGAACTGGGTGGAGGTGGTTTGCACAGCATTGTGAATGTACCAAAGGCCACTGGACTGTTTANTACATTTTAGGGAGTGAATGTGTTCTAGCAAAGCAGTCTAGACAATGCATACGTTATTTTTTTTTTTTTCATTTGCAACAGTAATGCAAATCCCGTTTTGTTGTTGACATCCAGTATAAGATTAAAGCTGAATGTCCTCTTGGAAAATATCCTGCATATTGATGAAGGTACAAATGGTGGTGAGGGTTTGAGATGATGGCTAAAAAGCCAGCATGTTACGTGCCAACACTTAGGACTTCATGGTTCCTTTGGATTCACTTCATGATTCAGCTGCTAATCCATCTATTGTTCCACCCACACTTCACTCAGACCCTGGACTGGGCCCTGGGGAGGCAGATGCCCTGCCTTCAAGGGGTTTACTGAGTCAACATGCTATGGATTTGTGTGAATTCTGTGTATGTTGCCACTTCCATGAAAACACTGCATGTTCTATTTATTTGTCTTGTCACTGTCCCCCTTCACGAGTGGCCCCGTGGGACTTGGGCTCTATGGGCCAGGTTCTGTTTGTCTGGGTCACTGTGGGGGTGCCCACAAGGGCCTGGATCCCAAGGGTGGTTGGGGACTTTCCGAGTGAATGGGGGATGCAGGTGAGAGCTTCACAGAGGAGGAGATGAGGAGCCTGGAAGGTTCTGTCCTGGTTAATGGCCCTCCTCTGGCTGTGACCACTCCCCTCTACACTTATGCATCCTAATAACTTTTCTTCCCTTTTTTCCTTTTGGTCCGAGTTTGCTAGGAGGCAGTCTGTAATGGTTTCTTTTCCCAAGATTTCCAGCTTGAGCCTGACCTTGAGGGTACAAAAGACATCTTTGAATTATATTTTTAAGTTTTATACATGTGTATGTTTTATGTATAGACTTCCCTACTAGCTCAGTGATAATCTGCCTGCCAGTATAGGAGATGTAGATTCAACCCCTGGATCAGGAAAATCCACTGGAGGAAGAAATGGCAACTCACTCCAGTATTCTTGCCTGGAGAATCCCATGGACAGAGGAGCCTTGATGGGCTACAGTCCAGGGTTTGCAAAAGAGTCAAACATGACTTAGTGACTAAACAACAACGTTTGTGTATAAATATATAAATTACATATATAATTAAATATGTGTATTTAAAGCAGGCAGGGATTCTTTTTCCCCAGCTGAAATGGATTTGTGAAGGTCCTGACATCAAGTCACAAATAGCTCTCTGGGGAGAGAAATGACCACTGATGTTGGAGGCTCAGGCTGGTCGTGAGGAGCGGGTGGGGGGTCAGCCCCTCCCTTTCTTTACGGCTTAAAATTACTCAGAGGGGTCGCTCATCTGGAGCACAGTCACTGTGCTCTCACCTCCAGAGTGGCAGTCAGGCTGGTGGGGCTGCATTCTGACACCGAAATGCTCAAGGAGTCACAGGACTGAGAGTCAGGAGGGTCGGGGGCTGGTGGGCCGTTCTGGGCGCAGCAGGGTGCACCGGTTCAGAAGTGGTGCAGGAGACGCTTATCGGAACATTCGAGCCGAGGTCTCGTGGATGGCTCTTTTCTACCAAAGCCGGCACAGACTTAGCCGTAGGTTTCGCTCTAGAGGGAGGATAGTGTTTTCTCCCTCTAGAGCCGTGCTGGTGATCGTTCACCCCTGAGGGCTGGTAAATGGACGATGGGCCACATTCTGAGACGGTCCAGGGCGGTTTGTGCGTCTCCACCACAGGCCTGCGTGCGGATGTGCCTGCGCCCCCGGCCTCGGAGGACGGTGAGAGGGTGGATCTCTGCAGATGCGGCTTCTCTCTGCGGACCGTGCTTTTAGCGCCTGGGGGACTCCTCCGGGGTGGGTGTCTCCTCGCTCTGCAAACTCACTCTGTCCAGGAACAGACTTGTCCTCTTCGCCCCCTCCTGCTGCACACTCTTGTCTTTCCAGCTGTGTTAACGGTGCCGCTGTCCTTTAAGTCACCCAGGCTTAATGGCTGGCAATTATCCTTACGCTTCCTGCTCCCCCTGCTGCTCTGAGTTCAGGTCTTAGAAATTCTTTTTCATTGGTGCGTGCTATGGAGTTGAACTTTAAAATTATACCAAGTGAAAGAAGCCAGGTGTTGTATGAGTATATTTATCAGAAATGTTCAGATAGGTAAATCCATAGACAACAGATTAGGGGCTGGAGAGGAGGGAGACCGATTGGGGTTTCCTCTTGGGTGATGAGTGTTTTGGAACTGGGTGGAGGTGGTTTGCACAGCATTGTGAATGTACCAAAGGCCACTGGACTGTTTAAGACAGCTCATTTAAACCTCAATTAAACTTTGTGACTTTTTTCTATCCGTCCTTTCACCCATCTCTCCAATGAATATTTTGAGGGCTGACACTCCAGTCACCACATTCAGGGATGCAGCACTTCTAACTGCCCCCTCTTCTGTTTTACCTTCTGTATTCCCCCCAGTCCGGGAGCTTGCACATGACTTAAACAGACAAACTCGCCTTGGCCCATTGCCTAGCCCTTTAGCATGACACAGGTCCTTTCCTGCCTGGTCCATCTCGGTTTCCCACCCCAAGGTAACTAAACCCTGCAGTGAACTGAAAGGCAGTTGAGAAGGATGAGAAGAGACATGCCCTCTGGGCCTCGAACTCCTAGAGGTGTGTCACTTTCTCTGTGGATAGATTAGATGCTTAAAGAGGGCTGGCAGGATTAACCCTCTGGAATTGTTCCTTCTGGTCAGCCACTTCCTGTGTTGTTCACATCATGTCCATACACCCGGATTCCCATATACCCCTTCACTTGTGCAAAACTCTAATTTTTTGAC
>SJYW01011328.1:1167393-1226351 GCA_006410735.1 Raphicerus campestris
AGTCCATGGGGTCGTGGAGGGTCGGACACGACTGAGCGACTTCACTTTCACTTTTCACTTTCATGCATTGGAGAAGGAAATGGCAACCCACTCCAGTGTTCTTGCCTGAAGAATCCCAGGGACGGGGGCTGCCGTCTATGGGGTTGCACAGAGTCGGACACTACTGAAGCGACTTAGCAGCAGCAGCAATCTCTACACAGAAGCCTTTGTATATTTAAAAAATGACTTACTCTCAAATGGTAATTTAATTGGTAGAGAACTTTGAGAAACAGCTGTCTTCCTCAACACTTCTGAAGATAACAACGTCATTTCCTTTTGGTATCTCTTGTCGCTGCAGCAACCACATCTGCCTAATTGTCTATCTTTGCTGATAATCTCACTTTCCCCATGGCTCCCTTTAAGGTTTTCTTGGTACCATTGCAGTTTCACTGTGATTTGTCTTGATGTGAATTTTTTTTGATAACTTTTTTTTTCAGTTTTAATGAGATGTAATTGACATGCAGCACTGTAGAAGTTTAACATGTGCAGACTAATGATTTGACCTACATCATTAAATGGTTAGCACGGTAAGTTCCATAAACACTCATTACCTCATACAGTTACAAAATTAAAGAAATTTTAAAAGAATATTTTCTCTTGTAATGAGAACTCTTAGAATTTACTCATAACAGCTTCTGTGTATAAGATGTGGCTTTCTTCTTCTTTATCCCTCTTGGGATTTGCAGTTTGTTTTCCTCACTTCTTATAGACTGTGGTGGCTCCAGCCTGTTTAGCTCAGGGATGTTTGCTGATGTTTCAGGCACACTGCCTGGCAGTGTCTGGCAGGCGGAGCTGGGGATGCAGAGACTGGTAGAAGATTTCAGTCAGAGCTTCTGCAAGTTGGGATCTGTGTCCACAAAGTACAGGCTTTCCAAGGCGGCCACCACGTAAATCTTACTGCAACACACTGGTCTAAAAGAATAAATGTATTTTTCACTTTTTAAATTTCATCATTAATACTCTTTAAGAAACAGTCAATGATTTAAGAAACAGCCAATTCAGTCAATGATTTCATGGTCAACAGCATTTCCCTCCAGAAACGTCTGGCCTGGTCTCCCGTTCTAGTGCCAGACGACCTTCCTTTCTCTCTGTAACTGTTCAGTGTACAGCCATCTGACTGAAAAGATTGGGAACCCTCACTCTGAGCTTACTAGTGCAGTTTTTAAAGGAGAATTTTATGCATTAACCATTTGCTATAGGGTAATATTGTTATTGTTAAGTTACCTGATACACCAATAATAAGTCTTTACCTTTGTGGGTTTTACAGACGTATTTTTTCCTTTCTTTCTTTTCTTTTCTTTAAAAAACAACTTTGTTTTGTATTGGGGAATGGTGAATTAACAATGTGATAGTTTCAAGTGAATAGCAAAAGGACTCAGCCATACTCATACATGTATCCCGTTCTCCCCCAAACTCTCCTCCCATTTAGACTGCCATGTAACATTGAGCAGATTTCCATGTGCTATATAGTAGGACCTTATTGGTTATCCATTTAAAATACAGCAGTGTGTACATGTCCATCCCAAGTTCCCTAACTATCCCTTTCCCCCGTCCTCCCCCCAGCCTGGCTACCATAAGTTCATTCTCTGAGTCTTTGAGTTTCTTTCTGTTTTGTAAGTAAGTTCATTTGTATAATTTCTGTTTTGATGCCACATGTAAGGGATGTCATAAATATCTGTCCTTTGCTGTCTGACTTACTTCACTCCAGGTCCATCCATGTTGCTGCAAATGGCATTATTTCATTCTTTTTAGTGGCTGAGTAATATTCCCTTGGATATATGTACTGCATCTTTACAGATGTAAACTTTATCCCCAGTTTAAAGTAGGAAACTCAAAGAATTAGTGAATAGGTGATTTTGTTTTTCTCTTGGAAAATTATTTTTTATAGGTGCTTGGTTTTTTAATTGAAGTATAGTTGATTTGCAGTGTGTTAATTTTAGGTATACAGAACAGTGATTCAGTTTTATATATATATATGTTTCAGATTCTTTTCCCTTGTAATGTTATTACAAAATATTGAATGTAGTTTTCTGTGCTATACAGTAGGTCCTTGTTGGTTATCTAGTTTATATACAGTAGTATGCTATCTGCTAATCCCATCCTCCTAATTTATCCTTCCCTGTCCCCGTTTTCCCTTTGGTAACAATAAGTTTGTTCTCTATGTCTGTGTGGTCTTCCCTGGTGGCTCAGATGGTAAAGAATCCATCTGTAATGTGGGACACTTGTGTTTGATCCTTGGAGAAGGGAACAGCTATTCTGGCCTGGAGAATTCCATGGACTGTATAGTCCATGGGGTCACAAAGAGCTGGACATGACTGAGTAACTTTCACTTCCTATGTCAGTGTATCTGTTTCTATTTTGTGTATAAGTTCTTTTGTACCATTTTTTAAAGATTCCACATATAAGTGATGTCACATGATATTTGTCTAACACTTCACTCAGTATGATAATCTCTAAGGTCATTCATGTTGCTACAGATAGCATTATTTCATTCTTTTTTATGATGAGTTATATTCCATTATAAAAAAAAAGCCACATCTTTTTTTTTTTAACCTGCAGGTTTTTTATTTTGTTTATTTTTTAACTGGAGGCTAACTGCTTTACAATATTGGGGTGGTTTTTGCCATACATTCACATGAATCAGCCATAGTATACCACATCTTTTTAACCCATTCATCTGTCAGTGGACAGTTAGATTGCTTCCACGACTTGAGTATTGTAAATAGCGCTGCAGTGAACACAGGGGCGTATGTGTCTTTTTAATGTATGGTTTTCTCCAGATATATGCCCAGGAGTGGGATTGCTGGATCATATGGTAACTCTGCTTTAACTTTCTTTAGGAATCTCCATGCTATTCTCCATAATGGCTGAACCAGTTTACATTCCCACCACTGTATCAGAGGTCTCTCTTTCCACACTCTCCAGCATTTTTATGTATACAGCCATTCTGACCAGTGTGAGGTGGCACCTCATTGTTTGGACTTGCATTTCTCTAATAATTAGCAATGTTGAGCATCTTTTTCTGTGCCTGCTGACCATCTATATGTCTTCTTTGAAGAAATGTCTATTTAGGTTTTCTCCATTTTTTTATTGGATTCTTTGTTTTTTGATATGGATATGTATAAACTTGGCGTATTTGGGGGATTAATCCTTTGTTGATTGCATCATTTACAAATATTTTCTCCCATTCTGAGGGTTATCTTTTCGTTATCTTCATGGTTTCCTTTGCTGTGCAAAAGCTTTTAAGTTTAGGTCTCATTTGTTTATTTTTGCTTTTATTTCCTTTCCTCTGGGAGGCAGATCCAAAAAGCTATTGCTGAGATTTACGTCAGAGTGTTCTGCCTATGTTTTCCTCTAGAAGTTTTATAGTGTCCAGTCTTACATTTAGGTCTTTAATCTATCCTGAGTTTATTTTTGTATGTGGTGTTTAGGGAGTGTTCTAATTTCATTCTTTTATGTGTAGCTGTCCAGTTTTCCTAGCACTACAGATACTTGTAATGTGAAGCCCTCTGTGTTGGTAGCATGATTTTTGAGGTAGCTAGTCTTCAATATTTTGAGACTTGTTGGCCAATAAGCACAAATAACTAGAAAACTACCTTGGGGGAGATCCTGAAACTCCGCTGACCTTTGGCAGAGAATGAAGGCACGGGTGCGTTTAAACTGTGGTGTTGGAGAAGACTCTTGAGAGTCACTTGGACTGCAAGGAGATCCANCCACACTGTCCAAGAGCCTGTCCCTGCCCTTCCTCCTGCCTGCTGGGTGGGTGTGGCTCCCTGACAGACCTCCGGCTTCCTGTCCCTCCTTCCTTCTGCCCGCTCACATCTTCCTCTAGTGATGGGAGCAATAATGCATTTTCCAGAGGTTCCTTTCTGAAGGAAGGCTGCAGTGTCTTCGGTAGTTTCGAGTCTTTTAAATTTTATGACTCCTTGTCTTCTCCAGGGGGCACCATGTTTTTCTCATCCCCTTGGAGCATGATTTATTTATTTTTTTTGAAATCACTCAATCCAAACACATCAGAAAATTTACGTGGAAATTCTAAGACAGAAACTTCAGCTTGTGCCCATTCCTCTCCCTGCCCCCTGCTGCTTAGGACCGAATCTCCTATCACTTTCTTTTTGTGTGTGTGAGTCACTCAGTCGTGTCCTACTCTTTGCAACCCTGTGGACTGTGTCCCGCCAGGCTCCTCTGTCCATGGAATTCTCCAGGCAAGAATACTGGAGTGGGTTGCCAACCCAGGCTTGGATACTTNTCTTTTTGTGTGTGTGAGTCACTCAGTCGTGTCCTACTCTTTGCAACCCCGTGGACTGTGTCCCGCCAGGCTCCTCTGTCCATGGAATTCTCCAGGCAAGAATACTGAAGTGGGTTGCCAACCCAGGCTTGGATACTTGTTAAAAAAAAAAAAAAAGTGTGTAAACTCCAATGTGTGTATGTCCCATTTGGACCCTAGGGTGATATCTGTCGGGTTCTAGGAAAGGTTGCAGCAGCCCTTGGTCAAGACTTGGGCCCTCACATCTTGTTTTCTGTTCTTTTTATTCTTTATAAAGCTTTGGGCTCCTCAGGCTTTTTCTCTAGCTGTGGTGTGTTGGGGCTATGCTCTAGTTGTGGAACATGGGCTCTCGGGCACAGGCTCAACAGTCATGGCACACGGGCTTAGCTGCTTCTCGGCATGTGGGATCTTTGATCAGGGATCAAACCCATATCTCCTGAATTGGCTGACAGAGGCTTTACCACTGAGCCACCAGGGAAACCCAAAAGCTATTTTTTAAAAAAAGATACTATATTATATACAAAAATAATGTTTTTAAAATATGTATACATATGTGTGTGTGTATATATACATGTATAACTTAAAGAAGAAAAGTAAAAAACTACCCATCATAGGCAGTAGAATGTTAACAGTTGGTTTGAAAATCCACGTATGACAGTCTCTCACCCTCAAGTCAGCATTATTCTGACTTCTATTCATTTTTTTCTTGCCTGCCTTTATAGTTTTCTCATTGTGTGTGTGTCCCAAAGAATACTGTTCAGTTTTGCTTACTTTTGAATAAGCAGTGAGATGGAGTCATACTCTAGATGTTCTTCTGTGACATATCATATTGCTCATGGGTGCATTTTTGATATTCGTCTGTGCTGATGCTGGTCGCTGTAGTCTATTCACGTCAAATTCAGGGTCATCAAAACCCTGATGCTGGGAAAGACTGAAGGCAGGAGGAGAAGGGGACAACAGAGGATGAGATGGTTGGAAGGCATCACTGACTTGATGGACATGAGTTTGAGCATGCTCCAGGAGTTGGTGATGGACAGGGAAGCCTGGCATGCTGCAGTCCATGGGGTCACAAAGAGTCGGACACAACGAGCAACTGAACTGAACTGTGCTGATGCGGGTCGCCTAGTTTATTCATGGTCACTGTTCTTCATTGTGGGCACTGCCTGGATCTCCTCTCTTGTTTTCTGGGTTGTTTGGTTGCTGCTGCTGCTTATAAAACCATGTTTCTGGTTATTATGTAACCATGTTATAAAAGTATGCCTTGGTTCCCATGTGCCATAACTTCTTCAGCACATATTCCTAAAAGGTGTGCTGGACTATAGGGTGTACATATGTTTAATTTGTTTAAATTTTTAAATTGTCAGATACGCATAACATAAAATTTCCCACTTTGACCATTGTTTGGTGTCCGGGGTAGAGGTGGCAGTTTCATTCACATTGTCTTGCTGCCGTCATCACCATCCATCTCCGGAGCATGTTTTCATCTTACGAAACTGAAACTCAGTACCCATTAAACCATTCTCCTGTTCTTCCTCCTTCCAGCCCTTGACAGCCACCATTCTGCTTTCTTTATGAATTTGGCTCCTCTGGGCACCTCATATAAGTGAAATCATACAGTATCTGCCCTTTGCTGGCTGGCTTATTTCTCTTAGCATTATGTCCTCGAGGTTCATGCATGTTATAGCATGTGCTGAAATTTCTGTTTTAAAGCTGAATGATATTCCAGGGTGTGTATTAACCACATTGGGTTCACCCATTAATCCGTCAGACCCTTGGTTTCCTTTAACTTCTTAGCTCTTGTGGATAAAACCACTGTGAACACAGGTGTACAAATATCTCTTCAGGCCCCACTTTCAGTTCTTTTAGGGTGTATACCCGGAGGTGGAATTGCTGGGTCAGGTGGCAGCTCTGTTTTTTAATGTTTGGAGAAACCTCCGTTCTTCGGCACAGTGGCTGCACTCTTTCATATCCCATCAACTATGCACAAGGGGTTTGTTTATCCACATCCTCACCAACACATTACTTTCCAGGTTTTTCACGGCATTCATTCAAATGGGTGCAAAAGGGTATCTTGTCGTTTGTTTTTAAAATTTTCAATTGGAGGATAATTGCTTTAAATATTGTGCTGGTTTCTGCCATACATCAGCATGAATCAGCAATAGGCATACATATGTCTCCTCCCTCTTGAGCTTCCATCCTAACTCCCTCAGGGTGGTTTGGACCTGCATTTCCTTAATGACTAGTGATGTTGAGCATATTTTCATGTGTCTAATGGTCATCTTTGTATCTCTTTTGGACAAGTATCTATTTAAGTCATTTGCATATGTTCCATTTTACTAAGAAATGCCAAATGGTTTATCAAAGTAGTTGTAACAGCTTATAGGTAACCAGCAATTTTTGAAAATTTCACTGATGTCATGTTTGTGCCAACTGTTGAATGGTCAGACTGAATTTTTGCCAGTCTGCCAAACAAAATGACGGGTCCTTATGGTTTTAACTTGCGGATGCTGCAAAGTGTCAGCTTCTGGTTTGTGATGTATCTTTCTCGTTTGAGGGGTAATATCTTTCGATGACCAAAAGTTTAAATTTTAACATGGTTAAATTTATCAGTCTTTTATTTTATGGCCCCTGGGTCATGAACATATTTTCCTATAATTTTTTATAGATTTACCAACTTTCAGGGTTAGGTTCTTGACCCAGATAGGGTTATCTGTGAGGTAGGCTGTGAGTGGAGCTTTGCGCGTTTCCCCACAGGGATGACCTGAAGAATCGATTCTTAGAGCAGGCGCTGAAAGTGTCAGCCGATGATCAGGGAGCTTCTGCAAATGGTACCCTCCTTCCTCCATTCTGACAAGTGAATCCTGAGAGAGAGACTGCCTCCCCTGCTGATGGGCTGCGGCAGCACATTAGCACAGCATTCTGTTAGTCACGTGTCTTCAGCTCTGCTCACAGCTGCCTGGCTGCCCTCTCAGGGCGGGAACTAGAACCTGATCTTGTGTGATATACTCTTACATGTCCATGTTCTGAAGAAGTGAAGAGGGTTGACGGACAGGTTTATCACAGATGACATGAGGCGGGTGTAAGGGGGCCGCGCACTGCACGTGGATGGAGGGTAGACGGTGCCAGTGTTCCCACCGGGCAGGGTCTTCTCAACCTGCTCCCCCCATCTCCTCCCTAGAGATGATACTTCCTGGGAGCCAGCATTTTCTTTTTAACCAGGGCCTACCCCTCTACCTGGGCAGGTGATTGTGAGGACTTGGGAGGCATGTCTAGTTGCCTAGGATACAGCCAGTGCTATCACTGCTGTGATCAGTGTTGTTATCCTGGGCAGGGGTGGGGTGAGGAAAGTGATTGTAGGTAAGGAAGAGGCGAGGCAGGGGGGGAGCGTCCCATGCAGTTCTAACCCACGAAACCCTGGAGATGCTAAAGTGGGTGCCCTCCTATATGGTTCCTTGTCCTCTTTGGAGTAAAATAAGGTTGGGAGTAACTCGGTGGTTTTCCTTCTTATGAGGAGGCCTCTCTCCTGAGGTCCGTTAGGGACTACAGACCCTGCTATCCACCCCTACCCCCTGCCACTACCATTGCTAACCCCCCAGAGAGCTAAGTCTTCACTGTGGCCGAGTCCTGAGCCCCAGAAGTGATGGGTGTGGATTGTTGATGCCGGATGATTAAACAAGTAATTCTCTCATTATGTCTGGCTGCAATGAATAAATACCTGAGGNCTCGGTGGTCTTCCTTCTTATGAGGAGGCCTCTCTCCTGAGGTCTGTTAGGGACTACAGACCCTGCTATCCACCCCCACCCCCTGCCACTACCATTGCTAACCCCCCAGAGAGCTAAGTCCTCACTGTGGCCGAGTCCTGAGCCCCAGAAGTGATGGGTGTAGATTGTTGATGCCGGATGATTAAACAAGTAATTCTCTCATTATGTCTGGCTGCAATGAATAAATACCTGAGGATCGGGTGTGCCTACATTGGGTTTTTTTCTTTTAACTGGGCTGACTGCTCTGGGTTTCCCATGGGATAACACTGTACTTAAGAGACTTAAAATGCCAGGTTCCATTGACTGTAAATGCAAGAAAGGGGGGTTTTCTGTTCTCAGAGGAAGCCACAGCAGCTGAATGGACTGGGAGCCAGTTGAAGGGTTAGCTTGGGAATCTGGACCTGCAGGTGCTCTTCTGTCAACTGGGCCTTGTTGCCTGGGGCCCAGTGATAGTCACAGGGGTCCTTCTTCCCACGTGCCCTGCGAGGGGCTGGCTCCTCCCGGCAGAAATCAGAGAAGGCAGTCAGCTCTCTGGAGTGACCAGGTCCACAACCCAAGGCCTTCCCTGGCAGGTCCCCAGGTGCTACCGTCACAGAGTGGCACAAACTGAGTGCTGGCTTAAAAGCCAGAAGTTGATTCTCTTGCAGTTCTGGAGTCTAGGATCAAGGTGTTTTAGGGCTGAGCCGTCTCTGCAGGCTCTGCGGGGGCTATCTGTCCAGACCGCTGTGCCTTTCTGCTCTTCCTGGGCCCCCCAGCTGCAGCTGCCTCACTGCGGTCTCAGCCTCCGTCTTTAGACATCTTCCCTTGTGTGTGCGCACGTCCCTCACATACTGTCTCCCATCCACCATGGATTAGGGCCCACCCTCCTCCAGGTGACCACATCTTACCTTGATGACATCTATGAAGGCCTCATTTCCAAGGAAGGCAGTGCATAGTCCTGCAGGCTAGGATTGAAAAGATCTTCACCGGACACTGTTCACCCGGCAGCACTGGGCGCCTGCAGAGATAGGAGGAAAGCCCTGCGAAACCCTTGCAGAAACGTGACATCCACACGCAGGGTCAGTGGGCCTGTGTGTCTGTTTCTTTTCTTGGTAGTTCATTTTATGGTACTTTTCTTAAACTGGAGGGGTAGGGTGAGCAGCGCTGCCTGGGCCCCAGGTCTGTCCTCAGTGCCTCTCTTGGGTCCCCTATGCTGGGGTGCCCCAAGAGAGGCCTCCCATGGGGGTCAGAAGAGCAGACTGGACATCACCCAGCTCCCCTTCCTCACTTCTGTCATAGTGGGTCCACTGATCTTCAGTTCCAAAGCCAAACCCTCAGAACCACCCTCTATTCCTCCACTGCAGAGTCCTTGGGTCCTACCATTTCAGCTCTAGCCTCCAAACCTCTCACAGGCACAGCTGTTGCAGGGGCCCGCCCCATCCCTGTCTTGGCCCCGCCCCACTCCACTGTGGCCCTGCCCTCCAAGTAGCTATGCACAGCCTTTTAGGCCCAGCAGTCACTGGGGACTGACTTTCCCATGGATGAAGGAAACCCCATAGCCCAACATCAGACCCCCTCGGCCCAAGCCTCTTCCACCCTTGTCTTCCACCTGAGGCTTGGGAGCCCTGGGGACAGGCTACCCTCCTGCTCCTGCCCCTGCCCTGGAGCTCCCTGGTCTGTTCCCCTGCAGAGCCCTGTCCCCCTCCAGGCCCTAGAGCAGAGGCTCCCAGATGCCAGAAGGGCCAACTGGAAGTGAATGCCCCACCCTGGAGCTCCAGCACATGTCACTTGCTGTCTGCCCCCTCTCCATTTCATTTGAGTGTGGCTCTCAACATCTCTGCTGGACCCTAAGCTCCTTGAAGGCAGGCACTGTCTTATGTATTTTTATCTCCATCACAGAGGAATTTATTTAATACATAGTAGAATTCAAATGACTGAATAAATGAACAAATGTCTGTGTGAACTAAAGCCAAGACCACTCACATTGAAGGTGAGGGCCCCTGCCACCCGCAACCCCAGGCAGGCAGGTCAGGGCTCCTCTCCCTCCCTCAATAAGAATGCTGGACCTTCCTACATCACCACTAGACTAGCTGTTGGCTCCCACATACAAAGTTGATAAAAATAATTTTTTTTAACTATAAACATTTCTACTCAAGGCCCTTAAAACTCCCCATGTTTCTGCCTTTTATTGACAGTGAGTGAAATGTTTTGACTTTGGTACAATACATGAGCAAGGTAAACTTCCATTTGGAGAAAATACCAGNATCCTTCCTGTCTCATAACGTAGTGAGAATGGTAATAAAGGTAAAAGGGTGTTAATGACGTCTTCCTAAAAGGAAGAAGGCTCAGGCACCTTCATTTTCTTGTTCTGATGGTACAGCTGTGTGCTGCAAATCAGCACTCAAAATCCAAACAACTTGCAAAATAATAAGAATTTGTATGGGCTTCTCTGGTAGCTCAGCTGGTAATCTACCTGCAATGCAGGAGACCCCAGTCCAATTCCTGTGTTGGGAAGATCTCCTGAAGAAGGGATAGGCTATCCACTCCAGTATTCCTGGCCTTCCCTGGTGGCTCAGCTGGTAAAGAATCCTCCTGCAGTCCAGCAGACCTGGGTTAGATCCCTGGGTTGGGAAGATCCTTTGGAGGAGGGCATGGCAGCCTCCAAGAATACTCCAGTATTCTTGCCTAGAGAATCCCCATGGACAGAGGAGCCTATTAGGTGACAGTCCATGGGGTTGCAAAGAGTCAGACACAACTGAGTGACTAAGCACATGGCAAGAATCTGTAAGAATTCTGAGACTCCTCTGCCTCCATCCATATTCTCTCCCACGCTGATTCATAATCTACAGCATCCTAAATTTCATTTGCTGCCTTTTATTCACAATATAAAATTTAAGCCCAAAGTCTGTATTTGAAATGTTGTTGCAATTGAGAGCTTGTTAGTTTTTCTGAAATCACTGAAAAGAAACTGGCTTACTTAAAATGTTAAGAATTGACACGCAAGTCTGAATAATTGCCTGACTTCATGTTTATTTAATCATATCCAATACTCAGCAAGTAAAAAAACTGGCTTAAAATTGAACATTCAGAAAACAAAGATCATGGCATCCGGTCCCATCACTTCATGGCAAATAGATAGGGAGACAATGGAAACAGTGACAGACTTTATGTTTTTGGGCTCCATAAGCGTTGCAGATGGTGACTGCAGCCATGAAATTAAAAGACGCTTGCTCCTTGGAAGAAAAGCTATGGCAAACCTAGACAGCATATTAAAAAGCAGAGACATTACTTTGCCAACAAAGGTCTGTCTAGTCAAAACTATGATTTTTCTAGTAGTTGTGTATGGATGTGAGAGTTGGACCATAAGGAAAGCTGAGGGCCGAAAAATTGATGTTTTTGAACTGTGGTGTTGGAGAAGACTCTTGAGAGTCTCTTGGACAGCAAGGAAATCAAACCAGTCAATCATAAAGGAAATCAATGCTGAATATTCACTGGAAGGACTGATGGTGAAGCTCCAATACTTCAGCATCTGATGGGAAGAGCTGACTCATTGGAAAAGACCCTGGTGCTGGGCAAGAGGAGAAGGGGATGACAGAGGATAAGATGGTAGAATGGCATCACCAACTCACTGGACATGATTTTGAGCAAGCTCCAGAAATTGGTGATGGACAGAGAAGTCTGGTGTGATGCCATCCATGGGGTCACAGAGAGTCGGACACGGCTGAGCGACTGATCTGAACTGACTGAATACTCAGCAAATGCATCAGCCATAGATGGATACAATTTGGATCCACACAATTTTTTTTCTTCTCAATAGAAATTTTAGAGTTGATCTGATGGCAGTTGGCCAGACTAAAAAGGAAGAGTGGACTGAATCACAGGGGAGTCACCCTTCTAGGTTCTGTTCATTCGACAGTCAGCATTCACCTCTTTCCTTACTGTTTGTTGAAAGACTCTCCACTGGATCTGAGTCATCCGGAAGGGTGAGCTGGCCATGATGCTCATACCCCTCCTCCTGCACCCTGGGTCCCCACCCCCAGAGCATGGAGCCCTGCCTGGGCAAGACTTGAGATGTGGGTGCAGAGGGACCTGTACCCTAGTCTGGGACTCATGACAGCTTAGCACGTGCCTGCAGTGCTGTGGGGTGCCTGGCCAGTCCCCCTAACTCTCAGAGGGCTTCCTGGTCTCTCTTACCAATCGTATGTGTACCAGTTATACCTCAAGGACCAAACTCATAAAAGCAGCATCACCTTGTGGAAAGAGACCCCAAACCTGGCTGATAACTTCTGGTGAAGCCACTGTCATCCCACACAGACACCAGTGATTCAGTGATGGCCTCTTTCCTCTGACCTCTTTAGTGGACAGGATTTCATTTCCTGTTTTTTTAATTGCAAAGGAAACAGTATTTGCTGCTGATAAATTTGGAGACTTTGAAAAGCCACATGAAAAATTAGAATCACTTGTAATTCTATTATCCAAAGGCGATCACTGTTCACATTTTGATAAACCTTTTTGTAGTTGACTTTTATCACACACGCATGAAAAACATATGCATACTTATAATTTATTAGATATAAGTTGAAGTCACAAAATATGTGCTGTTTGTACTCTGCATTTTCCTCTTAATATATCTCCTGAATCTTTAAGTATTCTTCAGAAACATCATTTTAATAACCTGCACAGTGTTCGTTTACTATTATGAAAGACACTGTGATGAGCATCCTTGGTTCATTCATAAATCTTCACACAAGGATCAGTGTTTTTCTTTAGGGGACATTGCCAGAGGTGGGATTCCTGGGTCACGATATATGCACTGGTCAGGCTGCACTGCCCACTGGAAGTCCTCTCATGCTGATTGGTGTGGGGGGCTGGTCTGGGGACACTTGCTAACACTGGGCATCATACTTCTTTTGGTTCATAAATCTCTTAAGTGAGAAACTATACCTTGTTGCTTTACTTACTAGTCATCACGTTGATTGGCTGTTTGTTTATTTTCTTATTAAGATGGTTTTCCTTTCCCTACTGCTTGCCAAATATTGTTCTTTTGTCTGTCTTGTGTTCAGAAAATCCTTTTTTCCCCTATTTTGTCATTTGCTTTTTAATACTATTAAGTGTTTTATTTTGATAATATAACATTTTTTAATCTTACAAATCCACTCATCTTTCCTGGGATGTTTCAGCTTTCATTTCTTGTATTTATAAAGTCCATGCCCCCCAAACAAATAGAAATTCATCTCTTTCTTTCTGGGATTTTGTGTGCGTGTCTTCTACATCTAGATTTTTAATTCATCTGAAATTTTAAAAAAATACATAGTGTGGATCTGTTTTGTTCTTTTTTTCTTCCTAATCCACAGATGAGGTTGTGTTCCAGTAAAACTTGTCACAAAATAGGCTGTGGATTGATTGGTCCTGATGGCCTTAGTTTGCCTATCTCTGTTTTAGCTGAATTTTTGAATCTTTTTGAGTCCTTCATCCTCATCTCCCTTACAAATACAAAAAAAAAAAATACTTGTGTTTTTGTATGTGTGTGTATATATGTATGTGTATTGTCACGCACACGTAAATACTTTTATGTATGTATATGTTACACTGTCCCACGGACAGAGGAGCCTAGTGAGCTACAGTCTGTGGGGCCCCAGAGAGTCAGACACAGTGAGTGCAGTGATGATGGTACACTATATATATATATGGAGAGAGAGAGGAATTTGATTCAAGTGTCTTATAAAATGATTTGGGAGAAATGTGACATATTTATAGCATAGGGTTTTCCCATCAATCAACACCCAGCATTCAATCTGTTTCCATCACCAACCAAAGTTTTATAGTTTCTTTGTTGCTGGTTAATTTCAATCTTTGCAGTGTTTCTCACTGTAGTTGCCACTGAGACTAGGATCTGTGTCAGGGTTCCCACAACCCCCTGCCCGTTCACTGGAACAATCACAGCACTGGGCAGTTGTGTTCAGGGCAGGACAAGGGAGAAGACTCCCCACCCCCAACCAGACAGGTTAGTGGAGCTACTGCAGCTGGAGTTCCGGGACCAGCTTCTACCCCGCTCCCTACTCACTCCTCACCCACACCAACTAACTTCTCATCTCTTCTCTCAGTTACCTTTTCACCAGGCCACCAGCCTCCAAGAGGCTCAGGGCAGCTAGAGTTGTAGTTGTTTCTTAACTCCGAGATTCATCCAATACGTGGCATGATCTAACGTAACACCAAGACACCAAAATGTATGCAGAACTGAGTGAATTAACTTTAGATCCAACATGATGGAGGCGGCCTGCAGAAGAGCCTCCTCCCCAGGCCAGTGGAGTGAGGGGTGCGGCAGAGGCTCGAAGCCCAGAGGGCACTGCCACCCCCTCCCCCTACACCGTGAGCTCCCCTGGAGAAGGGGGTTGGTCCCTTCTTTCAAGGGGAGCTGCAGAGGGAAGGCAGCAGCTGTGGGGGAATCCTTTCCGCCACAGGCTCCCTAAGGTCCGAATGATGCCGGTCTGAACTCTCCAGACTGCTTTCTTCTGAAACGTGCTGTGACAATGTCCATCCTCTCAGCTCCTTTGTCGGCCCCTTGGAGCTCCTTGCTCTCCTTCCAGCAGTTCTGTCTCCTCACTTTGCCCAAGGAGGAACTGCCTTGGCTTCCTGTCCCTCCGTCTCAGACACCCCTTGGCCCTTTGATTGATACATGTGCTTGTCTTTCAGACATACTTCTTGCCCACAGCAGGCAAAGGTGCTCTGTGATGGATGTAAAACTAGCTACTTCACATATGAATACATGATGAGCTTGCTAAGACCTCTAAGAGGGAGGTTTAATCAGGAATTGCAGTGGCTTCGTGGGGAATATTGTGACCTGGATTCTCCATAAACCAGGACCACCATCTCTCCCTTCCGACCACTTTCTGTCTCACTGCTTACCCACAGGGGCCCAGGAAACAGCAATTAATTTTTTAAATTGAATTTATTTTTGGCATTGCTGGGCCTTCTTCATTGCTGCATGAGGGCTTTCTCTAGTTGCAGTAAGTGGGGGCTCCTCTCTGGTTGTGGTGCACGGCCTTCTCGTCACTGTGGCTTGTCTGGTTTCAGAGCGCAGGCTCAGTAGTTGTGGTATACAAGCTTAGTCGCCTCACGGCATGTGCGATCTTCTTGGACCAGAAATTGAACCCATGTCCCCTGCATTGGCAGGTGGATTCTTAACCACTGGACCACCAGGAGAGGCCAGCAATTAGTTTTGATATTAGCCCAAACAAGACATACTTCAGAGGAGAAATCACCCTCAGAACATTACATATGTGTTTTCCCCACGTTTCCTACCCTCTTTCTCTTCCTGTCCCCTCTCCTCAGTCACAATGATCCTGGCCTCCCTGTTTATGAAACTGAATGATTGGGGAAAACTCCAAGTTCAATAATCAGGACTTGAAGCCTCTCAGGAGGCAAACACCTCCCAAGCTCTAGTTTGTTTTGTGATTCCAGTGACAAACTGTTCCACTGTGTGTGTGTCCCCTCCCCAGGGTGAGGGGACTTGCCGCCTTGAGCCAGTTCCTGCATGTGACCCCCCCCACCCCCCTTTGTAACAGAATGTCACCTGGCTCTGTTTCAGAGTTCCTTGAAGAGAAGAGGCAGCCGGGAAGCATACAAAGAGAAGAAAGCCTTCACCCAGGTAAGCAGCATCTCACTCTCATGCAATGTCTCCTCATTTTGAGTTTTCTTGAAAAGTGTGAGCATCACCTTGAAGACTGCCAAAGAATCACCACCTGTGCAAACATCTGAATTCAGCCAGAGCCTCCACGGGGTGAAAGTTGTCTTCCCAAACCAAGAGCTCTTCCCTTTTGTTTCTTTCACTGGTCGGCTGGTGGTTTCCTCCAGAAGGAGGGGAACAGACCAACTTCCTGGGCAGCGTAATCAGGTGCCGTTCGGGGCTCTGCTGTGTTCTCAGATGGTGACGGGCATTCTGGCCGTCAAAGTCAGTCACACGGTGAAAGAGTGAGATAGCACAGCTGCNATATTTTTGGCATTGCTGGGCCTTCTTCATTGCTGCATGAGGGCTTTCTCTAGTTGCGGTAAGTGGGGGCTCCTCTCTGGTTGTGGTGCACGGCCTTCTTGTCACTGTGGCTTGTCTGGTTTCAGAGCGCAGGCTCAGTAGTTGTGGTACACAAGCTTAGTCGCCTCACGGCATGTGCGATCTTCTTGGACCAGGAATTGAACCCATGTCCCCTGCATTGGCAGGTGGATTCTTAACCACTGGACCACCAGGAGAGGCCAGCAATTAGTTTTGATATTAGCCCAAACAAGACATACTTCAGAGGAGAAATCACCCTCAGAACATTACATATGTGTTTTCCCCACGTTTCCTACCCTCTTCCTCTTCCTGTCCCCTCTCCTCAGTCACAATGATCCTGGCCTCCCTGTTTATGAAACTGAATGATTGGGGAAAACTCCAAGTTCAATAATCAGGACTTGAAGCCTCTCAGGAGGCAAACACCTCCCAAGCTCTAGTTTGTTTTGTGATTCCAGTGACAAACTGTTCCACTGTGTGTGTGTCCCCTCCCCAGGGTGAGGGGACTTGCCGCCTTGAGCCAGTTCCTGCATGTGACCCCCCCCACCCCCCTTTGTAACAGAATGTCACCTGGCTCTGTTTCAGAGTTCCTTGAAGAGAAGAGGCAGCCGGGAAGCATACAAAGAGAAGAAAGCCTTCACCCAGGTAAGCAGCATCTCACTCTCATGCAATGTCTCCTCATTTTGAGTTTTCTTGAAAAGTGTGAGCATCACCTTGAAGACTGCCAAAGAATCACCACCTGTGCAAACATCTGAATTCAGCCAGAGCCTCCACGGGGTGAAAGTTGTCTTCCCAAACCAAGAGCTCTTCCCTTTTGTTTCTTTCACTGGTCGGCTGGTGGTTTCCTCCAGAAGGAGGGGAACAGACCAACTTCCTGGGCAGCGTAATCAGGTGCCGTTCGGGGCTCTGCTGTGTTCTCAGATGGTGACGGGCATTCTGGCCGTCAAAGTCAGTCACACGGTGAAAGAGTGAGATAGCACAGCTGCCGTCATGTCGGGTTTTCCAGAAGCATCGTTTTGAGGGTTGGAGTTTTTTTTTTTTTTTTAATGCACAAGCTGAATAGTATCTTAAATTGTCCTAATCGAAAGCAAGGTGCTCTCTGCAAGGAGGTCAGGGTGGGGCCCTCTCTGTGCACAATGCATTGTGTCCTTCAGAACTTCTTAGCTTTTCTGAACACTCTGTATTTCTTTATTTTCTAAATCGCTACTAGTATTAGATATTGGAAAGAGCAAGGCCTCTTTGGGATGTCTGCTCCCTGGAGCCCCCAGAGCGAGGAGTGATGAGAGAGACACCGCGGAGAGTCCAGGAAACTATGAGGCCCAGTGCCCACCCCTCTGTGAATCCCCCCTCCCCATTCCCTTGCTTCTCTCCTCTGCCTGAAGCCCCCATCCCCACAGCAGCTTTCATGGAGGGCCAGGCCTAGTGAGCCAGAGAAGCGGCAAGGCTTAGCTGCTTTTTTCCACGTCTCTGCTGCCCAAATCCTACTCTGGAACTGCTAATAATGGGGACATTAAAGCCTATTGTCCCCAGATGCTGGGCACTTTGGCCCCTGGCCTTCAAGACTGTTTCAAAGTCCTGGCTTCTGACCGGGGAAGAGCTGTTCTTTAAAAGCGTCATCTTTGCATATCGTGGGGTGACAAGTGCAGTACACTCACCGGGGGTCAGTGAGGCTGGGAGCAGGAGGGGGAAACCTGAGAGTGGGATCATTGAGCAGGGAGTTTCTGTCTGGCAGAACGGAGGAGCCGAGCACCTTGGAAACTGCAGGTCTACAGCCAAAGCTCAGAGGAAACTGCCACCCCGGCGCAAGGTAGGAGCGCGAGCAGCGGTCGGCGGCGCTGGGGTGCTGGCCAGAGNCAGGGAGTTTCTGTCTGGCAGAACGGAGGAGCCGAGCACCTTGGGAACTGCAGGTCTACAGCCAAAGCTCAGAGGAAACTGCCACCCCGGCGCAAGGTAGGAGCGCGAGCAGCGGTCGGCGGCGCTGGGGTGCTGGCCAGAGGCAGACTTGCAAGCCAGACAATATATACCCGCAGCGTTATATTTCTGTTGCTTGTCAAGGCCTTTCCGCTGGTGGCGGCGGTGGTGGTACTGTGTGCGTCCTCCCCCACCCCGGGCCGTGCTGGGCTTCTCTGCCGCATCACGAAGAGTCACATGGGCCAGCTATTGGATCTGCTTCATGCTCCTTCCTGGAGCTGTCAGACCATCTCCTGAAACCAGAGCTTGAGGTCGGCCTTGCCCCTCCGGGGGAGTCTTGGCAGAGTTCTAGAAAGTCTTCAGTTACCAGATAAGATGGGTGTCCAGCCCATATTGCTACAGCTGAGGCTGTGATTCCCCCATCGTATCAGAAGAAGTTGGCCTCCTGCCCCAGAACAGGCTGAGCCCGGCTTCCCCCAGCCTCCCTTTACCCTGCACGCTGGCTCCAGCTGCCCCCACTGAACAATGAAGTTGACCACACACTCCCTCAGTTTCAAAGACAGCCTTTTTATTTATTTTTAATCAAAACCTGCATTAGTCCTGGTGGCAGGGCTGGCTGTGCATGGGTGTTGCGTAGAAACGAAGCATGCTTTCATCATGTGTTAGAATTCTTGGTGTGGGGGTAGTTTCTTTCCTTAAGGAGCTGGAGCCTTTTTGGATATTTTGTCAATCCTCAGGTAATCTATGAATCGGACGCTCACTAGGGTATGTCGTGAAATCCTGCTTTTTTACCTGGCCTAGGTTTAAGTTCGAGGAGACAGAGGAGGAGGATGGTTCTGATTTAGAATCAGACTCGTGGGGAATGGCAGGGGATGGGGGGATGGTGTAAGGTTTCCAGAAGTCAGGGTGATTTGAGGGCTTGCTGGGGTTTTCTAGCATGTATGGGGGTGCAGATAAGTGCTTCTATCTGAGCACAGAGCCCTGGGGAACACCAGACTCCATGTGCATCCTCCAACAGCTCAGCTCAACTTCTGGGGAACAACCCTCAGGAGAGACAGCCTGAGACGCCCTGACCCTGGTTTGAGACAGAAGCGTCCTGAACTGTGCAGGGGGCTCTGCCCTTGGCCGCCACCATTTCAAGGGCTCACCAGTCGTGAGTCTCCAGGGAGGGTGGGTCAGGACACTGGTCCCGCCTGGGGCTCTCCCCAGGCTTGAGTGCTGGGCTGAAAGTGGAATTCCCCTGGGACAGGTGACATTCCCCTCCACTGTCTCCACGGCTGTCCCCAGCACTGAAGTGAAATTCTGTGCTTGAGTTGGAGACAGGATGGTGTAGGTGATTCTAGACTCAGGGCAGACACTGGCTACCAGGTTCATGATGGGGCTAAACATCTTTCTCTCCTGGGCTTTGTCACCCCTGAGGTGATTCATTTACAAAGTACTGACACTCTATCTCCACTGACACCTGTTTTAGTTTATTCAAACTCCTCCTTGTGACAACAAAGACCTCTCTATATTTGGACACATAGATTTCTTATAAATCTATATCCAAAAATTTAAAAAGATGCCTTTGATCTGCTTTCAAAAGTTCTAAGAATCTGGGTTGTTTAACATGCCAATTTCTGGTACACAGTAGATATTCAGTAGTTCCTGAAGGAATGAATGAATAACAAGTAAGTAGGCTTTTCCCCTTAGTGTTAAGTTAGGATTAAATACAGTCTATGTTTTATGGCCCATGTATTCTGTGTAGGCCCTGTAAAATGTACGTCAGTACCCCAGCAGTGATGGTAACCTATCTTGCTCCATTGCTTGGGGCAGTCAGCTTTATTTCCAGTTGTCGCAGAACCCCTCGTTATGTCCACGTTTGTTCAGTTGCTAAATTGTGTCTTGACTCTTTGCAACCCCATGGATTGCAGCACACCAGGCTTCCCTGTCCTTTACCATCTCCTGGAATTTGCTCAAACTCATTGAGTCAGTGATGCCATCCAACCATCTCATCCTCTATGGTCCCCTTTTCCTCCTGCCTTCAATCTTTCCCAGCATCTTTTCCAATGAGTCAGCCCTTCACATCAGGTGGTCAAAATATTGGAGCTTCAGCTTCAATATCAGTCCTTCCAATAAAGATTCAAAGTTGATTTCCTTTAAGATTGATTGGTTTGATCTCCCTGCAGTCCAAGAGAGTCTCAAGAGTCTTCTCCAGCACCACACTTCGAAAGCATCAATTCTTTGGTGTTCAGTCTAACCAAAACCAAACCAGACCCTTGATGCGATAAGTTCTAGATCATGAAGACTGTGCCCTCCTCCCAATGACATTTATATATCACTTTCCTGATATGCAGAGAGGAAGGAAAAAAGTTACTTGCTCCTTTCCCCCAAATTCACTGAGTTTCAGACAAAGCAGAAAGTTGGCTTCAGGTCTAGTGGTGGGAGGAGGCAAGGTAGGGGCTCCCAGGGAGGTCTTTCTGCCCAGTGGTAAGTGTGCAGCAGGAACCAGTGGAGAATGAACCGTGTTCTCTTGCTGATCCGTCTGCTCAAGTGAACAGCTGGAAGAGCTCCCTGCCACCCCCAGGGTTGACTTGCTGGTTTAATGACTCTTCCTTCCCTGGTGATGGGATGTGACCACCAAATAAGGAGGGAGACTTTGTCTAAGTCTTGGTTCCCAGGACAGCCTTTTGGAACTTGATAGCCAATCACAGAGGAACGATTCATGACACTGGTCACTGTCGCCAGCCACCCAGATGTCATTTATGAAGCCGTAGGGTGAGCCCAGATCCAGAACTGATGCAGTTCCAGGGTGTGGAGACCCCATGGGGAAGCCACCCAGTTGTCATTTATGAAGCCATAGCGTGAGCCCAGATCCAGAACTGATGCAGTTCCAGGGTGTGGAGACCCCATGGGGAAGGCAAGGGTCACTGTAGTTGGTCCTGAAAGGGCCTTCTGGACCTCAGTTGAGCAGTGCAGGGTTTTAGCAGACAGCCTGCTCCTGTGACCCTTCAGAGTCCTCTGAGTACCCGAGGAGCCCTACGTTTTAGATTTTAAACCACTTAACACCTTGCCTTGGGTTTCTGGGATTAATTTCCTGCTGTCATAGCCACTAAAAGGTGCTGAAGTCGAGTTTGCATGGAGAGAGGATGTGAGTCACCCAGGCCTTCAGTTTACAATACCCATCTCATACTAACCGCCAGAGCTGGGTGCTCACTCCGCAGCTTAGCACCCAGAAGCCCTCATGCCCATCATCTTGAGTCATCCTCACATCATCCCTGGGATGAGTTGGGGAAGGACGATGCGGGTAGGGATTGCCTTGTCTTAGGTTCTCAGCAGATTTGTGGAAAGCCAGGCTGATTTGGGGTCACCTGGCCTCCCCATCCCATTAGTACCTATGAGGTGCTGGCAGCCCCTCTGTTGAGGGAGGAGGTAAGTGGCAACAGGTAGAAGTTGGCACAGAGGCCTGTCCACCTGCCCCAGGCTAAGCTAGGGGCCTGGGGTGTCTCACAGGTCAGGAGGGACCCAGAGAGGTGGGGCGGGTCACCACATTGCTGACGGTGCTGGGCTTCATTTCCTCACTCCTCTCCATTCATCTCCTGGGTGATGGTTTTCAAGTGTGCCTTTCCCCAAACTACTTGTTTGCTGTCCTTTGTTCCTGTGACCAAGCAGGCCTTGGTGCCCCCATGAAGGACCAGGCCCACCCTGTCTGTCATGGCCCCTCTCGGTGGACCCCATGCACTGACGGGAAGAGTGGTGTTTCGTGTGTGTGGTGTGTGTGGGGGGCGTGTGTGTGTGAGAGGGGTGAGGTGCGAGGAAAATTGTCAAAAACAGGAAGGTGTGATATTTTCAAATAACCCTGGTCTGGGCGCTCTCTCTGGGCAGGATGACAGCGCGGATCTGAGGTGCCAGCTCCAGTTTGCCAAAGAGGAGGGCTCACTGATGCTCAGGAAGATGGCCAAGCTGGGGCGAGAGAAGGACCGGCTGGAGCAAGAGCTGCAGAGGTACAGGGCCCTCTACGGGGACGCCGACAGCCCCCTGCCCACGGGCGAGGCCGGCGGGCCGCCAAGCACCCGCGAGGCGGAGTTGAAGCTGCGGCTGAGGCTGGTGGAGGAGGAGGCCAGCATCTTGGGCCGGAAAATCGTGGAACTGGAGGTGGAGAATCGGGGCCTCAAGGCTGAGATGGAAGACCTGCGCGGCAGGGAACCCCTGCCCGGTGGGCCGACCTCGCCCTTCGGGGGGGACTCCCTGGAGTCCTCAGCCGAGCTGCGCCGGCACCTGCAGTTCGTGGAGGAGGAGGCGGAGCTGCTGCGGCGGTCCATCTCCGAGATCGAGGACCACAACCGGCAGCTGACCCACGAGCTAAGCAAGTTCAAGTTCGAGCCGCGGCCAGAGCCAGACTGGCTGGGAGGGGGCGGGGCGCCCCTGCAGGATGAGCTCCAGGCTGTGCGGCTGCCTATAAACGAGCTGACCGGGGAGGTGCTGACGCTGCAGCCGGGCCCGCGTGCCCCGAGCCCTCGGGACAGCGATGCTGACAGCGACACGGGCCGGAGGAGTGACGACGGTGAGGACGGCCGCGTGCAGCCCCGCCGGGAGGGCCCCATTGGCGGCGAGAGTGACTCGGAGGAGACCTTTGAGAAGACATCCGGCTTCGGCAGCGGGAGGCCGTCGGAGGCCGGCGAGTGCCCGGCGGAGCTGCTGCGCACGCGGGAGGACTCGGAGCGCCTGGCGAGCATCAGGCACGAGGCAGAGCGGCTGGAGCGCACGGTGGAGCGCATCATCACGGACACCGAGGCCGCGCTCCCAGGCGGAGAGGCCTCGCCCGGGGCCTGCGGCCAGGACACCAGGGAGGAGCCCCAGCTGCTAGGGACCCTCAACGCCAGGATGAAGGCCTTCAGGAAAGAGCTCCAGGCCTTCCTGGAGCAGGTGGAGCGGCTAGGGGAGGGCCTGTCCCCGCTGCCCCAGCTCACCGAGTCATCCAGCTTCCTGTCCTCTGTGACCTCCGTATCCCGGGACTNCGCCAGGATGAAGGCCTTCAGGAAAGAGCTCCAGGCCTTCCTGGAGCAGGTGGAGCGGCTAGGGGAGGGCCTGTCCCCGCTGCCCCAGCTCACCGAGTCATCCAGCTTCCTGTCCTCTGTGACCTCCGTATCCCGGGACTCCCCGGTGGGGAACCTGGGCAAGGAGCTGGGCCCGGACCTGCAGGTAAGGGGGCTCCTGGCTCTGCCTCCCTGCTCCGTCCTGCTCCTCCTCCTCCTCGCTGGCCTTGCCACGCTCCAACTCACCTTGCTCACGGCTGCTTGGTTATGATCGCAAACCTGCATTGTACTAAAGCCTCAAGTTTCAACCAAAGCCTTTCTGTTGGTTGGGTTTCTCTCTCTCTCTCTTTTTTTTTTTTTTGGTTTGGTTTGGTTTAGCTCTCTTTTGTTTCTTTGTTTCTTTCCCCCTTTCCCTTTTATTTTTATCCACACCACTGCTCTTGGCTAAGAGGTCCTACCTCTTGACGCAAGGCTAACCCACTGGCAGCACCAAGGATGGATGCATTCTGTCCCTTCTCCTCTTTTCGGGCATCCTCAATGACCAGCCATCTCGATGAAGAAGCAAAGAGGAGTTTGAAGCGCAGTGCAAGCGCTCTTCGAAGTCAGGATAATTAGCAGACTCCCCAGGAGTGGGCGCAGCCGTGCCTGGGTTCACCACCCCAGGGACAGTCCAGCCCACCGGCTCCCTCTGTGACACAGCTGGGGCAGGCAAGGAGCGTGGTGGAGAGAAGGATGGCTTTGACAGCACCCCGGAGCTGAGGGCGGCGAGTGGTGTGGCCCGGATGGCTCTCTGTGCACCACCCTGGACTGCGGCGTTCAATGCCCAATGCCTGACTGCGGGCGAGTCTCACTCCCACGTCCCCATCGCATGCGCCTCGTGACCAGCGTGTTGCATTCTCCCGTTTCTCTGTTTGNTCTCTGAAGATGTCCAGGAAATGAGCCGTGTAGTCGTGGCACATGCCGTGTAGAGGAAGGCTGGAATGTGGATCTCCTAATGATAACACAGGGAGGTGGTCGTGGTGCTGAGCACGTGTCCCTGGCATGGGGACCACCAGGGAAGGTGTCGGCTGAACGTAAACCGACTGCATAGGACGAGGTGAATGTGTTTGGTGACTAATCAGAATCTTAGGTGAGTGGGCAGAGGATGTTTCAGGAACTCGTTGATGAAGGGGAAGTATGTATTTTTGGAGGGAATCTCTGTGTTGTGTAACACCCTTGACACNAAGCTGAAGTTTAGAAGATTCCTCAAGTCCCATTTGTGAAGTGCCTTCTGTGTGTTTTAACTGATAGATTTTCATGTTTGGGGAAAGGGGACAGAAGTTAAGTGCTTATTTGGGAAGATTTGGGTAGACATCGAATCTTAGTAGTAGGTTTAATTACTGCTAGGAGAAGGAAATGTCAACCCACTCCAGTATTGTTGCCTGGAGAATCCCAGGGATGGGGGAACCCGGTGGGCTACCATCTATGGGATCGCACAGAGTTGGACACGACTGAAGCGACTTAGCAGCAGCAGCAGCAGTACCAGCAGTAGCAGTCACAGTAAGGCGAAAAAGAAAATAACTGCCTTCTTATTCAGTAGCGTGTTAGCAGATCACAGGTCTGTGTGGTGGGAGGCCCACCCTTTGGGTCGCACATGCTGAGCTCTGGGGGGCACAATGTGTCCATATCCACGCCCAGCCCCTCAGAGCTGCTGCAGCCAGAGAGAGCCAAAGTCCCAACCTGCCAGCACCCACGAGCCTGCTAATGCAGCTACAGAAAAGTTAACCACTCAGAGGAGAACAAAGCGAGCAGACTTCAGAAGGGCCAATACTCTGGTTGCCTGTTCCTCTCAGTGGCTGCCAGCAAGACGCACAGGCGTCTTACCGGGCTTTGCTCCCTGAGGCTCCCAGCAAGTCTGCTGAGAGATTCCATCTGTTAAGAAAGCAGGATACAGAATATGTGGTTTGGAATGTGCTGGGAGCCTTAAAAATAGTGCTGAAGGAGGAGCACAGGCACCGGTTAGATTACACGTAAATATGAGACCGAGCCTATGCCCAGAGGATTGAGTTTCTGGGTCAGAAATCCCAGAGTCCTTCTCCGGAGCCCCTCCTCCTGTGCTTTCATCAACGAGAGCACTCTTTGGCCTCAGCTGTGACATACCAGGCTCGATGAAAGGATGTGGGGTTTATATGCCAAGCACGCGGGCACAGGTGCTGACCCGATAAACCGCTTTGGAAAGAAGCTGTAGCAGAACTGTCCTGAACAAATTAGAAGCCGTGGGAGATGAGGTCACAGGGAGGGAGGCAGAATGGAGTCCCGGTGAATGAGTAGCATTGTTGTTATCTAGTAAGTAACCACGTGAAAAGATTTTTGATTTTTTTGGTTTGATTTGGTTTCTGTTTGTGTATTGAGATAGCAAAGCTGTCTTCAGTGTGGAAAGTAATTTATACGCCACTTTCTCTGAAGATGTCCAGGAAATGAGCCGTGTAGTCGTGGCACATGCCGTGTAGAGGAAGGCTGGAATGTGGATCTCCTAGTGATAACACAGGGAGGTGGTCGTGGTGCTGAGCACGTGTCCCTGGCATGGGGACCACCAGGGAAGGCGTCGGCTGAATGTAAACCGACTGCATAGGACGAGGTGAATGCGTTTGGTGACTAATCAGAATCTTAGGTGAGTGGGCAGAGGATGGTTTCAGCAACTTGTTGATGAAGGGGAAGTATGTATTTTTGGAGGGAATCTCTGTGTTGTGTAACACCCTTGACTCACGTATGTGATGTGTATGAGCATGTGCAGTTGTGTGGCGGGGGTGGAGTGATTCTGGATGGCAGTTTCTGCCATCGCCTGTTTGTATTTTGGTTTTTCTAACGCTAGAGTGGCAGGATCCTACCTAAGAGCAATTACTTGTCCACAGAGCTTTATTTCTTTTAATGTCTGCTTATTTTTTTTATTGGCTGTGCCAGGTCTTGGTTGCTATGCACAGGCTTTTCTTTAGTTGTGAGCGGCGGCTACTCTCTTGTTGGGGTGCTCAGGCTTCTCTTTGCTGTGGTTTCTCCTGTTGCACAGCACAGGTTCTAGGGCATGCGGGCCTCAGTAGTTGTGGCACACAGGCCTAGATGCCCTGTGGCATGTGGGATCTTCTCGGGCCAGGGATCGAACCCGTGTCCCCTGCATTGCAGAGGTGGATTCTTAACCGCTGGACCCATCATGCTTCAGTGTTATGGTGCCTAAGGTTTTTAATAATTGGACAGTGTTTCCATCTCTAAAAAACATGTCATACAGGAGCTCAGCCTCTGTCATTGCCATTTGGACATAAAGGCGCAAAAGATGGATTTTACCAATACCCGTTTTATCGAAGATTCCTGTAGGTATTTTAATGTAAAATGTAGCAGGCAGACCTTGTGCAGCTCCTCCAAGGCACTGGCGTCTGTTCAGTGAAGGAGCCCCAGGCCACTCACCCTAAGCATCCTGGCGAGGGGGACTCTGGGGAAAAAAGAGAGGCCTCCAAAAGCGGCAGGAAAAACTCTTACAAGAAAGTATGAACTCATTAATTATGCAACTGAGGGAGACACTCATGGACCTGGGCAGTGAGTCCAGAAAGCCGTATGTGAGGCAGTCATGCATGACCGTCAGCATCGCCAGCTCTGATGCCCGCAGCTTCTAGAAAGTCGTCTAGAAGCCGCCTCGTGTGTGGCTGCCTCCTCTTGGCCTGGTTTGTGGCACTGTGGTGGCCGATGCTCAGGTGATGGCACCATTCACTGACCCAGCTGCCAGGTTAGAGATGCGGGTGGGGCTCTGGGGAGCTGCCGAGAGTCGCGCTCTGCACCTGTGGGTGTCACATNTGGTTTGTGGCGCTGTGGTGGCCGATGCCCAGGTGATGGCACCGTTCACTGACCCAGCTGCCAGGTTAGAGATGCGGGTGGGGGCTCTGGGGGAGCTGCCGAGAGTTGCGCTCTGCACCTGCGGCTGTCATGTCACTCTGTGTGCCCCTGCCTCGTGCACGGGTCTGACCCGTGTCTTCAGCTTGGGCCAAGTTTTCACTACCACTAAACTCCTTCCTTTGTCCCACCAATCAGCTCGGGGCTCCCCCAACAGGCTGTATCCACTAAACCCCTTTCTTTGTCCCACCAGTCAGCTTGGGGGCTTCCCCGAACAGAGCATATCCACTAAACCCCTTCCTTTGTCCCACTGATCAGCTCAAGGGCTCCCCCAGAGTGTATCGATAAAGGAGCTTCAGGGTCAGCTTGCGCAGAAAGCTACATCAGAAAGAGGCAGAGAGGCTGACAGACACTATCTGGGTCCAGCACCACCTGCTCGCAGGGTCCCAAGAGAGAGGATGGGCTGTGCTTTATAGGGACTCAGTCTCATACACCAACTGGGCAGCCTGGGCTTGGAGCTGGAGCGNTGATCAGCTCAAGGGCTCCCCCAGAGTGTATCGATAAAGGAGCTTCAGGGTCAGCTTGCGCAGAAAGCTACATCAGAAAGAGGCAGAGAGGTTGACAGACACTATCTGGGTCCAGCACCACCTGCTCGCAGGGTCCCGAGAGAGAGAGGATGGGCGGTGCTTTATTAGGGACTCAGTCTCATACACCAACTGGGCAGCCTGGGCTTGGAGCTGGAGCGCACATGGATAAGGGCACCCAGTCAAGCTGCCCACCTTGGGGTGTCTCACAAAGATCACTGTCTACCTTCCTGCCGGAAAGCATGCTTTTCCATCCTGACATTGGTCAGTATGTGGTCTCAGGAGAGGTGGGTTTGATCCCTGGGTCAGGAAGATCCCCCAGAGAAGGGAATGGCAACCCAGTCCAGTATTCTTGCCTGGAGAATCCCCATGGACAGAGGAGCCTGGAGGGCTGCAGTCCATGGGGTTGTAGAGAGTTGGACATGACTGAGGGACAAACGCAACAGACAAGCTTGCCTACAGCCAGAACCAGTAAAAGGCCTTCCAGGCCACTGGACATGAAAGTGTGTCCGTAATGTCTAGTGTCTGCAGACTGGTACATTTCATCAATATCAGGTCAATTTTCTGCTAGATACATAGACAGTTCACCCGTTGTGTTAGAAAAAGCTGCCACTAACTGGGCTGTGGCCTTATCAGCTCTTTTAGCCATTTTAGAGTAACTTGGTCCTGGCTTAAAATCCTCATCCACTGAGTGCCTCCCCAGAGTTCCCAGGACCTGGGATCACTGTCTCCAGGCCTCCAAGGTACCTGCCACCCCTGACAAACCCGAGACGCAAACCCAGGCTCGAATGGCCATGACTGCTGCTCAGACCTTTTTGTGTTTGTTCCTGGAAGACATCTGTTATCTTTAAAAACAAAACCCAGATGATCTTGAGATGGCACCATGGTGTTTCAAATGCATGTCCTATGTACAGTAAGGTATCTGTATGTACTTACTCTGGCAAGGAATGTGCATGCCGCCTACGCCTCACGTTGTCTGTGGTTCTGCTCATCTAAATGGGTAAAAAACTGATCAAGGGAGCGCCTTCTGCCATGAAGCCCCAGGAGAGCCAAGCCAGGTGCCACTAGACGTGTCCCCTTTTTTAAAGTTATATTTATAGGTCAAGTTTCACATATTATCACCAAGTGAGTGAAGTGAAAGTTGCTCAGTCGTGTCTGACTCTTTGCGACCCCATGGACTGTAGTCCATGGAATTCTCCAGGCCAGAATACTGGAGTGGGTAGCCTTTCCCTTCTCCAGGGGATCTTCCCAACCCAAGGGTCAAACCCAGGTCTCCCACATTGCAGGCGGATTCTTTACCAGCTGAGCCATAAGGGAAGCACAAGAATACTGGAGTGGGTAGCCATCCCTTCTCCAGAGGATATTCCCAACCCAGGAATCGAACCGGGGTCTCCTGCACTGCAGGGGGATTCTTTACCAACTGAGGTATGAGGGAAGCTCATTATCACCAAAGAAAAGTAATTTCATATCATCTGAAGGTTAATCCCTAGAGAATTTAGCTATATATGTGTGTTTGTGTGTGTAACATTGCACCAAAAATCATGTTGGAAAGTGAGTTTATTCCTGGAGATGCTGTCAGAAGAAACACAGGGTCCTGGTGTTTCTAGTATTGGATTCAAGATAAAGGGCTGTGGGTTGAAGACTCTCNGCGCCATCTCAGATAATCTCTTTTTTGGGCAGACTGTAATCAAGATTTTCTCTCAGTGGGCCCCATCATGAAAAAAAAAAAAAAAAACTTGCCTGGAAAGAAGACATCTTCTAAATGGTCTTGATAAAAGCTGAGAGGGCTTGTCCTGTCAGAAGACAGCTTCTGCAGTGCCCACAGGTTCCCCTGCACTGCCACCTGGCCCACAGGGGCAAAAGTACCAGGCTCCAGAGGGGCCAAGGTACAGCTGCCTCTGCCGGGGCAGCGGCAAAGCACAGCTGGACCAGAGCTCCCGGCCAGGCTGGGCAAGGATGCAGCCGCTGACCCAGTTATGAATCTATGCCCACTCCCTGGTAGGAGCTTCTTACTAGATATTTTGTTTATCTTCGTTCACAGCCTGAAGAGCCGGCAATGGAAGAGAAATGAGTAAGGGCATTCTGATGAGCTGCCTTTAAGCTTACTTTAGAAATATGTTTATGGGGGAAACAGCTAAATATTTTCAGAAATGTAACCACAGCCAAAAAGAGGAGGCATAATCTTTGAAGTGAGCCAGCTTCNAGAAATGAGTAAGGGCGTTCTGATGAGCTGCCTTTAAGCTTACTTTAGAAATATGTTTATGGGGGAAACAGCTAAATATTTTCAGAAATGTAACCACAGCCAAAAAGAGGAGGCATAATCTTTGAAGTGAGCCAGCTTCAAAACATTTCATCTTTGTTTTAGAGGAACCTGGTATCCACCCACACATTTGCTACAAATAAAGCCTTGGGGATAATCACTGAACACCAAGAAGTAAAGCTAGAACTTCAAACCTAGAAGCCAAGTGGTAATACGTAAAGATTTCATCTTCTGCCCCCAAACTGTTAAAAGTTTCTCAAACATTTGTGGCCTAGGGGACAATGAATGTGGGCTGATGCTAGTACTGACGCACAGTTGGCAGTTTACTTCTATGCATTCTGTAAACACACAATATGCTGCAACTATTTTTACCTTAGATACTCAGTAGTATTTTAAAGCAATTAAAATATTTATAACAGTGCCATCTTTGCCCATTTCTACTTAATGCAAAACAGCTGAATTCTATCCAGTGGGAAATATTTTCTCTCAGTGGAGGCCATGTTGTGTCAATCCCCAAATCTAATTCCTTCAACTGACTCCTAAGTCAGAGCTTGCTTTGCCAGGGATCCCCCAATAGAAAAGACAGATACTTAGGGGGTTCTCAGTACAGTTGGAGAGCAGACAAGGGCCAAAGTTAGTAACAGTGATTAAGTGCCCTGCCAGACCTGTACACAGGCTCCCGGGAATGGGAGTGTGCTGGGCACACACCTCAGTCTGCAGGCTCAGGGCAGGGTTGTTTGTGAAAGTCCTGCTTAAAATGAATCTTGGAAGGTGAACAGGAGGTGAAAAGGAGAGAAAGGGACATCATGAAAACAGGAGGATGGCACACCCGAGCAGCTGCACCTCACCATGTATGAGCGGAAAGAAGAATGTTCAAAGAAAACACTGATCCTGATTTTGNACAAGGGCCAAAGTTAGTAACAGTGATTAAGTGCCCTGCCAGACCTGTACACAGGCTCCCGGGAATGGGAGTGTACTGGGCACACACCTCAGTCTGCAGGCTCAGGGCAGGGTTGTTTGTGAAAGTCCTGCTTAGAATGAATCTTGGAAGGTGAACAGGAGTGGCTACATGGAAAAGGAGAGAAAGGGACATCATGAAAACAGGAGGATGGCACACCCGAGCAGCTGCACCTCACCATGTATGAGCAGAAAGAAGAATGTTCAAAGAAAACACTGATCCTGATTTCGTCATGGTAGTAAAGCATTTTGACCTGCATTTTAAAGAAGTTATTCTGGTATACAGGTAGAGAATAGGTTAGAAACCATTAGAATTGAATAGATTAACACGGGGCCATGGATAGGCTTCAGGGATCTGCTTATCTAGAATAGGAAAAAGGGTGTATATTTGTGTTCATGACTCTTGCACTAATATTTATCACATTCACCAACAACATATACCCCCAGTTCCCTCCTCCTGTCCTTTGCACTGTTGGCAGTTTACTTCTACACATTCTGTAAACACACAATATGCTGCAACTATTTTTACCTTAGATACTCAGTAGTATTTTAAAGCAATTAAAAATAGAAAGTGAGTTATATTTGCATTTATTTAGGATTTCCAGTCATTTCCAGTGTTCATTTTTTTGTGTAGATCAAAGTGTTTGCTGGTATCATTCCATCTACCCGAAAACTTCCTCTGTCATTTCTTGAAATGCCAATCTGTTGACAGTGATTTTAAGTTTCCATTTGTTGAGAAACCTTTCCCCCCCTGTATTTTTGAAAGAGGTCGGTGAGTACAGAATGCTGGTGAGGTCAACATTTCCCCTCTCCAGCCGGTTCACAGTGTTACTCCATTGTCCCCTAACTTGCACAGTTTCCAAGGAGAAGTCTGCTGTCATTCCCATCTTTGTGCCTCCATGGGTGGTTTTTCTGTCTGCCTCCAAGGTTTCCTCCTTGGTTTTCAGCAGTGTGTATGTGGTGTCTAGACAGGAGTTCTTTTGTTTGCTTACAGTCTTCAACCTCCTGGGTGCTTGATGTGTATTTATTATAGATTGCTAGGTTCCATCACTGCCCTATTACCAGATTCCACAGAGGGCTGAAGGACGTAGGGATAGACATGTGCCTG
The DNA here is from genome assembly GCA_006410735.1 of Raphicerus campestris. NCBI lineage: Eukaryota > Metazoa > Chordata > Mammalia > Artiodactyla > Bovidae > Raphicerus > Raphicerus campestris. Next base: position 1,199,174 of record SJYW01011328.1, read on the forward strand.
CCTTCAAGGAGCTGTACAGCAGAACAGGCAGGAGACATGGTGACTCGGAGTCTGCAAGGGGATTGGGGAGTGAACTGTGGGAAGCTGGGTGGAGTCTCTTATTCACCTCTGTGTGACTCTGTCAGATGTTTGTGATTAGGACTTTAAAGACGAAAATTACTTCCTCTGTAAAGTTGATCAGATCTTGATTTAAACACGATTCCAGGGGCAATACAGGAATGTGCTGAGGTTTTCTTCACCTAATAATGTGAGACTGTCAGAGACTAAGTTCCCATGTCTTATCCTTGACAGCTGGAAGCACAAAATGAGAAGAGCTTGGGAGACCCAGGCTCCTGCACTGACAGCAAAGGGGCATTCAGGAAGGAGAGGGAGGTGCAGCAGAAGCTTCTGGAGGACAGTCACAGGCTGGTCATGGACCTGCGCTGGCAGATCCACCACAGCGAGAAGAACTGGAACCGAGAGAAGGTGGAGCTTCTCGACCGCCTGGACCGGGAGCGCCAGGAGTGGGGGCAGCAGGAGAAGGAGCTACTGTGGAGAATTGAACAGGTGAGGGTGCCCCTAGGAGGAATGGGGATGCCTGGCCTGGAAACCAGAGAACTCAGGGGAAACTGAAATAGCTCGGGAGTCTCTGCCGTACCAGGCTGATCTAGGGGCTTCCAGAAGAAGAGGAAGAAATCCTAGGGGCTCCAGGTTGGAGACCTAGGGTCAGCCCTCCTACGACACAGGTCTTTTCATGCAAAGTCAGTGGGTAACTTTACTCAATGTGTCTGGTTGGGGGTGTGGATAACTTTTTTAAGGTGTTAAAAGACTAAACTTGAAAGGGGAGGTTATCTCATATCTTAGAAAGTGATTTCTGCCAAAAAGCAAACTAGCTTTTAAGTCTTCCACTAAAGATGTGGTCACAGAGACTGCTCCATCTTGAATGGAATTGTCCATTAGTGAAGAAACTGCTGAATTCAGTAGGAAGTCAGGCTGTTTGCACCTGCTGTGGATCTTGCAGAGCTGTGATTAGACAGGACACGGTCAGGGGAGGTGACTGGTAGTTCATTATCTTCAGCTAAACAAACGATTCAAACACGCAAATGAGTTCAATGGGAGAGGCAAGTTGTTTTTCTGCAGATAATCATTCCCTGCCTTGCCTCAGATGTAGGACAGTTTGCATAGCTGTGATCCTGCTTGAGTGGTGCACAAATTAATTTCCACATGAAAACAATGAAAGATTGGGATCCTTTCTGGGCTGGGCTTTGACATCGCATACAATCTCAGCCTGTCACACATAAATTCAGGTGGCCTCAAGGAAATCTATTAAGAAACTGAAAGCAGGAAAAATAACCTCGTTATTCTTTTATAAATGCCCATGCTGCCTTTTGGAAAATGTGCTGTCTTATTGCTGAGACATGGACCTCTGTTCTGCAGGTGTAATGGCGAGGGTCCGTTTCTGCTCACTGGTGGGGAGGGAGGGTGGAAGTGAGAACTGAAAAGAACCAGGAGCTTTTGGCTCAAGAACCCCTGAGCAGAAGCAAGTGCACTTGCAGAGAGGCCTGATGTCCTTCCTGGGTTTGGTTACTCACACAGCTGAGTCACCCAGACTGATAGGTGATCTGGCTCATTTCAGAATTCCCCAGATTCTATCAAAGGAAGGTTGGCCACTTCCTGTTTGGCCTACAATGTGACACTTGAGAAGACTGTCCTGTCTTAAACCCTCGGTGTGCCTGTGCTCCGTGCAGAGGATCAGCTGTCGGGTGGGAGTCACGGGGGCAGAGGCAGCATGTACTCTGACAAAGTGCTTGTCGATTCACCCAGTGTTAACTAACTAGTGTCACGGCTCCTCTGGGGCCCTCCCTGGAGGGTCCCTCCTGCACCCCAGCTAGACCATGGTCATCATCTCCTTTGCCCGTCAGCTCTAGGATCCTTGCTCTTGTCTCGGCTTCATTGTGGATATAACCTTAGATGTAAATGAAGTGAGTCTTTAAGGGCTTCATTTTACTTTGGGGAATGAGGGTAATTTCTAATAAAGGAAAAATTAGTAAGACTGCTGGTGATGTTCACCTTTAAAAAGTTAATGTCCTGGGGATGAGCAGCATTTTAAGATTGTCTTTGGGAAGGTGAGTGAGCAGCGGCTGAAGCCCATTTGCAGCTTGTCGCCGCTGCCATGGTCCTACCATGATGACAGCCTCAGAACTTGAGTCTTCCAGGTTAACACGTTTGAGCAAATGGGCTTGAGTTGAGCCGTGGGTTCTGGGTGTTCCTTCATCTGTTTCTGAAATCTGTGGTGGACCCCACATATTTGTACCGTGAGTTCGCTGCTGTTTTTAGAAGAGGGTTTGTTGATGCTTTAGATATACAGTTGTGGCTTTCAAAAATAAATCCAGCCCGGTATTTGACATTTTTTAAATCTCAGTACCCAATCCTTAAAATTAGGAAGAGCAGTTAAAGGCACTTTTTATAAAAGAGGAAACTGACTTGATGTGTATAGCGTATGTAGGCCTGTTAGTTATTGTTCGTTCATGTAACTTTTAGCTGCATGTTCCACAGATAAACTGGACATGCAGGCGAGCGCTCTTCATAACGCGTGCCCCTCAGTATCTGACTACGTGGTGGGCTGTGTGACCTTGTCTGTGATGGCCTAGACAGATGGTGAGAGGAGTAACAGTAAATCCATTTTCCACTGCGAGAACACATGCTTCATACTTGTGCAGTGGCACTGAATTCCTCCCTGATTTCTGTGCCTCGTGAGGAGTCTTATGTGATGGATGGCTGTGGGAATGTGCTAGAGGTCATGTAACACATAGTATCGGCATCGGCAGCTCGTCTCTGCCCAGACCTAACGGTGAGGGTTAACTTCTCTGGAGTCACATCACATTTCTCCTGTGAATCATCAGGTCCCAGTTAGCCTGCAGAGACTCTAGGACTTGGTTCTGTTAAAAACCTGAAGGAAAGCTCCAGCGTCATTGTTACTCTTCCAGTGACGTCCTTAAATTAATTGCCTCTACAGCAAAAAAAAAGGCTGTTCTTTTAAAACCTGTGTACAAAGTAATGTTTTTTTTTTCTTGTAAACTGTTTGTGTAAGGGCACACTCTGAAGGGTGTTTTGCTGCCTGTATTATTTGAAGAAGTGAAGTCGCTCAGTCGTCTCTTTACAAACCCCATAGACTGCAGCCTACCAGACTCCTCAATCCATGGGATTTTCCAGGCGAAAGTACTGGAGTGGGGTGCCATTTCCTTCTCCAGGGGTTCTTCCTGACCCAAGGATCAAACCCAGGTCTTCCGCATTGCAGGCTTTACCATCTGAGCTACCAGGGAAGCCCCAAGGCACATCATTTAAATTTGGTGTTTGCTCTAGAAGTTGTTCTCCTGCAGGATTCTAAGTACAGTAGGTGCTGGTGGCTGGTCTGAAACGACTCTCCTAGGAAACCCTATCCTTTTAAGGGCCTTTTACTCTGTGACAGCACTGCAGAGGCATCTTGGCAGCAGACACCTCCAGCTAAAACCACTCCAGTTCATTTTTAGGGAACCTAACACTTACCAGCCCTAGTGTATGCTGCTCCTGGCTGCCCAGGTTTATTTTTGACATCCCATTTTGNCAGCAGACACCTCCAGCTAAAACCACTCCAGTTCATTTTTAGGGAACCTAACACTTACCAGCCCTAGTGTATGCTGCTCCTGGCTGCCCAGGTTTATTTTTGACATCCCATTTTGCCGAGTGAGAATGTGCTGGTTCATACCTCCCCACTGTAGTCATCCTCCCCCTCTTCACACGCACCCTCCGTGCACATTTACAGTTTCAGATGTGATTTTAATCTTAATTCTGTGCCTGAAATAGCTTGGAGATGCTATGTTGAAACCAAATCACACTAACATACATAGATGAATAATTAAAACCTTTCTTAAAAAAAAAAAAAAAGGATTTATGGTCTTTGAAAATGACAAAGAACTATGTCAGCGGGACTGGGGGGAGAGAGCAGAAGGTTTTCAGCTGAGCTGATACCCGGGGTGACTTTGCTTATTCCCTGATTCAACTGCGATCCTGTGTCAAACCCCAGCATTTAAGGTCTGGCTGCTTTCTCCTAAAATAAAGCTGATACCCACCTCAGAAATTACCAGAAACGAGGAGAAGTCCTTTGTCCCCATCACTCCATATGGCTTTATTCCCAGTGACACACTTGTGGCTGAAGGCTTGAGTTAGGACAAAAGATGTCGTTTGTGACAGAGGCGTTAAAACAGAGGCTTTGTAAATGAATGTGCTTCCTAGGGAGGGTCAGTGCTTCTGGCTAGCATCTCAGCTCTCTGCCGTCTTGGAGGTGAGTCCAGAGGTGGGCATGGTGGAGCGCAGGAGCAGATTCTGTGAATTTCCCTCCTACTTCAGGGGAGGCCGGGAGGAGAGGAGGCAGTGCTGCCTGCACACGTGTCCCTGCCCGTCCCTGTGGTTCTGCGGGCTCCTCCTGAAGGCCCCTCAAGCTGGGAAGAGATGAGGCATTTATCAATGGGCCCAGGCCCCANTTAAAACAGAGGCTTTGTAAATGAATGTGCTTCCTAGGGAGGGTCAGTGCTTCTGGCTAGCATCTCAGCTCTCTGCCGTCCTTGGAGGTGAGTCCAGAGGTGGGCATGGTGGAGCGCAGGAGCAGATTCTGTGAATTTCCCTACTACTTCAGGGGAGGCCGGGAGGAGAGGAGGCAGTGCTGCCTGCACACGTGTCCCTGCGGTTCTGTGGGCTCCTCCTGAAGGCCCCTCAAGCTGGGAAGAGATGAGGCATTTATCAATGGGCCCAGGCCCAAGGACTCCCACAGGCCCGAGGAGAGCTGGTGGTAGTCCTCTGATGAACACTAGCCTTTAGGGTGGGCCTCGCCCTGCAGTCCTCCGGCAGCCCCAGAGGGGAGGTACCCATTTTACAGGTGGGAACACTGAGCTAGAGGACTAGCCACATACAGCAGCTCCAGTCTCCTGTGGTTTCCACCTGCTGCATCTGTTTACCAGGTCAGGGAAGAGTACAACGCCAGTCTATGTGGCTCACATGCTTACTTCTTCCAGTCATANTTTTACAGGTGGGAACACTGAGCTAGAGGACTAGCCACATACAGCAGCTCCAGTCTCCTGTGGTTTCCACCTGCTGCATCTGTTTACCAGGTCAGGGAAGAGTACAACGCCAGTCTATGTGGCTCACATGCTTACTTCTTCTAGTCATACCAGATCTTTAGGTTACCTCTGTAGCTAAATTTTCATCTTCTCAAGCAAAGTGTGACCTGTTTTCAACACCCAGTGGTTGTAACCCAGGCGATCACGCAAGGTTTATGTAAGACCCATTCTAAATGACTTGGACACCATGCTCTGTTGTTGTTAGGAAACCTTGCTATTTAAGAAAACAAAATTCACTCCAGAAGTCTGCTGTCACTGATGGCTTTCCACTGAATGTGTTTTACATTCGGAAGGTAACTACAGAAAGGGATTTCTCAATGTGTCATTTGGCAATGTTAGATTTTAAAAACAAATATGTGATTTCCCGTGAGCACAGCACTCAGTTACATATACAATAACATTCGCTACAGAAGGAGTTGACTTGCCTGTGGTTAATGCAGATATTTCTAGTCCAGATAATTTTCCAAAATTGTGATTTTTTTTTAAACAGCATTTGTGGTGTTATTTTTTGAACTGATGCCAGAACTTTAAGAACATAAGATGTCTATCTTTAGGCTAATTGTTTTCACTTTTAAAACCCTTAAGTTGCAGAAAGAAAACAGTCCCCGGAGAGGTGGCAGTTTCCTCTGTGATCAAGAGGAAGGGGATGCCCACTCCTGTACCCACCCAGGGAGCCCTCGGGCGCCCCGCCCTACAGGGATGTGGCCCTGTATGGACACAGACTCCAATGCGTTTGAGGACCGGCCGCTGTCAAAGCTGAAGGAATCGGACAGGTGCTCAGCACGGGAGAATCTCTACCTGGACACCTTGTCCCTGGACGATGAGCCAGAGGAGCCCCTGGCCCGTGGGCCCCAGAGGGAGTTCAGGAACTGCTTTCATGAGGTCAGCATGGGTTTGGGTCTAGTCACCTGCAAAGGAGGGTGAGGGGTTGGGAAGCTGGCTGAGTGGATGGCAGGCTGCAGGCTCTGCACATTGCGGCCTTCCATGATGTGAGAGCTTTGGGGTGGTCCTGACCCCAGGCTTCCTGCTGCACTTGGCCGCTTAATCTCAAGGTCAGAAATTCAAAGCCTATGTCCCATGTGAATAGGAGTCTCAGGAGCAGGAGTTGTCCAGTGAAATCCAGGAGGAAAAAGATGATCCCAGAAGTGCAGAACTGCTAATTTCCTTAAAATTACAGCACAGTCTCTGATTTCAGAAAACATATTAATAACAGAAAAGTCTTTTTTTAAAGAAAGTACTTCACATTGGAAGTAGCAAATGTCAGTAACTCAATGGCATACAATAAATACCTTCTTTATGTAAAGGGGGGAAAAAATCCAACACTAGAAAGCTATGGGACTTAGATCAGTAAAGGGGAAAGCTTAGCTCCGTGCAGAAATCCCTACAGGATGGCGGTGGGTTTTCCTGGTTAAAGACTAATTTTAATAATCATTCCCTGTGAGCTGGTCTCACAGTGGCTGCACCTGTCATCTGACCCATCTCACACGCTCAGCAGATGGGGGTGCCCGTTAGGCAGTGCTGCTGGAAGTGGGGACCTCCTCCTCGGCACCTGAACCCCAGCAGAGGGGACACTGCCAGCATGCCACCCCAGGGGTCTCTAGTGGAGGTGTCCTGACCCCATGCTGACCACTGCAGTAGCCAGGGCTCTCTGGGGGACCCCTAAGGGGTTTGCTGGCTGGGCCTCACTCCATCTGGACCGGTCCGCACAAGGGTGTCCTCTGCTCAGGAGAACCATGTATGTGGTTCTCTTCTTTAGTGGAGGTCACTATAGCTTTCCCAGTGCTCAAGGGCGACGTTTAAACACCAAGAGCGCTCGCTCTAAGGACGTCACACTGACTTTTCTTTCTTTGTTATTGCAGTACAGTTGGCTGCAATGTTAAGCTGCAGGTGTATGATACAGTGGTTCAGTTCTTCTGGGTTATATACTCCATTTACAGTTATTATAAAATACTGGCAGCATTCCCTGTGCCATTCAGCATATCCTGTAGCTCGCTTATTTTCTATGTCGTGTCTGTGCCTTTCACGCTGACTTCTCTAGCCAGGGGACGTCTACCCCGACTTATCCTCCTCCCAAACCTTACTCCTCCTCTCTCACTTGCACACGCTCTCTCTCACACACATTGTCATTAATGAGGCAGCTTTGAGGCTCTCACACACAGCACTGCCCTCTGAGAAACACAGAAGAGCTGCCTTGGGACAAAGCTTACGGCCAGTTTTTCTCACTCACGTAGGCCCTCCCTCATCACCTCTGGATTCTGGTCTCATTACTGACCTTCCAAGGGCTGAGGGGCAGAAGTACTCCTGGCCCAAACTTGGCTTCCACATACGTTTTAAATGTTTTCCTAAGAGAAAAACAGACCCCTGAGCAGCCCCAAATCTGCCAGTACTGACTGATTCCAGTGAGCTTATTTTCTTCTTTACAGGAAGAAGAAAACCACAAGGGAAATCTTCAAAGGTAAGTAAGGTTGATGAAATGACAATAGACTACTGCAGGAAAGACCTCCTGGTCTTAAAAGTCTGTCTATCTATAGTCAGCAGTGCACTGTGCCTCTCTTCAAAAATGACTTAGAGTAAAGCTCCTGGAGAAGTAGTTGCTTTATTAGACGGTATTTAGATCATCAAAACGAAAAGGCCAGCACCATGTTCATATGTGTTACTGTCGTGGCAAGAGCTGTTTTAAGGGGATAACTGTGTTAAATGGTTTTTGAAAAGTTCATGGAAACCCCTCTCTTCTGATTTAAAGCCTGGAAAAAAATTCCCTCTTGATATGCTATGAGACATTTTAGATTGACTGTTTAAAAGCTCTCCTAGGAGGACTTATTACAGTATTACCAAGAGTAATCCTTGAAGTAAATAGAAAGGAGCTGGTGTTTGTAATCATTTTCTAGTAACCCACATTATGTAAGGGTGGGACATGTCTGAAAAGGCCCATATAAGCAAATTTGTTTAAATGGAGCAGACGGCAAGGGGAGGAGTGAGCCCAGAGGGGACGTCTGTTTGAAATGGTGTGGGGATCATGCACCGGCCTGCTCACCCCGTCCACTGCCCTTGGGAGACTGGTAGCGCTTGAGCTGACAGAGTTGAGGCGAGCGGGTAGAGGAGACGTCAGGTGACAGTTACTTTGTGGTGGCCTCTCCTCCTCCCTGCCACGCCTGTATCTGGGTTGGACTGTGGTGTAGTCACGTCTGCTCTAAGGCAAGAACTCAGGAAACTCCCGCAGATTCGGCATCAAGGGTGCTTGTCAGTAGATGGAGAGGCCGGGCCTCCCGTCTTCCTATGGAACCCCTATAGGCTGAAAACAAAACAGTGCGAAGCAGATTTGGAGCTCAACTCCAACTACCCTGGAGCACCACGCCCACCCCCACAGTTCTGAAAGTCAGCCCTAGTAATTTTGACCAGTCCAAGGCTCCTGTATCAATTCCAGAGCCGTAAAAACCCAAAGGGTCAGCCGGAGCAGAGACCATTGGCACAGTGCACACGGGCAGGCTGTGGGCTGCGCTGGGTTGGGGGTCTCGGGGCCGTGGCTCCCTAGCTGGTGTCAGCTCACACCACTCCTCTCCCCTTCCCCAGGGCCGTGTCTGTGTCGTCCATGTCTGAGTTCCAGCGCTTGATGGATGGCTCTCCCTTCCTGCCAGAGAAGGGCCTGCCCCCCACATGCAGCAAGGAGGACGTCACCCCACCCTTGTCCCCTGATGACCTCAAGTACATCGAGGAGTTTAACAGCAAGAGCTGGGACGACAGGCCTCTAGACCCCTGGGCGGACAGGACCGAGGTGGGGCGGACGCGGCCCGAGGCCAGCACCGAACCTTTCTCTGATGCCACCTGGTACCTCACCACAAGCATCACCCTGACCACGGACACCGTGACCAACCCCGAGCACTGCCAGAAGCAGCCCCCGCGGAACCTCGTCTGTGCTGAGCAGGCTGGGGGGAGGGGGCTGCACAGCCCACCTGCTATCCGGAGGCTGGATGGCATCGTGGCAGGGGTCGGCGAGAGCAGGGTCCGAGGGGGCCCTGGGGATGCCAAGGGGAGCCCTTCTGAACCTGTGCTCAGCAGGTGGCCCTGTGCCGCCTCCAGGCACCCCCGAGACTACACAGAGGGGGGGCTCCGGCCCCTCGACAGCACCCTCAGTTTCTCCTCCCCGTTGCACAGCCTAGAAATGCCCAGAAACCTGAGTGACGATATGAAGGAGGTAGCCTTCTCAGTCAGGAGCACCGTCTGCTCCAGCCCCGGCGAGCCTCTGGTCAAGGACATGGCCTGCCAGACCAATGGGTCCCGAACAACAGGAACACAGACCGTCCAGACCATCAGTGTTGGCCTACAGACGGAAGCCCTGCGGGGCAGCCCACACAAGTGTCTCACGCCCAAGGCGGGAAGTGGCCCCACGCCCGCGTCCTCTCCCTCCCGTGGCCTCAGGAACAGGCAGGTGGCCCCCGCCATCGAGAAGGTGCAGGCTAAGTTTGAACGCACATGCTGCTCCCCCAAGTATGGGTCTCCCAAGCTGCAGCGGAAGCCCCTTCCCAGAGTGGACCAGTCGAGTAGCAGGGCCTCCCCGGGGCTGGCCCAGAAGGGGTGCGGCGAGTCAGCCTGGGCCCGCTCCACCACCACACGCGAGAGCCCCGTGCACACCGCCATGAACGACGGCCTCTCCAGCCTCTTCAGCATCATCGACCACAGCCCCGTGGTGCAGGACCCCTTCCAGAAGGGGGTGCGGACTGCGAGTCGGTCTCACTCGGCCGAGCCCCGGCCAGAGCTGGGTCCAGGCCAGGATACCAGCCCCAGCTCCCGGGGCCGCTCACCCAGCCCCATTGGGGGTGGCTCAGAGACATGCAGGGAGGAGGGGGGAGAGGGCACGCCCTTGAGGCAGGACTTATCTGCTCCCCCTGGCTACACACTCACCGAGAACGTGGCCCGGATCCTCCACAGGAAGCTCTTGGAACATGCCTTAAAGGAGGAGCGGAGGCAGGCTGCCTACAGCCCCACAAATACTGGCAGTGACAACCACATGGGAGAAACGGCGGTCAAGGCCGAGCCAGGGTCCATCGAGGTAATGGAGATTGAGTCTTCCCCCTACCATGCCCATACCACTGGTCTTTCTCAATGTGGGCAAGGGGGACCCTGGGGCTGTGTGCCAGGTCACCTGAGTTCAGGAGGGTGTTGGGAGGACAGAATAAGCAGGAACACAAGTCACGAGCTGCTGCTTAGAAGAGAAACTCATCTTACCACCTTCAGTGCTCCTCTGAAGCCAAGGAGATGGTGGTCTTTAAGTAGCTCAGGGACTGACTCAGGCCCTCTGCTCTGGCTCAGTGATCCGTGGTTGTCTATTCTTCTGGGCTTTTCACCTGAGGTCTTATTTGCCCTCTTTCTGTATGAGTTTGTGTCCTGGGATCGTGTGTGCACAGCATCAGGCTTTCTGCTCCAGCTGTGTGTTTGAGGATGAGAGGGTTTTGACAGGGTGGGCACAGGACACCTCCCGTCAGACCTACAAGAAGAATGTTTGGGTCCCAGTGCTGGCTTAAGTGCAGAGAGCACGCTTATGCCTCACAGATCCCATTACCCTCTCTGTGTGCAAGAGTTCTCTGAGCAGTAAAACCAAGTGAGATGAATGGATAAAGTCAACAACATGCCTTCACACAACTAGATTACTGTCATTATCCCCCTTACACCTCACCTATTGTTATCATGCTACCTATGACCACACATTAAATATTACACATAAAGTTATTCACAATTCCACACTTAAAAATCAATTCCTGTTTCTGCAGCAGGAATGAGCAAAATAAAGTCAGATGATAATGCCAGGCATGAAAATAGTGGGGCTGAAGGACATTTCCAGCTCTTGGTCAGAAACCCGTGTGTATAGACCTGGGGGAGGCCTGACCCACTAGGAAGCCAGATGCAAAACCTCCCCAACGGTGGAGTCCAGACACCTATGGGCACTCTCCAAGCCAGGCAGTCTGCCGACGGCGAAGGTGAGACGCAGAGACACCACCCCACCCCCACCCCCCTGCCCCGGCTGGTCCCTGGGAATCCGGCATACACAGCAGACGCAGCTGAGCGCCTGGAGGGCAGGGAGAACCCGGGGCGCGGCCAGGGCCTCAGAGCTCTTCGGCCCCCCTCCATACNCCCGAGGCCCTGCAGCTCCAGCTGCACAGGTGAGGAGAGGAAAGCTCAGGAGGGGAAGAGGTGGATTTCTCTGTCACCTGAGGCCCCTACCATCCACACATCCCAGAGAGGGATAAGTAATGTGTGGCTTCCCAGTGTAATTCAAAATACAGAGTTAAATCTGAAGTAGATGAAACCATGTGAAACTGCCAGTGACCTTCAGAAACGGCAATGCTATGTGGTTCACCGTAATAGTGATCGTCTGTGGCCTACGCCTGGCAGAGGTACGTGTCTTTGTGGGAAAGCAGTTTGTGTGCTCTGAGGCGGTGGCTGCCTGTTCTCAGGTGACAGATGGTGCCTTCTGTCACCCCACCCCTCCCTCGGGGGTGTTAAACCACCCTCAGGTAAGTGGTTTGCTGCTGCAGGGGAGCTAGCAAGGAGAGTGCCCCATCTCCTGGGACTGAGATCTCGGTCTCAGAGCATTACTCGGCTTGGCTGCGGTGTTCATTAGAGACAAAATAGGTTTCATTTTGGAGGCTAAAAATGCTGAGTCACAAATGAATGTGAGACTATAAAGGAAATGGCTCAATAATGGGATCACACCACTCAGGCACAAAGATGGCTCTATCTGCACAAAGCCACGCCCCACTCTTTGGTCTTCCATAAAGTCTCTTTGCTACTAGAAGAGGTGAAAGCGGATTTAAAGGGGGCCAGTGTCACGGGTTCAGACTGGCATGGAGCTCCCTGGGCAGTACTGAGGTAACATGGTCTTCTTCCTTTTTCTGTGGGAAATAGCTCGTTCTAGATTTCAGGGGATGATTCCTCACCTGAGCTGTCTTACTAAATGAGTCCCTCTCTAGATGGTGTGGCAGTTCTGGGTTTTCATTCCAAACTCCACAGAACAAGTTCTGTTCCACCCTGCCCTCCTCTAAGCCCATGGGGCATCTTCCCCGAGTGCTCATGGCAACCCCAAGAGACGGTGTTGGAGGGCCCCTGGCCAGGCACGGGCACCGCAGGAAACTCCCCCTGTCACGCTCATCCCACAAGCTACTTGTTCCTTTGTTTCCCTTGAAGTCGTAGCACAAATGCAGACATAGGCTATGAACAAGAGGGCAAGGTAGACAGGAGAATCTGGGCATGTCTCAGTTGAAAATTTGAAGGGAAAGTTTTAGTCTGGGCCTCAGTCACTTGGTCACTGTGACTAAGCCAGTCTCGCTGTTTAATGGGCTCTGTTTCAAAACCAGCAGTTGTAGGGCACTGGAAATGCTCTGTGCCACGGGGCAGCTCGGAAAGAAGAGGACGACAGGCAGCAGAAGGGAGAGGCTGCTGTCGTGAGGCCCCTCCTGCGAGGCTGGGCAGAGACCAGACTACATGCCCACTTCTGCTGAGCCTCACTTCTTTGGATGGCCATCCCTGGAGCTGCCATCTGGGCCTGTTGACTTTAAACCTTTACTGTTGTTCTTCTTTTAAAGTACTTTCCAACCTACCTGCTTTTCTTTTCTTTTGTCTGTCTTTTCTATCCAGAACCAAACTGTCTTACTAACCGCCCCCTGGGGACTCTAGCCCGCCTCACTGCGTAAGTGCTTTCTTCCTTCTTTCCACTGTCTGCAGAGCTTGTGTAGCTCAGGGCCGGCCCAGCGTCCATCTGAAGGGCCAGATGGCCAGCCTGGACAGGCCCACCTGCCCCCACACACACCCCCGGGGGCTGACTGCTCTGTGCAGAGACCCCTCTCCTGTGCGGTAAAGGCACATTGGCCTGCGGGGACTGACTAGCCTGCGGGTCTGAGCAGAGCATGATCTGCGCCTGCTCACCAACAACTGACACTGGCGGCGCGTGTGCACTGCCATGTGCTACGCAGGAAGCGTTCCTGTTTTCAACAACCACACTAGAGGGAATAAATACAAGTATATCTTGACCTTCTGGGGGTCACCACAGCTGACCAAGTGCTTGATAACTTTATCAACACACAATAGTCATTCCTGCCCCAAAACTGCAGAACCACCTTCAGGGCCCCGGTCGAGGAGCATGAGAAAACACCAGCCTTGTTTCCGATCAAGGATGGTTACCTCCTCTTGTCCGCTGGCCTTAAACACACCTGGCTCTCAAAGACCAAGCATGTGGCCCACGAAACATGACAGAATGGCTACAGCAGCCCTTTCTAGAAGAGGCGTGCCAAGGATGAGAGCCTCATTAGTGCCTGTCTTCCCATTATTGTTGGCACTGGCCAGGTGTGTTGAATTCTTACCTTTTTAACTTATTCCACTGCAGGGGCTTCTCAGGAAAAGAGAGCATCCTTTACTCACAAGTGCTAGTGTGACATGAAGGAGAACTTTGTCCCCTTAACTCATGGTCACACAGCCTTTCTTTCCGCAAGAATGCACAAATGCGAGTGAAGAGGTGGCACAAACAGACCCCTGTCACTCAGCATCAGCAAGGAAGACATGAGCCACAGTGCTGTCCAAAAACCTCCAGCAATCCACCCCCACCACACACACCTCTTGAGACACCAAAAGACCCCGAGCAGTAGCAAACTTCTCAACTGCTGTCCCCCGTCCCCTTTTATTTCTGCTGTTTTGGTGCTGACGTGTTTTCATAGGCAAAGTATCTCTGGTTGCCATGGTTTCCATTAGTATAAGAGCTCTGCTGCTGGGGCTTGTAGAAAGTTGCAGTCATGTGAAAAGCCACCAGAACTAGCAACATTAGCATCATCGTGTGCCAATGCTTCTTTTCTGCTGGCCCCGGGCAGCAGCCACTCCCCACCCTCCTGTGCTCTGCCCCACACCTTCTCCCTCCGTCTCTTCCTCACGCTGCTGGCTACATGCTCCTCGTCTGGTCTCTGCTGTGCTCATCACATCTCTTCACATCCCTCCACTTACTTCTGGAGTGGCTCTGAGGGTCCTTGTTCCACATTCTTCACAACAGTGGTCTCCCTCCTCAGCCTCCTGTGCTGTGGGTGTCGTCTGGGTAGACAGAACCTGTTTCCTCCTGCCACAGCTGCCCCAGCTTTGTGCCCACAGATCCCGAGTCTGGGTGTCCTTTGTCCTGGCTGCAGAGTAAGGACGAGTAGCTCAAACAGTCTGTAAAACCACAACAGGAGCAGTGGCCTTGAGAGGACATACTGTAGGTGACCAGCCCCAGGGTTCTCAGAAGGTGCAGGAGCCCAGAGCACAGAAGCATAAGCGCACTCGGGCCCCCCTGTTTTGATACTGCTGCTGCCAGTTAAGAGTCATTAGATAAAACTGCCTCCAAAGTTTCTGCCTGCAGTGTTCTATCTCTGTTGTGGGGGTCTCACCCAGTGTCAGTCCACCTGGAACAAGCAGCAGCAGAGCTGATCTGAAGGTGAGCCCCACTGCTAATGCAGCCAGATGGCACCCTGGGGCCCTCTGCAGGTGCCCACAGATCAAGGTGCAGGGAGGCTGGCCTCCCAGTACTGGCCACGGCAACTGCCTAGATGCTTCAGAAGGCTGAAATGACGCGCACTGCCAGCGGAAACAGGCCTGCGGGGCCATGCAGGCCACTCGCCCCTGACTCCCCTCTCCATTTGCTGCAGCCCAATTCCAAAGCCACTCGCACCCATCTCATGCCACGTTTTCATCACAGTTTGCTATCTTCCCATGACTTGGCAATGGTCATTCGTGTTGAATTCATAGTCTTTCTTAACATACTCTCCGTGAGCAACGTGTGTATTAGCATTCAGACCTGCTGGGCTGTTGCACTTGTCTTAGAGAAGTCTGTGTGTGGGGCGTGCCCTCCTGGAGGACCTGTCCCTCTCATAACCCTGTCTTTCTCTTCCTCCACTCTGAAGGAACTACCTTGTTCTGCACTCGCTCCGTCCCTAGAGCCTTGCTTCTCCAGGCCCGAGAGACCAGCAAACCGTCGCCCTCCGTCCCGCTGGGCCCCACACCCCCCAACTGCCTCACCAGCTCCATCACCCGGAGAACCCACCTCCTTGGAGGAGCTCGGTGATGAGGAGCCACCAGGGGAGAAGCCGCACGTGTGATGCAGGTTGGCATGGATTATCCGGAATAATTCACTGTAATTTGCATAATCACACCTTCGTCATCAACTGAACTCCGCCCTAAAAGGAGAGATATGATTTTCCCAAGGTCAAAGAATGTTTTTAAAAAAAAAACAAAAAAACAAAAACACAGCTGCTGAATGTTCAACCTGTGAACCTGAGATGTTTCTAGAATGAAACAGTAAATGTGCCTGTAAGAACTTAATTTTTTTCATAGCTCAGAAAACTATTTTTGTCTCCATCTTTTTTACACAAAGTATATTAAACGGTAAATATGATATAAATAAATTAAAAATGAAAGTTTATAAGAGATTCTGAACACCCTCACGCACAATACTGACTGCCTATCTGTTAAATCTGCACTGTTAACATTTTGCTTTGGTTGATTTCCACGTTGAATTAGTGTGTTTTAAGTTAATTTTATTTTGTCAGTGTTGTTTCTTAAGAATTTTTGAAATGCTTCAGCCTGTTGAATTCAGTGAACTTTTCGTAATGAAAAAAACCATGAAGCCAGTAGACAAGGCATCTCCTCTGTCCTAGAGGGAGAGACGGCAGCGTCCTGGAAAGGCACAGAGGCCACGGCTGGGCTGCAAGGCCACCTGTTCCTGCTGACCCGCACGCCTCTGGGTGCATGTCCACACCCCTGCTGTGGTCTCACCCACCTCCGTGAGTCCCCTCCCGCCATGACGTTGTGTGACCCCCTCGTACTGTACTGTTGGTGTTGTCTTCTTGCACTGACGATACAACAGCATTTTAAAATTACTGTTAGAAGACTAACTGGCAATACACAGTGTTTACTCCCAAATTTTGTTTAAGGAAAAACACCACAAAAAGTCACGAGCATACCAAATGGAAAGAGAGGGTGGTACCTCAGCATCTGTATGAGGTGATGGTGAAGAAATAAAGTGTTTATAAAACAGCACCTGTCCCAACCTCTTGTCTCAAGCACCCTCCACCTTAGTTCCTAATGGCTGGAGAGAGGACGCAGGGAGAAGGCGAGTCCAACAGCCACTCGTGTATCTGACAGGGATGCACTGTGAGTGTACGATAGCCTTTGCAGCCTCTCCGCAACAGTATGTTAGGATAGAAGGCAACTTCATTTTTGCTAAAAACACCAAAATGGATGGGTGATGGGGTGTGAGGAAACAGGTTACCCACAGTCAGGACGTGCTTGCCCACTCTCCTCCCTGGAAGGTGGGAGAGGCCGTCTCCACCCTGGACTGAGGTGCGGCTGAGCTGTCAGACTGATAGACCAGGAGTTTATGAAGTGGTGCTGGTGAAGAGAACTGCTTCAGGCCAAAGCTTCTAGCTAAAATGTTTCCGCAGCAAATGGGCTAATGGCTTAAGCTCTTTTCCCAGCAAAACCACAGTTCCATTAAATATTTAAAAAAAAAAAAAAAAGCTGGACATTGAAGCCTGCTATAGTAGCTATGGAGAACAGCCTGGCAGTTCCTTAGGGAGTTAACCGGTTACCATGTGACCCAGAAATCCCACCACTGGGTGCAGGCCCAGGGAGAAAGCTGGGCCTTGGACTGAGAAGGCATTTGTTCTCCTATGTTCACAGAAGCTTTACTCTTGGTAGCCAGAGAGTGGATACCACCATCAAGTGTCCATCAATGGTTCATCCACACACTATTCAGCTTTAGGAAGCAAGGAGATTCTGGCACCTGCTGCAGTGTGGATGAAGCATGAGGACAGCATGCTGAGGGCCATAAACCAGTCACAAAAACAACAAACGCTGTATGATTCCATTTACATGAAATGCCCACAGTAGTCGAACTCATAGATACACCAAGTCATGGTGAGCAGGAGTTGGGGAAAGAACAAGGATAGTTAGTGTTTAAGGGGTGCAGAGTTTCAGTTTGGGAAGATGAAAAGTTCTGGTAATGGATGGAGGCAATGGCTGCTCAACAATATGAATGTACTTAATGCCACTGAGCTCTACGCTTAAACACCACTAAATGGGGAGTGTTGCATGTATTTACACCAGTAACAATTTTTAACGCAAAAGATACTTAACCCCAGAGACACTGCAAGTTGACAAATTTCTTTCCCGCTCAGCCTCTGCCCACCGTGAGTGGTGGGAGGCGCATTAACACTTCCACTTGGAAGCAAGCAGGCAAGCTGCCGGTGCTCATAACTGGGAAAGCGCCAGCGTCCAGCGCAATTACAATCCGGGACACACACACATCAAAGCCGCCCTGTGCGGCTTTGTTCTCAGGCAGGATCCTAAGAGTTGGCAGCCCTGGCCCCCAAAGGCTCTCACTAGTTCAGCAACTCAGAAAGAAGATCTCTTAGCAGCTGCACCAACAGAAGCCCCAGGAATGAAGACGCGCGTGGGTCTGCTCTCATTCACACATCGCACCCTAAGATTGTCCCCACCAGACTGGTCCAGCAAAGGAAAACCACCAGGGCGGTGAGAACAGAGAAAGGATGACTGGAAGGCAGGGAAGCCTGGACGTGATGGTGGGGGGCCTCTGGAATCACAAGGAGAGGTTCTGGTCACCACAGAACTGCTCTCTGCCTGGAGATGAGTCCCAGACACACAAACAAAATACAGAGATAGTACAGTGTAAATTCTAAGTTAAGCAGGGCTTGAGCTGGACTTGAGAGGAAGAGCAGGATTAACTGGGAAGGCAGGAGGGACTGTCAGGGGCGGGGAAGAGGAGTAGAGGTGTGGGGAGGGGCAGATGAAGACCTGGCACCCGGGCAGTGGTGTGGTCACTGCTGGAGGAGAGCCTGCAGGGACACAGCCATGTCAGCGGCACCAGTGCCTCGAAAGTGGTTTGGAGCCCCTCTGACCATCTAGTTCTCTAAGGGTCGGGCCTATGTATTCTTGAATCCATCTACTGTGGAACCACTCCAACTTTTGCATGGGCAGGAAAAGAGGATGAAGCTAGTTTCTACACTCCCGTCCAAATGGAGGGAGGCACTAAGTGGGTAAAGCGCAGCTGCTTGTCTGTTCTCGCCCCCACCCGCCATCCCTCATGTGTAATTTGCTCTTAGGTCCAAAACAAAGAGGCAGAAGCCGATTCCTCCAAGCCAGCTCAGAGTCCTCGCCCACCGGGCGCGCCCTGCCCAATCCTTGCTACATTAAGGTTTTCAGGATTGTGTGTCTTCTACAAATATATATCTGTGCGAATCATTATTCTAATTCCCTTTAGCACATCTGTGTCTCACTTTACTGAGCTTGTCAGAGTTATGCACATTTATTCCGTCCAAAAAGCAGCTGAGAAGTGCAATTATCATTTTCTATTTTCTAATTCATTGATTTTTTTTTTTATTGTGGATTTTAACTGTTTCAAAAACCATTTTGAAGTATACGATCCCACGGGATTTGGAACATTCACAACGTTGTACAGTCATCACCACTGTCTAATTCCACAACATTTTCATCACCCTACAAGGACATAAACATTAAGCAGTCCCTCCCCACAGTGCCTGGCACCCGCAGATCTGTTTTCTGTCTCTGTGGGTTTGCCAATTCAAGACAGTTCATGTAAATGAAATCAGTGTGAATATATCTGGCCTCTTTCACCTATCCTGTTGTCATGGTTCACCCACACTGCAGCCTGTCAATACTCTCAGAATTGAGTAATATTCCACTATATAGATTACTACATTTTCTTTATCTGTTCATTTTTAAACAAAATAAAATGCTTTGTTCACTTTAAATAGCCTTGGTGGTTCCCCAAAAGGAAGCAAGTCACAATGAATAATCAGGACACTCAGTTCAGTTGCTCAGTCATGTCCAACTCTTTGCAGCCTCATGGACTGCAGCACGCCAGGCTTCCCTATCCACTCAGTCAGTTCACAAATTTGAGGCACTGCGGTGTCTTTAACACAAACACAGTCATTTCCTGGGGCCACCAGTACGTGTTATGCTTATGCTCTGACTGCCTTTAGTCCTCTCAGCACCATTCTTTGAGGCAGCACTGGAAACCAGTATAGCAAGAACTCAGGCTGAGTCATGAGCAAGTTGGCCATCTAAGCAAATCTGATAACATCAGTCTTTAGTAAACTCCGGGCTACTCCACTCAGACTAAAGAGAGCTGGATTTGAATCCTGGTTTGAACACAAAGGACTGCAATCTTAAAGGCCATCTCTTTAAAACTCATTTGAGTGATAGCAACAATAATACATAATTCCCAGGGCATGTAAGATGAAGGTTTATTGTGTACCTACTATGTGCAAGATCCTGTACTAAGATCTGCCAACAGCAACTTTCAACCAGGACCAAACAAAACAGAAAGAGGCTCCCTGCTCTCTCAGAGTTTATGTCCTGTGATGAGAGACCAGAGTAAACAGGTGTGAGTGTGATGGAGAACAGTGAGCTGAAAGGCTTCCCTGGGAGAGACCCCATGAACTGAGGTCTGGGCAAGAAGCAGGTGTCAGGCATGCAGAGGACATAGCTGGTGAAAAGTGGTGATGAAGAGCTGAGCCTGTGTGTCCCTGGAAGTGAAGGATGGGTACTGTGACCTGAGGGGATGGGGGAGGCCTCACGGTACACAGGGAAGAGGGAATTTTACACTAGGTCAGGGGGAAATCCATAGAATGATATTAAGCAAGGAAGAAAAGAACTTTCTAGAACACTACTGTGATGTGAGGATAAGGTCGGGCCAGAATGAAGGCTTCCTGACAAACGGCTGCTGCGCTGACCCAGGGCAGTCTTACTGGTAGCTCCAGGGTTTCTGCTGCTGCTGTTATTATTAGCATCGCGCCACAAGGCTGGCCACAGGCCGCTCATCGAGAGCTGGGCTGTAGGACCTGCTGCTGAGGCTCCCACAGGGCCCACCGCCACACTCCAGGATCTACTGCAGCTGTTCAGATAAAAACTGAGCCAGGCCCTCACTGGCTCTGCGGCTGCCTCTCAGGCTGGGCCAGCAGCCCTGTAAGTGGCCTTGCATCAAGAAGAACAGGCTCCCCTCTTAGCCCCCTACACTTCGGGCACAAAAATCACACAAGATTCCCATTCCTGTTCTGTTTCAATGGTCTGCTTCTTCTCCAAAAAGAAGCTGGCGCTTCTAAGCTATAGTCAGTTATCTGCCATTTAGTAAGAATGGGTTCCTACTCTTTAAAGCTGTCTTTATAAGGGGACCACAGAGGACTCTGGGTATTTGGATAGTGTGGGAGGGTTGAGGAGGCACCCAGTTATAAGCACTGCACAACATAATATAAAAGTTGGATAGGAACAAAAAGACAGCCAACTTTGTTTATTCTAGGCTCAGTTCTGTCCATTACACTGAATGAACCCAGTCCATTTCAAAGATAGAAGCTTCTGTAACTTCCTAGTGAGCTAATAAACTTCAACAGGGCACCAGGAATCCAAACTTCACAATCCCCACAGTAATCCTGGAACAAATTCACCACTCATTATTCATCAACTCCAGTCTTCCCCATACAGGTGATTTTAACTGATTAAAACACAAAGTGCTGAAGATAGTATGATGAAGCGGATGCATCTGAGAATAGATGGTGGAATTATAAATTCTGAGTTCCAAATTTCTGGAGAATGACTAAGCAATAAGCAACTATATATAAAACTGTTTATACTTATTGAGTCACTTCACTTAAGGGAATTTATCCCAAATAACTGCAGTGACATCAGTGTAATTTGTACAACAGATTCACAAGAGCACAAATTATACACAAAAATTTGGAAACAGGCTAAACAAGTTATGGTCTATCCACAGGTTTGAACACTGTGCTCCTTCACCTAGAAAACTCTCCTAGTGACCAGAGGCTGGGTGGACCTGTGGGGACTCAAACATAAATGTCATGTACCTGCTCCCACGAGGCTTATCCCCTGGGTCAATCGTGTCAAACTACCTCGGCTCAAACCCTGCTTCACCACTGTCTACCCAAACACCCTTGGGAAAATTACCTGTGCCCCCCAAGTCTGAGTTTTCTGTTCTGCAACGTAAACAATGATCACCTTATAGGTAAGGTATGAGGTCTGGGCAGCTAATACTTGTCAGGCACTTAGACTAGATTTGTGAAGTACAATGATTATATAAATGTCACATTATAAAACAATATAGTATGTGCTGTAATAGTATATTCAAGTGTAGAGTGAGCACAGACATGGGACTGATTCTGCACAGGGCTGGGGCAGAGGGGGTGTGGTGTGGGCGGGGTAGGGTGTGGAGAGCAAGGTCTAGGAAGACCTCATGCTGACTTGTTTGGGAAGTCTTGAAGGAAACAATGAGGAAATAGATTGAGAAAGAGAACTTTCAGAAGGACTGCCTAGGTTGTACATGTTAACACTCCTCTGAAGTTTCTGAAGAGAGGTTCCAATTTATTTTCAATTACTTTTATATCTTGAACTGGTATTTTCACTGAATGTGACATGATGCTATGCTTTATTGGAGAGAAAAGCAAAGGGTGAAAAAGTAGCTCATCCGTCCTGACCCCCAGGACCCTGCCATCCACCTCAACACAGTAATCCCACANGATGAAGGTTTATTGTGTACCTACTATGTGCAAGATCCTGGACTAAGATCTGCCAACAGCAACTTTCAACCAGGACCAAACAAAACAGAAAGAGGCTCCCTGCTCTCTCAGAGCTTATGTCCTGTGATGAGAGACCAGAGTAAACAGGTGTGAGTGTGATGGAGAACAGTGAGCTGAAAGGCTTCCCTGGGAGAGACCCCATGAACTGAGGTCTGGGCAAGAAGCAGGTGTCAGGCATGCAGAGGACATAGCTGGTGAAAAGTGGTGATGAAGAGCTGAGCCTGTGTGTCCCTGGAAGTGAAGGATGGGTACTGTGACCTGAGGGGATGGGGGAGGCCTCACGGTACACAGGGAAGAGGGAATTTTACACTAGGTCAGGGGGAAATCCATAGAATGATATTAAGCAAGGAAGAAAAGAACTTTCTAGAACACTACTGTGATGTGAGGATAAGGTCGGGCCAGAATGAAGGCTTCCTGACAAACGGCTGCTGCGCTGACCCAGGGCAGTCTTTCTGGTAGCTCCAGGGTTTCTGCTGCTGCTGCTATTATTAGCATCGCGCCACAAGGCTGGCCACAGGCCGCTCATCGAGAGCTGGGCTGTAGGACCTGCTGCTGAGGCTCCCACAGGGCCCACCGCCACACTCCAGGATCTACTGCAGCTGTTCAGATAAAAACTGAGCCAGGCCCTCACTGGCTCTGCGGCTGCCTCTCAGGCTGGGCCAGCAGCCCTGTAAGTGGCCTTGCATCAAGAAGAACAGGCTCCCCTCTTAGCCCCCTACACTTCGGGCACAAAAATCACACAAGATTTCCATTCCTGTTCTGTTTCAATGGTCTGCTTCTTCTCCAAAAAGAAGCTGGCGCTTCTAAGCTATAGTCAGTTATCTGCCATTTAGTAAGAATGGGTTCCTACTCTTTAAAGCTGTCTTTATAAGGGGACCACAGAGGACTCTGGGTATTTGGATAGTGTGGGAGGGTTGAGGAGGCACCCAGTTATAAGCACTGCACAACATAATATAAAAGTTGGATAGGAACAAAAAGACAGCCAACTTTGTTTATTCTAGGCTCAGTTCTGTCCATTACACTGAATGAACCCAGTCCATTTCAAAGATAGAAGCTTCTGTAACTTCCTAGTGAGCTAATAAACTTCAACAGGGCACCAGGAATCCAAACTTCACAATCCCCACAGTAATCCTGGAACAAATTCACCACTCATTATTCATCAACTCCAGTCTTCCCCATACAGGTGATTTTAACTGATTAAAACACAAAGTGCTGAAGATAGTATGATGAAGCGGATGCATCTGAGAATAGATGGTGGAATTATAAATTCTGAGTTCCAAATTTCTGGAGAATGACTAAGCAATAAGCAACTATATATAAAACTGTTTATACTTATTGAGTCACTTCACTTAAGGGAATTTATCCCAAATAACTGCAGTGACATCAGTGTAATTTGTACAACAGATTCACAAGAGCACAAATTATACACAAAAATTTGGAAACAGGCTAAACAAGTTATGGTCTATCCACAGGTTTGAACACTGTGCTCCTTCACCTAGAAAACTCTCCTAGTGACCAGAGGCTGGGTGGACCTGTGGGGACTCAAACATAAATGTCATGTACCTGCTCCCACGAGGCTTATCCCCTGGGTCAATCGTGTCAAACTACCTCGGCTCAAACCCTGCTTCACCACTGTCTACCCAAACACCCTTGGGAAAATTACCTGTGCCCCCCAAGTCTGAGTTTTCTGTTCTGCAACGTAAACAATGATCACCTTATAGGTAAGGTATGAGGTCTGGGCAGCTAATACTTGTCAGGCACTTAGACTAGATTTGTGAAGTACAATGATTATATAAATGTCACATTATAAAACAATATAGTATGTGCTGTAATAGTATATTCAAGTGTAGAGTGAGCACAGACATGGGACTGATTCTGCACAGGGCTGGGGCAAGAGGGGGTGTGGTGTGGGCGGGGTAGGGTGTGGAGAGCAAGGTCTAGGAAGACCTCATGCTGACTTGTTTGGGAAGAGTCTTGAAGGAAACAATGAGGAAATAGATTGAGAAAGAGAACTTTCAGAAGGACTGCCTAGGTTGTACATGTAACACTCCTCTGAAGTTTCTGAAGAGAGGTTCCAATTTATTTTCAATTACTTTTGTATCTTGAACTGGTATTTTCACTGAATGTGACATGATGCTATGCTTTATTGGAGAGAAAAGCAAAGGGTGAAAAAGTAGCTCATCCGTCCTGACCCCCAGGACCCTGCCATCCACCTCAACACAGTAATCCCACAGTAAGGGCTGCCCTAGCCAAAAAAACACGTTACCCCTCCTGAGGCACCTATCCCCTATGGCATTTCATAGGAAGTGTCACTCTGACCCACTAAAAGACTCTCACTGCTGAAGTGTTAACAGTGACACCAGGAGCCACACTGGCACTGTCTTCTTGTGGTTCATGCCTATCTGTGAGCTAGAATCCAGGCAGGTGCCAGCATTCGCAAGGCAGTGCTAGTAAAAATGAGAGACATGAATTTTGCTGTGTAGTCACTAGAACTGGTCATGATTAGTCCACCTACTTCTGAGCACATTATAAAAATCACCCCCATTTTCCCTTGAAGTTAGGCGTGGCTTTTTGCCAATGAATCGTGAACCAGAGCCACATATATCACTTTCTGCTGGCAGCTTTAAGAGCCAATACACCACTTACTATGTTGCTTTTCTGCCTCAGCAGTTGTAAGACCACTGACCCTTCATCTGGGCCATACACAGACCCACTGTTGCATGAGGAACAAATAAGTCCCTGTGCNTTAACACTCCTCTGAAGTTTCTGAAGAGAGGTTCCAATTTATTTTCAATTACTTTTATATCTTGAACTGGTATTTTCACTGAATGTGACATGATGCTATGCTTTATTGGAGAGAAAAGCAAAGGGTGAAAAAGTAGCTCATCCGTCCTGACCCCCAGGACCCTGCCATCCACCTCAACACAGTAATCCCACAGTAAGGGCTGCCCTAGCCAAAAAAACACGTTACCCCTCCTGAGGCACCTATCCCCTATGGCATTTCATAGGAAGTGTCACTCTGACCCACTAAAAGACTCTCACTGCTGAAGTGTTAACAGTGACACCAGGAGCCACACTGGCACTGTCTTCTTGTGGTTCATGCCTATCTGTGAGCTAGAATCCAGGCAGGTGCCAGCATTCGCAAGGCAGTGCTAGTAAAAATGAGAGACATGAATTTTGCTGTGTAGTCACTAGAACTGGTCATGATTAGTCCACCTACTTCTGAGCACATTATAAAAATCACCCCCATTTTCCCTTGAAGTTAGGCGTGGCTTTTTGCCAATGAATCGTGAACCAGAGCCACATATATCACTTTCTGCTGGCAGCTTTAAGAGCCAATACACCACTTACTATGTTGCTTTTCTGCCTCAGCAGTTGTAAGACCACTGACCCTTCATCTGGGCCATACACAGACCCACTGTTGCATGAGGAACAAATAAGTCCCTGTGCAGTAACATAACTGAGAGTTGGGAACTGTTCATTAAGGCAGCACAACTTAGCCCATCCTGACTAGAGTAACTGTCAAAAAATGGGAACGCATGTATAAGTAATATGAAAAAGCAAAACACATGATCATCTCAATGGGCATAGAAAGAGCATTTGCTAAAATTTAACATCCATTTTTGATAAAAACTCTCACCAAACTGTGTATAGAGGGGACATAACATAATAAACCCACAGCCAACATAATACTCAACAATGAAAAGCTGAACGCTGCCCCAATGATTTCTGGAACACAACAAGGATGCTGACTCTCACCACTCCCATTCAACATAGCACTGGAAGTCCTAGACACAACAATCAGGCAAGAAAAAGGAATAGAAGGTGTCCATGTCGGCAGGGAAGGAGTAAAGCTGCCATTATGTACAAAAGACATGGTGTCTATGCAGAAATCCCTGAAGATTCCACACAAAAACCATTAAAACTGATCAACAAAGTCAGCAAGGTAGCAGGACACAAGATTAACATACAAAAACCTGTTGCCTCTCTTTACAGTAACAAAATATCAGGATGAGAAAGTTTCAAAAAATCCAATTTAAAATCACATCAAAAAATGTCTAGGAATAAAACTAACCAAGAAGGTGAACGACTTACATACTAAGAGCTACAGAACATTGCTAAAGGAAACTGAAGATGATTCAAAGAAATGGAAAGATATTTCATGCTTTTGGACTAGATGTATATGGTTAAAATGGCCATACTACTAAAAAAAAATCTCTAGGTTTAATGTGATCCCTATCAAATTACCCATGAAATTGTTCACAGATTAGAACAAATAATATTAAAATTTACATGGAACCATGAAGGACCCATAGTTGCCAAAGCAATCCTGAGGAAAGAGAATAAAGCCAGAGGTATAACCCTCCCAGACTTACAATACTACAAAGCTATAGTAATTAAAACTGCGTGGTACTGGCATAAAAACAGACATGGATGAACAAGAATAGAGCAGAGAGCCTAGAAATAAACCCACATATCTACAATCTTCAACAAAGGAGATGATAATATACAATGGAGTAAAGACAGTCTCTTCAGCAAGTGGTGTTGTGAAAGCTGGACAGCCACATGTAAATCAATAGTTAGAACACACCCTCACACTTTATACAAAAATAAAGCCTCAAAATAAATACTCTTTAAGCCTCAAAATGGCTTAAAGACCTAACTATATGACAAGACATCACAGAATGTAAGTAAAATATTCTCAAACAAATCACAGCAATATTTTCCTAGTTCAGTCTCCCAAGGCTACAGAAATAAAAAACTCAAGTGGGACCTAATCAAACTTAAAAGCTTCCGTACAGCAAAGAAAATCATACACAAAACAAAAAGACAATCTACAGACTGGGAGAAAATATTTGCAAATGATGCAACCAACAAGGGCTTAACTTCCAAAATATACAAACAACTCATACAACTCAATGACAAACAGCCCAATGAAGAAATAGAAGACCTAAATAGACATTTCTTCAAAGAGCACACAAAGATGGCCAATCAGCACATGAAAAGATGCTCAACATCACTAATTATTAAAGAAATGCAAATCAAAACTACAAGGTACCACCTCACATTAGTCAGAATGACCATCATTTAAAAATTTACAAATAACAAATACTGGAGAGGATGTGGAGAAAAGGGAACCTTCTAACACTGCTGATGGAAATGTAAATTGATGCAGCCACTATGGATGTTCCTCAGAAAACTAGAGTTGCCATATGATCCAGCAATGCCACTCCTGGGCATATACCTAGATAAAACTGTAACTAGGAAAGATATATGTACCCGCTATGTTCACTGCAGCACTGTTTACAACAGCTAAGACACGGAAACCACCTAAATGTCCACAGATGAATGGATAAAGAAGGTGTGGCGCGTTTATACAACTGAATATTACTCAGCCATCAAAAAGAA
>SJYW01011333.1:0-26604 GCA_006410735.1 Raphicerus campestris
AACGCAGATGAGCACAAGTTCTCCAAACCGCAGGGGGAGCTCCAGGACGCACGCTGCCCAGCAGGCACCCTCTCGCTCCACCCCCACCCAGAGTGCAGGGCTTTCTTCCCAGGTCACACTCTTGGCGGAACCAGACAGGACTGAGGACCTAGAGGCCGGTCTCTCTCCCTCATGGCAGCGGGTAACCTACTGGTGGGAGCGTCAACCCCAGAAAGGGTGCCAGGGCTCAGGCCCACTCGGAGGAGGGAGCCAGCAGGCAAGGCAGGCGCCTGGCAAGGCCGGGGGACAGCAGGACCTATCATGAGCCTCCTCTGGGCGGGGGCGGGCCGGGGGCCANCCGTGTGTAACTCTTGCTTCCTTGTTTTTACCAGGTGGTGAGTTTGGGTTGTCCTACTGTAATTATTTTTATAGCCTATTTGATTTATTTCTGGATTAAAAAAATATTAACAGCATTTATAAATACAGCCATTTTTCAAATAAAGGCAAGAGTGCAGAGGTAGTACTTTAGTTAACAGTTGAGAGTTTAATTTAGACCTTATTTATTTAGGTAAGCAGAGCTGTAGTGGTTTTTAACATAGTCTTGTCACCTATGTTTAAAAGCCTTTTGATGAAATCATGGCTTTCCCTCAGGAAATCCTTGGAGTACCTCATGCGTCTGAACAGAGATATGATGCTGAATTCTTTAAGAAGTTCAGAAGTCAGAATATTGTTCTCTCAGCAAGAACTTATGCTCGGGTAATTTCTTGTTTGTGAATGAAACAATTATAGTTATTAACACTTTCAGGTCTTTGAGCCATGCTGTTAATGTTACTGTGTGGGTATATCATTACATTTCCTTTTTAAAAAATTGTAATAGTAATAAATGTAGAGAAAATAGAATCATGTTAAAAATATTTTTTTTAATCATTCAAGACTTCTAAAAATAATTTTTAGAGCACTAGATTGAGAAATGTGATACAGACCTGAAAAGAATCAGGAATATTTCAAACCACTTCAAATCAAAACTGCATTAAAAAAAGCTAATTGTAAGGGTTTGATGTTGTCATACAAGATCACTTCTTTATTTCTAAGGTTCACATTAGAAGTGTACCCTTGCCTTCTGTACAGGAGAGTAATGTGCAGGCTCTGGAAATTCTGTTCACTTACCATGGATCTGACCTGCTTCCTCACCGCCTGGCGATTCTCTCCAACTTCCCAGAGACCACATCACCACACCAATATTCTGCTTTGCTGCCTGAAGCTTGGTATGTACTGTGTTCACTTTGTTTTTTAAATGAGAATTTTTGTTTTATGCTAAATATCTTTAAAAAAAATTCTACTTAAACTTTTTTCTGATTATAAAATTATTTCTAAGTTATTTTTAAGTGATTCAGATGTGTCAGCGTAAGAAGACCACTTTAAGAAACATGAACTTTACTTTCTTTTTTTCTCCTTGAAAGTCTCCTGCTACTGAAAAAAAAGAGAGGAAGACTCATAGTTTTGTTGCTGTATACTCAGTATGTACTGTTTTATGGTTGCGAGTAGTTTTTAGGATAACAGTATCTGTTTAAATTAGCTGTATCTTTTAGAAGTTGAAATGTAGTTCTGACAGCATTTAGTAGCTCCAGGGGACCCAGGAATGTTCTGGTGGTCCTGCTTAAATTAAGTACAGCCAGGATTTGAATCTATGTTAGAGTTAGGTCAGTAAGCTTTAAAAAATAGAAGTTATAAACTCCCTATTTTGTGTTTCTATTAGTACTAAAAATGTAATTCTTTATTATGATAAAAGTGAGCAAAAAGGAAAACCTTGGGATGCACTATTTTCAGTGTCTTTTCGATCTGAATGGTGATAAGTAAATGCATTTATAAATATCTATTTATAAATATTTCAGAATATAATTAATTTTCTGCCTATTTGCAAAATAGATCTAATCTGAATGGTAATGACATTTTTCTACTGTAAATTGTTAGTATAGAGAATGGGTCATTGTCTTAAAGTTTTTTCTAAAGGTACTTTCTTCTTAGATTTGAATGTATTTTTTGGCATTGTCTTCTGATGACCGGTTAGATAAACATTTGATTTTAAACTAAAATTTCAGAATTGGTTTGCAGAATAGTTTTACAGTGCCCAGTGTTATGTATTGTTTTTGAATGCTCTATAATTCCTGCCATAACTGATTTAAATTGCAGTAATAGCTTAGGTATATCATTGCAGCAGAGAATAGTTAGATATTGTTTTGAAACTTTCTTGTGGGATGTGTTGCTTAGACAAACTTTGAAAAGACTGATATCTTGAGTCCTTAAATTATATTCATTTTAAACATAATGAAAAAATAAAGATTTTTTGTTGTTGTTGTTAATCTTTGTTTGTCAAGAAAGTCTTTTCACCTTGAGTGTATTTTTACTATAGTTAGAAGGAGAAAGAACAATAGGTTTTAATAATAATGTTTGTGTCTCCTTATAATTTTATATCACTGCAAAGCAAAATTACAGTTANAAAGATTTTTTGTTGTTGTTGTTAATCTTTGTTTGTCAAGAAAGTCTTTTCACCTTGAGTGTATTTTTACTATAGTTAGAAGGAGAAAGAACAATAGGTTTTAATAATAATGTTTGTGTCTCCTTATAATTTTATATCACTGCAAAGCAAAATTACAGTTATGCTTGAGACATCGCTCCTTCTATGAGGTTTCATTAATTAGTCCTTTCTCTATATTCTCATAATGCTTTTGTCCATTCTTATATTACTTTTTATGTTGTATTATAACCAGTCATTATTATTACTGCTTTTCTCCCCCCTGTTCTCTTCTTTAATAAACAAAACATCCAGCCTTAAACTCACTCTAAGGCAGAGGCCGTGTTTTCCTGAGTTTTCAATTTTCAGGGTCTAGGTGTTTGTGTAGTGGGTTCTCTAGAGTTGTTTGCTAGCTGGATAAATTAGTACATTTTATGGACTAATTTATTAGTCCATTTACAGAAAAGATTAAAGGATGTGCTGAAGGGGTTGCAACTTTCAGGAAGACTCCCAGTGCCTTAAAGATTCAATTGCTAATTTAGCCCATAGCTGAAGCTTGCACTCTTTAATCCTAGTTTGAGTTTTACTGTAATGGACATGTGGTGGTGGTGGTGGTTTAGTCGCTAAGTTGTGTCTGACTCTTGCAACCCCATGGACAGTAGCCTGCTAGGCTCCTCTGTCCTTGGGATTCTCCAGGCAAGAATACTGGAATGGGTTGCCATTTCCTTCTCCAGGGGATCTTCCTAACCCAGGGATCGAACCCTGGTCTCCTGCATTGCAGGCAGATTCTTTACCAGCTGAGCTAATGGACATGTAGATTCATGAAATGCAATCTTGAGACTTATTTCCCTTTGAGGAAATACATTCTTTGAGGACTTGGTATTCAATACCTTTTCAAGTCACTTGGAAGCATTGGGTCAGGTGGACACAAAGTGTCCAATTGTTGGAATGCTGACTGAGCCCCTTCCACATGCCTGGGGGTGTAGTTGGGGTTTTGAAATGACTGAACACAGTTCGCCTTCAGCAGGAGTCATCACATATGCTTTACGCACAAACAGAAGTTCCTGCTTACAGCATCATGCTTTCAAAACTGAGGAGAGATGAGTTGACAGACTCTAAATCTGCAGCCTTTTCCCCTTTCTCCTCAGGTAACTGTTTGCCAGCTCCTGAAATGATCTTGCTACTTCCTTGGTTAGTGTGCTGAACAGCTGTAGAACTTGCTGTGTGCTTGCCTTGTCTTTGAGCGTATGCATTGCTCAGTGGCAGAGCCTGCATTTCATCCTGCTTTATCGTCCCTTCAGCCCCCCAACTTGTATTTTGCAAGTAGTAATGACTTTTTAATTATCCGTTTAATTGATTGGAAACCAGTCACTGAACTCTAGGTTCGCTCTGGTGCACTGTCTCTTGAACTTGCGAAGCCTGCTCCTCCTCAGGGTTTTTCAAGGTCATTGTGCCCCTGTGTGGGGTGCCCTTCTCCTGGGTCTCCATATGACTCAGCCTCTTACTTCCTTCTGTCTTTTGTACTCAAAGACTCCCTCTTCAGAACACCTTTCTCAGCCCCTCTTTCCCTCCACCTCCTCCTTACTCTTGGCCCTAATCCGAGTTTTCTTGTCTTCATAGCATTGACACCTAACATCATATTTTATCATTTATTTGTATAGTGAAGTCGTTCAGTTGTGTCTGATTCTTTGCGACCCCATGGACTGAATGAAGCCTACCAGGCTCTCCCATCCATGGGATTTTCCAGGCAAGAATACCAGAGTGGGTTGCCATTTCCTTCTCCAGGGGATCTTCCTGACCCAAGGATCGAACCTTGGTCTCCTGCATTGCAGGCAGATGCTTTACCTTCTGAGCCACCAGGGAAGCCCCTAAATATGATAAAATTGTATTTTATCATTTATCTGTATTAAATATAATTTATTTGTCTTAGCTACTTTTATCTCCTCTCCCTTCGCTCTTCTATTTACAATTTTACTCTCAATTTAAGTCCTTTTTCTCCTGCTTTATTTTCTTGCTAGCATTGATCAGTAACTTAGTTTATGTTTTACTTATTCACTTGTTGATTATGTTTATCCTTCAAAAATGTCACCTCCAGTAGCACAAGGTTTTTTGTATGTTTTCTTCCCTTCCTTAGCGCCTGAACTTAGAATTTTACATGGCATGTTGTAGGCGCTCAATAAATACTTATTGAATGAATGGACAAATGAGTTAATTAATTAAAATAAAATCTGTAAGGGAAGGATTTTATGTCTTGTTCACTGATGTAACCTCAGTGTCTAGAACACCTTGGGATCAAAAGCAGTAACTCAGGAAGTTGGTTTGAATGGATGGGTGTGAATGGAAGGGCAGGTGGGTTTTACATTTTAGAGTTCAAGCAATTTAGAATGTAGATTAGTAGTAGTGCATGCGTGCATGCCAAGTCACTTCAGTCATTTCCGACCCTATGGACTGTGACCCACCAGGCTTCTCTGACCGTGGGGATTCTCCAGGCAAGAATACTAGAGTGGGTTGCCATGCCCTCCTCCAGGGGATCTTCCCAACCCAGGGATCGAACTGAAGTCTCTTATGTCTTGTACATTGACAGGCAGATTCCTTACCACTAGCACCACCTGGGGTGCCCAAAAAGTAGTAGTAAATTATGCCAAATAGTTGACCTTTTACCTAATCTATTTTGAAATCCATTGACAAAATGTTTGCCTTGGCATTTAACCAAAGTTTGATTAACTAATTTTGATTGAACCAAATTTTTTGGTTATGACAGCTGTGAAACTTCTTTGGTTTGTGTTATTTTAGTGTTTTATATTGTCACTCTTGCATCATCATGTGTATTTGACATTGGTGAAGAGTCACCAAGTTGTAGAAAACTTTGAAATTACATTTTCTGTCATAGGTGATAAATCCATTTGTTACATACCTATCCTTAGTTTGTCATTGCTGAAAGCCATTTACATTTTATGTTCTATTGGATTGCTTTAGTTTTAAAGACAAAGGTGACATTTCTTACCATCTTTGTTAGCTTTCACAATTTATGGTAATAGGTGGTTTTTTTTTTTTTTTTTTTTTTGGTGGAAGAGAACTACGTTTTGACTTTGAATATTTTTGATGCTTTATAGCCTGTATTTGAGTTTTTTATTTATGCCTCTTGTTTTATTGTAGAATCTTTCCAGAATGATGAGAGCAGTCTAGTTTAAAAGGTTATGTTTAAAACAATTACCTGTTGAAATAGTAAGGCAGAAGGATAAGAGTATTGAGTCTAGCTAGAGCCAAGTTGCTTAGATTTCTGATCTTGGACACATTTCTGAACTGCACCTCAGCCTTCATACCTGTAAAATGAGGATGACTATAGCACTTCATAGCATTGTAAGAATGTCTGAGTTAATGTAAGAATGTCTGAGTTAATGTATATAAAACACTGGAAACAGTGCTTGGCTCCAAGTAATTGCTATTTAAGGCTTAAGAACTATTAATGCAGACTCCTATGCTAAGGCCTTGGCCTTATATATGTCATAAATAATTATTTTAAACTTTTTATTGGAATATTTTTATAGTTACAGAAAAGTTGCAAAAATAATACAGAAAGTTCCCATATACCCTTCACCTGCTTCCTCTTCCTTTTTACATGATCATAGCACATTTTTCAAAACTNATATATGTCATAAATAATTATTTTAAACTTTTTATTGGAATATTTTTATTATAGTTACAGAAAAGTTGCAAAAATAATACAGAAAGTTCCCACATACCCTTCACCTGCTTCCTCTTCCTTTTTACATGATCATAGCACATTTTTCAAAACTGCGAGATTACTGCTGGAATAATCCTGCATATAACGTGACATAGGCATTCCTAAAAATCACTGTGCCATGCAAAAAATGCCATGAGACCCACAGAGCTTAAGGGGAGAGTGGGGTTCGTTGAATAAGGAATGTAATAAAAAATTGTGCTATAGTTTTACATGTATTAAATGATTAAGAAACACAGAAATACTAGAATATGGCACTGGACAAAGACCTGAAAAAGGCAGCTGTGGAAGCGGGTACTGGAGCAGTTGCAGTGTTACTGGGATGTAGTTTGTGTTTTGAAAACATAATGAAACAGACCATATGATAATAATAGTTAATAAACTAAACTACATTTTTATTTGGATTTAACTAGGTTTTCTCAAAATATCATTTTTCTGTTGCAGTATCTGATCTAGGATACCACATAGCATTTAAGACTTCATTTACTTTCATGGAATATATGGAAATAAACTGTCATGTAGTACCTGTCACTCATGATGTTCTTTGACACATATATTTATTAGACAGTGAATATTGATACTGATATTTATATTCCTGGATTGCCTCCAGAATCAGTAAGGAAATATTGAATTATATTTAGCATATATTGGGTTATTGCAATATTTAAAGTATTTTATAATATAAGTGGCAAACCTCTGTTGATGGAAATAGAGTATCCAGAACACCTTATTCTTTTCATCATCCTTGAAAAGCTGTTTCTATAGTAACTTGGCAGTTTGCTTGTGAATATCTAAGTTTAGTTAGACTATTTGATTGAAATTTTGACTGTGAAAAATCNTTTAGCATATATTGGGTTATTGCAATATTTAAAGTATTTTATAATATAAGTGGCAAACCTCTGTTGATGGAAATAGAGTAGCCAGAGCACCTTATTCTTTTCATCATCCTTGAAAAGCTGTTTCTATAGTAACTTGGCAGTTTTCTTGTGAATATCTAAGTTTAGTTAGACTATTTGATTGAAATTTTGACTGTGAAAAATCTGCTGTAATATGCAGATGGGCTGTGCTTGTGTGAACTACGAAAATGTGTTTTAGACATTTCCATTTTCTTTTCAGTGTTTGAGATTACTTGTATTATTTACTGACTTAATTCTGACCATTCTCTACCTTTCAGTTCCACAGCAGTTTATGTGATATATCTCTAAGGCTGAGAGTAAGAAGTGGCTGAGTGAAAAATTTTGCCACCAATTGTTTAGATAGAATAGAATTTTAACCTAATCTTAGGTCTCTATGTACCTAGTCCCATAGAACTGCTCCTATCCTACAGGGTAAAAAGTACTTATCCCCACCTTCATTTAGAACAGCCTTGCAAAGCAGTCTGATAAATTGTGTGGCAAACCAATGCATGGAAATCTCTTCCCTGTGACCTGCAGATCCAGGCCTTTGTGTTTTTGTCCTGGCATTTCATTCACTTGCTAACCCTCAGTCATTTCCTGCTTTTTGTCAGATGTTAGTCCCCTTGATGCTCTCTACCCTACTTGATAATGCACCAGGAAATCCACGTCCTCAGGAATTTTCTCATTTTCATTGGGAAATGTTATCTGGTAAATAAGTTTTGCATCCTTTTCTCATTGATAAGTCTTTGTCACTCCCCGCAAACTAGAAAGCCTTTGGATGACCAGTTTGGAATACGTTTTTGTCCTCAGAGGTCGCTAGTATCCTGTGGCAAGTTCATTTATTTATTTATTTATTTTTTAAATAAAAATAAATATTTCACAATCAAGTGCTTTGAATATAGTGATGGATGCAATGACTGTCAGATGAATGAATGATAGTTAGGTGAAGAAATCGGGAAAACACAAAGGATTGGTGTAGCAAAGTAAAATATACACAGAAGCGTTCTTTTTGAACCAATCTGGAAAGGAAACCTGTCTTTGAGTTTTCATACTGGAAGCAAGGTAATAAACTAGTTGCAATTCTGTCGTCTTTAGGGTGATTATATGTATATCATTAGTGTGTTTGTGGGTCATACTTTTGGTGTGTGTATTTTTGACTCTGTGTAGAGCATAGGGGCCATTAGGGCCATTTGACCTTCATATGACTTTTTATTTAATCTTTTTTTAATTGTAAAATACATACAGAATTTACCATCTTGACCATGTTTCAGCGTATGGTTCAGTGGTGTTAAGTTCCTTCACATTGCTGTTCATCCAGGTTCCAGAATGCTTTCTGTCAGGTTCCAGAATGCTTTCTGTCTCGGTAAACAAGCCTGTTCAATTTGCAACTCCCCATTTTTCTCTGAGCCAAGCCACTGACAACCACCATTTTACTTTCTCTTTTATGAATTTGACTATTCGGTATTTGTCTTTTTGTGACTGGCATAATGTCCTCAAGGCATAATACACTTTTAGTAAAATTAATATCACAATTACCTGTGGGCCATGTTTCTCTTTATGCTGCAAAACTACTTCTTAAATGAAGGATGCATGTGAGTTCTAGTTCAGGGTGGGACATTATAGCACCATTATTATCTGACTCCCTGTGGAGAGCCTCTTCTGCATCCTTTGGTGATAAAGAGGGCATTCAAATGAAGAGAACTTCTAATAACTTTCTTCTAATACTTTGTCTGAAGACTTTTCCTGTTCCTTCAACAACATAAAATTTGTGTTATAAAAGCAAAACATCAATATGCATTTTATTAAAATTTTTAGGACAGACTTGATTTAGGTAAAAATAATTTACCTTTTAAATTAAATCATATAAATCAAATAAAGAATTTACCTTTAAAAGATCAGATGACATTATTCCTGTTCTTCACAACTGAAAGGTAGATAAGAGTTTACCTTTTTCCTATACTTTGAGTTTCAAATTAGTGGTATTTTATATTAATTTGTGATTTCTTCAGAGATGAAATAATTTGAACTGTCTTTTTCATCAACATTGCCTCAAGCAGTTTTTGATTCAGGGGATAAACTATTGCCTAATTTTTTTTTCTCTCTTTTTTTTTTTTCCTTGAAAGGCAACAGGAAACAGTACCATAGTCAATTACTGTTGGCTTAGTTTCATAGTTTTAAGCATATTCTGGAACTTCTTCTTTTATATATATAAAAAATATATTACTATAATATTTTTTGTGAAACATATGTTGACTTTGAGGTTTAACTTTTTTTCAGTGAGATTTATAATTAATCATGAGTACATATGAAACATTTAAAAACTGAAGCAATTCTAAATTTCCTTATTTTATTTTCATTGAAAGAACAGTTTAAAGAAGGTGAATGAGTCAAATACAATTTTGTGTTATTTCAGTAAAAATTTAGGGAATACTTACATACCAAACAAAGTCATTATATTAGACTAAATAGACAGATATATGACTCAGGTGTGATCACTGTCTGCAAATAAATTAGAATCTAGTAGGGAAGATCAGACAGGTTGAGTATAGAAATAATTACCATAAAGTTAAAATACGTGTATTAGGTGTATAGATAGCTGTATAGACGGGAGAGATTACTTTCTGTTACAAAGAAGGTAAATCAAGAAAGCCTTCTTGGCAGGGTGAAGTTTGATCTAGGCCTTGAAGGTGGAGTGTGGTTTTTTTTCATCCAGAGAAGTTTGAATAGGAAAGAGTCATTTGAATAAATAGTTTACCCGGAGTCCTTTCACCTACTTAGTCCTCACATATTACTGAGTCACAGAGTATAGAAGATGGTTCCCAACTAACTTGTTATTTGAAAATATGTGCAGAGGTTTTCCAGTAAACGATTATGGAACTCATTTTACTTAAATTTTTATGTTGCCCAGTCCTGATCATAATGATTTCTTTTTTCTTCTGTGAAAAGTTTAAAAAGCAGTTT
This sequence comes from Raphicerus campestris, assembly GCA_006410735.1. NCBI lineage: Eukaryota > Metazoa > Chordata > Mammalia > Artiodactyla > Bovidae > Raphicerus > Raphicerus campestris. The sequence goes on from SJYW01011333.1 coordinate 10,091, forward strand.
TTCTTGGGCATTCTCTTTCTACCATTGTTTTTCTTTTTTGGGGGGTTGCTGTTGTTGTAAGAGGAAAACGGAGGATGAGCTAGCTGGATAACATTACTGACTCAGTGGACATGAATTTGAGCAAACTCTAGGAGACAGTAAAGGACAGGGAAGCCTGGTGTGCTGCAGTCCATGGGGTCACAAAGAGTGGAACACAGCTTAGCAACTGAACAGCAACAAATGAAATGTTATCTAAACTATATCCTGGATGATGAAATAATTATGGAAAGATTCAGTTCAGTTGCTCAGTCATGTCCAGCTCTCTGCAACCCCATGGACTGCAGCACACTAGGCCTCCTTGTCCATCACCAACTCCCAGAGCTTGCTCAAACTCGTGTCCTTGAGTTGGTGATGGCATCCAACCATCTCATCCTCTGTCATCCCCTTCTCCTCCTGCCTTCAATCTTTCCCAGCATCAGTGTCTTTTCCAATGAGTCAGTTTTTTGCATCTGGTGACCAAAGTATTAGAACTTTAGCTTCAGCATCAGTCTTTTCAATGAATGTTCAGGATTGATTTCCTTGAGGATTGATTGGTCTGATCTCCTTGCAGTCCAAGGGACTCTCAAGAGTCTTCTCCAATACCACGGTTTAAAACATCAATTCTTCAGTGCTCAGTTTTCTTGATGGAAAGATTGAAGCATTGCTATCACTTTTTTGATTATAGAGAGAAACATAAAAGTGTTTCTTTTCCCTTTAAAATTGAGAAATTGATTAGTTACCTAATCAAAATTCAATTCCCATATGTGCAGTTTATTTGTGAACTGCTATGAGCAAAGAACAACCAATTGGTTTATATTCTAGGCTTGAAGTAAGTATGTGGCCATCTGCAGTGACTGTCAGTATAGAGGCATACAGGCAGCATGCTGCAGAATGCTGGCAGTTTCTGAATCCCAGAGTAACCTGGTGGTTGGATCAGAAGGAGAGGCCCAAGAGCCTCTCTTATCTGGGAACGCAGGGTCTGGGGTTGGAGGTGGGAGAACTGGTTTGCATGTTTCCTGGCGCTGTGGACATCTTAGATCTTGACTTGATTAGTTCTTGTCTTTCTATTAATTTAAAGCAACAAAATAGATGTAGGGCAATTTTTTTGATTATGAAGTAGTAAGCAAACATTTAAAAAAATTTTTTTTATGAACCTTGGAAAGTATGTTGATGTTTGTTATATCTTTGTTCTTCTGAGAAGTGCTAAAGAAATGAATGTGTAATGATTTATTAATTATTTTTCTATTTGATGAACAGTTCATGATTATGAAGTATAAAAAAATTTGCAAGTGAATTTTATGGCTTCTGTACAATTCTCATAGCTTATCTGTGAGATAAGCAGAAAAAGGATTATTATCCTACTCTCAGGGAAAAATTTTGAGGAGCATCAGGGAAGAAATCAACCCTGAATATACAGTGAAAGGACTGATGCTGGAGCTCCAATACTTTGGCCACCTGATTCGAAGAGCCTCATTGCAAGAGACTCTGATGCTGGGAAAGATTGAAGGCAAAATAAGAAGAGAGTGGCAGAGGATGAGATAACTGGATAGCATCACTGATGCAATGGATATGAATCTGAGCAAACTCCAGGGAATAGTGAAGGACAGGGAGGCCTGGCATGCTGCAGTCCATGGGGTTAGATAGCACTTATTGACTGGACAGTGGCCACAAATGAAGACATATGTCCTGAAATTATTTTAAAAAGTAATTGTTAAATGCATTATTACTTTAGTGTATATATAACTATTGCCAAGTGTTTTTAATGTGGCTTAATACAGTTTAAATATGATTTCCCCAGTTTTATTGTGATATAATTGAGTTGTAGCACTGTATAATTTAAGGCATATTGCATGATGTAAAGTTTGACTTTATTTGAAATTAAAAATATCTTTGAGAGGGTACTTTTTTTTTTTTAATTAAAAAAACTACTGCGTTCTCCTTACTAGATCCAGCATTACTTAGAGATATCAAAGGATAGTCTTTTCATTGACTGGGATCTTTCTTTGATTATTCATTTTCTTCAAGCTTTAAATACCTTGACCAATCATTTCAGAACATGGGAACTTTAAGTAGATAACATCTTCTGAGTGGTGAAATTACCATTCGGGAAATAGTCCCTATAATTCTTTTTGATCACACAATGTCTTTTCTTGTCAAGATTTCATTAATATGTAAATACTTGCCTGTAACAGCAGTGAATCTCTTTATCACGTATATTTAATTAACATATAAATAACTCTGAGATGCACTTTTTCTAATTTCTAATGTAGGCCATCCTGTTTAAGTATTGTATTTATAATAAGTAGAAGTCTGTTAGAGTCGCATTGAAGGGGACATGTGTATTCCTGTGGTTGATTCATGTTGATTTTGATAGAAACCAACACAATTCTCTGCAGCAGTTACCCTTCAAATAAAAAATAAATTTAAGAGTCACATTGATATTTTATAGACAAAAGCATATACATTATTTTAAGATATGTTTTGATCTCAGTATGTTCCACTGTTTAATCTGAAAAGTTTAGGCACTGTATGTAATAGCTATAGAAAAAAGTCCATGATCTGTATAAATGTTGGGATCACATGCAAGGTATTGACACATACTTGATGTGGCAGAGTGATGGTATGATACACTGGAAGGAGCAAAGGCTTTTAGTCAGAATATGGGTGTCTGTCCTGGTTCTGAACTTCCTAGCTGTGTTACTGTTGGGAAGTCCCTTAACTTCTTTGAACTTGAGTTTTGCCAAGTGTGAAATGGGGAAATTGTAAAGGTATTGTAATGGTTCAGTAGCCTAAGAGATGTATTACCTAGCAGAGTTCCTGGCAAATAGTCAGCATTCAGTGTCCAGCAATGGTTGTGTTACTAGCAAATATGGCTGTAGCAATAGCAACAGCAGTTTTTGGTACAGGTTGATGAGAAGAATGTCATAAATAGATACATTTTATTTTCAAATGCGTTAAGTAGGTTTGCAAAGGACTGATGAATAAGCAAAATGTAGAACTGTAATAGGGACTATTCCTCTTTGATAATGCCAGTGCTTTGGTTTCTCATCTGGGACAGCACCCCTTACCTGGTTTCGGGTACCTGAGATTTTGGACTGTTAATCAAAAAGTTGAGGATTATTTCAAACAAAGTTTTTAATTTCACTTTTTATTGACTTTATAGTTTTGATATACATCAACAACCATATTATAAATGAACAAATCATAAATGGGCGATTTGAATTGTTATAAAACAAACACAGTTAGGAAACAGACCTAACGAAGCACTCTTGATGCTGTCTCCTTTTACCCTCTCCTGTTCACCTTACCCATGAGAACCACCCTGCCTTCTAATGGGATAGCTTAGTTTTGTCAGTTAAACATGCGCAGTGTTTTATGAGGACTATTGTACCTAAATTCTGGAAAAGCATACTTTTCTTCTCAACAGAGATCAGATTTCTCATGTTCTTTGAATTAAGTTCCTCTCTTATTTTTTCTAATGCTGACTGTACAATGACATTTTGGATTTTTATATTTAAAATGTTTGTTATGGACAGAATATGATTTTTCCCTTTTATCTGTCAGTCTCTGCTTTTTAATTGGCGTGCTTAGACTGTTTACAGGCAGACCTCATTTTATTGCACTGTGCTTTATTGTGCTTCACAGATACTGTGCCTTTTACAAACTGAAGATTTGGGCAACCCTGAATCAGGCAGGCTTATTGGTGCCACTTTTTTCAATAGAATTTGCTCACTTTGGTGTTCACAATTTGGTAATTTCTGCAATACTTCACACTCTTTCATTATTATATTTGTTATATGATCTGTGATATTTGTTACTATTAAAAAACATTATGACATGCTGAAGGTTCTGATGATGGTTAGCATTTTTTTTTTTAGCCAGAAAGTATTTTAAGCCTAAGGTATATACATTATTTTTTAGATAGTTTTGTTGCAAAGTTGATAGACTACACCATAGTGTAAACATTTATGTTTGTATTCAATCTCTCCGTCCTGTCTGACTCTTTGCAACCCCATGGACTGGAGCCTGCTCGGCTCCTCTGTCTATGAGATTTCCCAGGTAAGGATACTGGAGTGGGTTGTCATTTCCTTCTCCAGGGTATCTTTCTGACCCAGGAATTGAACCTACATCTCCTGCTTGGCAGGTGGATTCTTTACCATTTAGCTACCTGGGAAGTCCCAACTTTTATGTTTATGGGAAACCAAAACACTCACATGGCCTGTTGTTGTTTTTTTTTGTGATACTGCTTTATTGTCATGATCTAGAACCAAATCCATGACATCTCTGAGGCCTACATCTCCTTGGGTCTACTGTACTAAACTTAGGAAAATCAGGTCTGTTATTTTTTTCAAGTATTTTTCCTCTTCCTCCTCCTCCCATCCCCAGTATGCATCTTCTTTTTTGGGACTCCACTTCCACTTAGGATAGCNTCTAGAATCAAATCCATGACATCTCTGAGGCCTACATCTCCTTGGGTCTACTGTACTAAACTTAGGAAAGTCAGGTCTATTATTTTTTCAAGTATTTTTCCTCTTCCTCCTCCTCCCATCCCCAGTATGCATCTTCTTTTTGGGGACTCCACTTCCACTTAGGATAGCCACTTGATTTGTCTCACAGTTTTTTATTTTTGATTTTTATTTTCCAGTCTTTTTCTCCCTCATGTTTTATTTTGGATAGTTCCTGTTTACTCATTTTTTTTTTTACTAAAACGTTTACTAATTTTTTTAGTAAAAACATTTACTAATTTTTTTTTTCAGTGTCTCTTATTAATGATATTAGTGTGTTTTTCATCTTAGCTACTGAAGTTTGTATTCCTAGGAATTAGATTTGGGTCTTTTTAAATTTCCTCCCCCCTTACCATGTTATTGATATTTCTTAGAAATTGGTTTTTCTCCTGATTATGGGCCGTAATTTCTTGCTTTTTTTGCATACCAGATGTTTTTTTACTGGATGCCAGAGATTTCGGTTTGTTCATCTTGCTGGTAGAGTTCTTATCTCAGTTTCTTTGGAACATGCTTTTTCTTCCCAGATTCCACTGGTTTATTCAGTCACACTTCTGTGTTTCACCAGGTACCTTACCATGTATACTTTGAGGTTAGTTTCTCTGTACGGTTGATCTAAATAGGTTTCTGAATTTGTAATGGAGTAAATTCATCTGTAGGGGTTTTAAAATCTAAACATTATAGAATGTGATCTAGCAATGCAGGTACAAGGGTATTTATTTGATAGTGTTTTCTTCTTTGTGGATAATTTGGAGTCTTTTTATTCCAGGGTCAGGTCCCTGATCACATTCTATACTTCCTGTCTTTTTGTGAATGAATATTTATTATGTACTTCAGAATCTATATAAAGCATGACTTATTTCATTCAAATGCTCCAGAGTTTTGCTTTCTTTGCCTTCCTGCCGTCTGCAGTTTAACTTTGAACCTCATCAGCAATAGTGATGTGTTAGAATAACTTGGACAGCAGACACCTATACCATCATCTTCCCAGTCACAGCCTGTTAAGTTGACACCACCTCAGTTATGATTATTGTCAGTCGGCAGGGTAATTTGGCCTCAACTTAGAAGATTCATGATGAAAAGGCTATAAATAGACTTGTACAGCAGCATCTCAGAGCAAGCAGTCTTTTATGCTTCTTTGTTTATGGAAAGTTTAGGACAGTCCACATCTCTTTGTACTTATTTATGCCCTACATTCAGGCCAAGAGGCACCTGCAATGTATGATATTGTGATGTTGCTCATGGCATGGGTATCAGATAGGGAGTTGTATGGTCCATTTTAGAAACAGAAATGTTTGAATAAACCTCAGGTACATTACCAAAGTCTTCAGCTACAGGGAAAGCTTGTTAATCTTGAGATTTAAGTACCCCTGTGGTTTTAGGGTAGGTTTGTTTTTTCATTTATTTATTCGGATTTATCCATCCATCCATTAGTCTGTCCATCATCCATCCATCCATTAAATATTTAGTGAGGTTTAAGTGCATACCAGGTATTGAACAAAGGATATGAAATTCACTAAAGCTGTGAAGGAGCTTACAGTTTAGTAAAGGAGCAGAACATAAATAAAAAGTTGTAGCTGAGTACACTGACGGTGGGAACAAAAGTACATGCAGGGATTAGTAATATGGAGGAGAGTCTGGTAAGCTGCTTGGTCTGGGAACATCAGAGAAGGTTTCAGGTTTTTTTTTTTCTTTTCTTGTAATGAATAGTATGTTGATTGACACAGTTAAAGAGAACATTATAAATAGGCATGCCATGAATCATACTACATTTCTATCCATTTAGATGAGATTAAAGTGCTGTATTTTTACATAACTTATATCCACATTTTTTCTTCCTACTTCCATTATACAGCTTGGTTCTGAAATATACATTTTTCTTTCTTTGAAGAGTTTTTAAAGATTTAGAATCACGCAATGCTTCTTTTCTTAAAGAAGTTTTCTAATTACTTGATGGAATCATTTTGCTGTGATCCTCCTGTAAGTTCGGGACTGAGAGTAGAAAGTGCTGCTACTCTGAAAGACATGTATACAGATAATTATAGGAGCAGTGAGGTCAGTGCTCAAAGAGTTAGCTATGGAGCCTTGCTCTTTAATTGACTATATTTTTCATTAATTATTTATGTATATCTTGACTAAATCTTATATCTCTAATTCTTAAACTTTTTTGGAATTTGTTTCTGAGAGCTCTGCTTTTAGAATTAAAGAAAGTATCAGTGACTCTGTTTCTGCTGATCATAGAATCATTTATTCATTCAGTCAGTGATGAATATTAAGCTCATAGAGTTTACTTTTCTGCAAATTTATGATCAGAGTGTTTATTGTGTATTTGAAGATTAAATGAAATAATGCATTTATATAAATTTTGTTAAAATGATTATATATGCTTGTTATGCATGTAATATTGCTGGGAGTTGTGGTAGATGCAAAGGAATATTTACAAGAAAGGAATATTTACTTTAGTGGGGATACAAAATGTGTATTTTGTTATGACCAACCTAGACAGCATATTAAAAAGCAGAGACATTACTTTGCCAACAAAGGTCCATCTAATCAAGGCTATGATTTTTCCAGTAGTCATGTATGGATGTGAGAGTTGGACTATAAAGAAATCTGAGTGTAGAAGAATTGATACTTTTGAACTGTGGTGTTGGAGAAGGCTCTTGAGAGTTCTTTGGATTGCAAGGAGATCCAACTGGTCCATCCTAAAGGAGATCAGTCCTGGGTGTTCATTGGAAGGACTGATGTTGAAGCTGAAACTCCAATACTTTGGTCATGTGATGCAAAGAGCTGACTCATTTGAATAGACCCTGATGCTGGGAAAGATTGAAGGCAGGAAGAGAAGGGGACGACAGAGGATGAGATGGTCGGATGGCATCACTGACTCAATGGACATGGGTTTGGGTGAACTCCAGGAGTTGGTGATGGACAGGGGGCCCTGGCGTGCTATGGTTCATGGAGTCACAAAGAGTCGTACACAACTGAGCAACTGAACTGAAAATATGTATTAAGGAAATTAAAGAACTCCATAGAAACATAAGACAAATGTACCATCTTATGTATATTATCATAGTTTAAATAGTAAATGCCAGGGGAATTATTCGGTTATTAGTAGTGAGAATCGAGAACAGGAAGAAAGCAACCTAGACTGGAATGGTCATAGAAACATCTGAGAAAAGCCAGAATGTAAGCTAGAAGAGGTGGGGTTCAGATAGGTAGGACATCATAGTGTCTGAGAGCAGAGACTCTGGAACCGACTTGCCTGGATTCAAATCCCAGCTACAGCATTTTAGTTGTGTGATTTTATGAGTTAGGATGCTGTCTGCCTTTCAAGACTGCTGACTTTGTATGTGTGTATGTATGATAATATATAATTTTATAGTTGTTCTTACAAACATAAGCATTTTTAAGTGTCAGCTATAGGCCATACAAGGTTGGATAACTTTATAGATAGTGTGTGAAATGCCTGTTCAGTGCACATCTATAAGCAGGAATATGCAGAGATTTTGAAGGGCAGCAATAAGAAAATCAGTCTTGTTATGGCTTAGGATCTGCATGAGCATAATTTGTGCTGTTTTATTTAGTGATGGGGATAAAAAGCAGATAAAAAAGTCTTTCCCTAATTTTTTGTTCAATCTCTGTTACTACCACAACCTGATATAGGATCAGGGTTTATAATGTATAATACACTTCATGAATATTTTGGTATATTTCATTAGTTTTGTAGTTGCTAAGTCCAGATGTCATACACTTTATCTTTGTTGTGCATATTATTGTCTTGCTATCTGGAAGTAATGTGAAATAAAGGCCTTACACTTACTTTCTCCTGGTTCTGGTTGGTCTAAGTAATGCAGAACACAGAATGGAATTGATTAGGTTTCTCTCCTATTACCTCCCTTTTGATAGTCAAGGGCATGTAGTNTTGTGTTTAAATCCGTGGCTCTGTCATTTCTTGACTTTATGAGGAGAGGCAAGTAAACTTGGGCCTCAGGTTTCTCATTATAGTATAAGGAGGATAATACCTCTGCACTAGGTGTCGGACCAAGTTAGGTACTGCATATTAAAAGCAGTTTATCGTGTCTGGTCCATAGGGAGAAATCAGTAAATGTTAAAGTTTATGCTATTGCCAACCATCACTAATATATTATTGTTAGTATTCTTACCATTGTATCAGTGAGTGGTGTTCACATTTAGAAACACGTGGGAACATTTAGTTGTGCTATGCCCTGAAAATGGAGCAAAAATGCTTCATCAGCCTAAGGCTCTTTAGGCCTGCTTTTTGGAGTGAGTCTCAGAGCAGAACCTGTCTTTAATGTGTGTTTTGATAAAAAGAGGCAAGTTTTCTTATCCATTTCAGTTTATTGAAGGTTGACGAAGTTTTACCATTTTCTAGTCTTTTTACCAAAGTTTTCAGTCTTTTTACCAAACATTTGCCTAATAAATGTTACTTTGCTCAGAGCCCCACACCATTACTGATCATTTTCGTAGTAATCCTTATATGTAATATGTATTTCATAGAGAAAATGCAAATCTCAACTTACGATAAAATTTTCCCAGTCTTTTGGAAAACATTTGTGTAGCTTATGGAACCATGTCTGCTTTAATTATGAAAGGCGGTAATAGTTTGCTGGAATTTTTTTTCCTTGTTTCTCAATTCATTGCTACAATTTATTCTTATCTTGGAAGAGTGAGCATTATTATCATTGTTGTATCCAAATGTTTTCTTTTCTACCTATTCAGTGGTCTGTGATAAAGTATTAGTTACTGATGTGGAAGGAAATAAAATAGTTTTTTACTTGGTGACAAACGAAATACTGTGATTTTGGAATCTATTGTAATTAATCATCTATACAACTCTGAAATTTAAAACCATGAAGTCACATGCCTTCAGAAATGTATCTTTGGTTTGCTAAGGCATTGCATGCTAGCTAAAAAGTGGGTAAAATGCTCTTTTAAAAACAATATAATAAATTTCTTATGTATATCTAACAGAGAACTTTGACTTCAGAAAATTTGCAACAATAATAATAACTTCAACAGTCCTGTCTGACTCTTTGTGACACATGGAATGTACAGCTTATGGAATTCTCCAGGCCAGAATACTAGAGTGGGTAACCTATCCCTTCTCCAAGGGATCTTCTCAACTCAGCGATTGAACCTGGGTCTCCTGCATTGCAGGCAGACTCTTTACCATTTGAGCTACAAGGGAAGCTCATAGATGATGCTATAGATAGATAAATCAACCCTGCTGATTTCCAGGTCTTCACAGCTTCTCTGTTCCTTGTAACCTCCCAGCAGTCTTCTGCTCCTTTCTACATAAAGACTAATCTACCTACCTTTTCCCCAAATGCTTATGAGTTATTTTTTGTGTAAGACCTGTTCCATAGCTTAGGAAGATAAACTGCAAAACATAATCTCATACTATACAAAAGCGCAGTCCTTTTTCTGAGGCTATGATAAATTTTAGGAAAGTACTACCATTGATACTCAAATATGAGATAAGATATTTTATTGAACTATAAAAGCAAGGTGATTGAAATTTGTTTTTAGTATTTTTGTCTTCATTCTTAGTTCAGGATGTTTGTGTTGTTTTCATAGATTTATGGAATATCAGAGCTAAAAGTTACTTTAGTGGTTTGAAGTGCTTCACTTTAGAAAGTCATGTGCCAAGTACTGTACAGCTGGTTAAAAGATGGGTGGGCTTATGCTTTCCTTGTCTCTTCCTTCATAGCTCTTTGCTCTGCTGTCTTACTTTACTATCATTACTTCATTCCTCCTTTGTAATTTATTCTTAACACCATGCAATCAGGACTTGTCTTTGCCTCTTACATTTTCCTTCTGTCATTTTTGGTGATATTTTTAACCTGCAGAATTATTTCTTCACTCTGATTAGTAGCTGTGTCCTCTTGCCTGGTCCCTGGTAGCTCAGCTGGTAAAGAATCTGCCCTCAGTGGGGGAGACTTGGGTTCAGTCCCTGGGTTGGGAAGATCCCCTGGAGAAGGGAAAGGCTACTCACTCAGTATTCCGGCCTGGAGAATTTCATGGACTGTATAGTCCGCGGGGTTGCAAAGAGTCACATATGGCTGAGCGACTTTCACTTCACTTCTGGCTCTTAGGCTGTCCACTGTAGGCACCACCAGCCACATGTAGCTATTTAAATTTTAAANGTGGGGGAGACTTGGGTTCAGTCCCTGGGTTGGGAAGATCTCCTGGAGAAGGGAAAGGCTACTCACTCAGTATTCCGGCCTGGAGAATTTCATGGACTGTATAGTCCGCAGGGTTGCAAAGAGTCACGTCTGACTGCGCGACTTTCACGTCACTTCTGGCTCTTAGGCTGTCCACTGTAGGCACCACCAGCCACATGTAGCTATTTAAATTTTAAATAAAATTAATTAAAATTAAATAGTATTAAAAGTTTCTTGGTATCAGTGTCACATTTCAAGTGATTGATATGAACATATGTGGCTTAGCAGTTACTGTATTGGATAACCCAGTTAGAGAACAGTTCTGTGATCACAGGAAGTCAGGTTGTACACTTTTTGAGAGCAGGGGACCATTTATGTTAGCATTAAAAACATAAAATATGGAGTTCTGATACATATTTTAGAATGTTTGAGTGAACGCACAGCCATACCACCTTTAGTTTTCTCTTGTTAACTTTTTTGTTTTGAATTTTCCTTTTCTTTTTGAACCATTTTACTATCAAAGAGAAATCACCAGCTATGTATTTTTTATTTGCCTATTGTATAGGATATGTATCATATACTACTTAAGATACCATAAAAATAAATCTTGGAGGTTTAAGGTTATAGGATTACTTTTGTATTATGGTCCTTGTGTTTCTAGTCATTGAGGTAATGTGTCTTTTAAACGTATGTGCTTTTTTTTTTGAAATTTTAAGTTATGATGGTGATTCCTTGGTGATCGTTCCTTGGCACGAACACAAGCATCGAGACGAAGACTGGTGTGAGGAGCTGGAGTGCAGGTAAGAATGAGCCAGTGGGAGAGCTCTTCATGTCCTTGTAGAATGGATGAATAGAAGGCCCAGTGCAGGTGGTGTGTGGTGGGTGGTAGTTTATTTGTTGGTGGTCCCTGCTTGAGAGTTTTAGGGATGTTTTTTAACAGCTTGACTTTACTCAAGGTATGTTAAAAAATTTAATGAAAAAATATTGAATGGCTACCAAAGAGTTATTCTGCAAGGGGTCCTTATGTAACAACTCTTCTCATTCTGAGGTATTCCTTTTCAGTCTTTGACATATACAGGTGTGTTTTTCATACCTGTTATTGTGATATGTGTGCAGTTTTGTTCTTGATTTAGTTTTAATTTTCACTTTTATAAGACTTTACCGCGGAAAGCCTCAGAACCTTGAGGCATTAGGTCCTACCTAAGCGGGTGGGTGATGAGGTGTGGGGCTGAAGCCCGTACAAGGGGCATTTGAATCCCTTTATTGCCTTACTCCTCAAAGTCAGGTAAATGCTCATTGCTCATTTTTACATTTGATATGAGTCATTTATATTTTTACATTAAAAAAAAAAAAAACTATGTGTATGAACTGTCTGATAAATGATAAATAAAAGCCCTAAGCAGTAGTGTGATCATTGCAAGTGAAATTTGGGACTTTCTTCCTGTTGGCACTGATGTTGGCAGTCCTCCTTCATTTTGTATCTTTCACTGTTTATATCTGAGTGCATAGCATATCTAACTCCTAGTTAACCTTTTTCACTCTGATGAGTTTGATTATAAAGCAATCAGATACCCTGGGTTTTTGCTCTTATGTGCTTTTAACTTTTTTAAAAACTTTTATTAAAGTTTCTGTGTAGTTGCAAATAGATTAAAAGTTTAAGATTTTCTGCAAATCTTGTTAAAAAAACAAAAACCATACTCCTTTGTTTCCCTTTTTTTGTATCGGGCTCTCCTGAAGCAACTACTTTGAATTCTTTTAAAGGATTGTTCTGTTATTTACTCCAGTCTCTGAGTAACAGAATTGTATAGCTACTTTTTGATGNTTTATTAAAGTTCTGTGTAGTTGCAAATAGATTAAAAGTTTAAGATTTTCTGCAAATCTTGTTTAAAAAAACAAAAACCATACTCCTTTGTTTCCCTGTTTTTGTATCGGGCTCTTCTGAAGCAGCTACTTTGAATTCTTTTAAAGGATTGTTCTGTTATTTACTCCAGTCTCTGAGTAACAGAATTGTATAGCTACTTTTTGATGTTTTTAGTTCTGGCCATTATCTGTGGACTTGCTTCAGTGGAAGATAGTGGTTCCGTTTCTTTTGCTGCATATGCTCCTTTCCTTTTAGAGCATTTACGTGACCCCTACTCCCCTTTCATCTTTTACCGTCATTTCAGTGTAATTTCAGGAAAGAGTGGAGCTTAATGCATGGTATGTATCAGCCATATTTAACTAGAAATCCACAGTTGGCATGGGTAATGAGAGATTGAAGGTGGAGATAAGTTGGAAAAGGTGGGAGGTTGGTGCCAGTGGATACAGTAGGAGGGAAGGTGTGTGGTCCTCACTTTAAGATGGTGCTTTTTGAGGAGAGCCGTTTCAGTCATGTGATGCTTCCCAGTTCTCCTTAGCCTGTGCCTTTGTATGATTCTGGGAAGGAGATAAGAAGGAATAAGGGCATTTCTTCTCAGACAACAGTAAGCTAAATTGTAAGCTAAACTTGCTGTGCTGGGACTCTTAAAACCATAAAAAGGAAAAGCTAGGAAAAGGCTGACAGAAGCGAAGATGCTTTGAAGCTGATACAAATTTTCAAGACATTTCTTTTTTAATTCATCCATTTTATTGCCCCTACCCTCTAACCATTTCTCCCACCTTGCACCTTCCACCTCTGGCGATTCTCTGTATCTGCAAGTGAGGTTATGGGATACCTTGTGGTTTTTTCATTTATAGCTGCCCGTTGATCAACAAAGGGGTTAGTGGGGCCTGACACTCTGTGAAGTCAAAAGTGTGCCTATGATTTATAATCCATCTTCCCTCCATACCCGAGGTTCCCCGTCTATGGATTCAGCCACCCATGGGTGGCGTAGTCCTGTAGTATTTACTGTTGGAAAAAAAACCTGGATGTAACTGGACCCACACAGTTCAAACTCATGTCGCTCAAGGGTCTGCTGTAATTCTGTCCTCTGCTTGATTCAAGAATACTGAAGGGAGAAAAACATGCCGTTTCTGTTTGCATGAAGTGTATCATCTAGCAGGAAAGATGCTGCTGCAATAAATNTGTCGCTCAAGGGTCTGCTGTAATTCTGTCCTCTGCTTGATTCAAGAATACTGAAGGAAGAAAAACATGCCGTTTCTGTTTGCATGAAGTGTATCATCTAGCAGGAAAGATGCTGCTGCAATAAATTACTAATGTGATGCGTGTTATGAAAGTGAAGTACAAGGGCCACTGGGAGACCCAAACTTGGTGGAGGTCAAGGAGGGTTTTCCACAGGAAGTGATGTGAAATCTGAGATTCAAAGGATAAATAAGATTTAGCTCAGTGGACGGTGAGTTTGGCTTATGAGGGAAGGGAGTATTTTAAGAGAGGGAAGAACATTTGGGAGGCTCAAGGTGAGGGCCCCTTTAAGGACTGAAAATAAGACCTGTATTATTGAAGTGTCTAGGACAGAAGTGACACTGGCACCAAGAGGAGGCTAGCATATTTTAAGGCAGATGACAGGCTATACAAATAGTTTGTTTTAAAAAAGATAACTATTTCCTTGAGATAGCGTGAATTCAGTTTTGACCTTGTTGCATTTGAAATGCCCTAGAGCAAATGCAAGGACAATTTTGGTGCTTTCAAGTGAAGTCTGGACCAGGGGTGAAAATATGGTGGTGAATTTATATTGCAGAGTCTACCAGGAGACCTAGAGAGAATACAGTGAGAAGACAGGAGAGCTGGAGAATTTGGAAGAGGTAGTACTTAACAGTCGGCTCTGGGAGGAGAGTCTAGCAAAGATGACTGTGAAAAGGAGCAGCCAGAAAGATGGGACATGCATGATTTGACAGTATAGCATAATGGTATGGTATGCTGGAATGGAAGACAAGCATGTTTCTAGAAGGAGAAAATGTACAAATACACAGTGCTGAGAGTGCAGTAAGTTAAGTAAGGACTGAAAAAAATATCAAAGGAACTCTTAAGTTGCTTGTGGGTATTTTTCCCCTGAAATGGGAAGATTTTAGGAGATTGGGTGTGACTATTATCTGTCAGAGATGAGGAGAAATCAAAGGTCAGATGTTAATGACAGTTGTGAAACTAGTTAAATGACTACCCACTTGTAACTACAGTAGTTTGTCTAAGACATGTGGATAAAACACCCAATATTTGTGAGCTTTGGGTATGGTCAGATACTAGAACAGCTAATAATTCCAATGAAAAAAATAGACCTAAGTAAATAAAAGTTAAGCACCTGCTCTGTGCCAGACAATATTCTCTGCATATTTTATTTATATTAATTTGAAAATTCTTGCATGGTGTTATTGCCCATTTTTTGATATGAATAAAATGAATCTTCAGTTCAGTTCAGTCACTCAGTCGTGTCCAACTCTTTGCGACCCCATGAATCGCAGCATGCCAGGCCTCTCTGTCCATCACCAACTTCTGAAGTTCACTCAGACTCATGTCCATTGAGTCAGTGATGCCATCCNAGTGGCCATTGTTTTGAGCATGAGGTGATATCTCACTGTGGTTTTGATTTGCTTTTGCCTAGTTTTAATGGTTTTCAACATCTTTTCACGTGCCTGTTGAGCGTCTGTGTCTTCTTTGGAAAATGTCTATTCAGCTCCTATGCCTGTTTTTTAATCATGTTTTTGTCTTTTTGTGGTGATTTGTATGAGTTCTTTATATATTTTGGATATTAGCGCTTTACTAGATAAATGATTTGCAAATGTCTTCTCCCATTTGGTAGGTTGTCTCTTCATTTTGCTGATGGTTCCCTTTGCTTGCAGAGATCTTTAGTTTTGATATAGTTCCACTGATTTGTTTTTTCTCTTGTTTCCTTTGCCTGAGGATAGATCTAGAAAGATTTTGCTAGACTGATATCAAAGAATGTTCTGCCTCTCTTTCCTTCTAAAGGTCTTAGAGTTTCAGGTCGTACATTCAAGTCTTTAATCCATTTTGAATTGATTTTTTTTTTGTATGAAATAATAGTCTTACTTTCATTCTTTTGCATGTGGTTGTCCAGTTTTCCCAACACCGTTTATTAAAGAGACTGTCCTCTCTCCATTGTCTGTTCTTTGCTTCTTTGCCGTAAATTAATTGTCCATGTATATGTGGGTTTATTTCTAGACTCTCAATTCTGTTTTATTGATTTGTATGTCTGTTTTTCTGCCAATACCAATTTTAGTGTTTAATGACTGAAATTAGAATTGCAAAATATTTATTCAGGGGTTTAAAAAATAGCACTAACAAAGGAAAAGACCTATACTGGAGTGCAAAATAAATTATTTTTTACACTTATCTTCATTTGGTTGTTTTATTAATAATTTATTTTTTAGAGACATTTTCAGTTTATAGAAAAATTGAGTAGAAAGTAGAGAGTTGCCATTAACTCTCCTCATCCCCCCACCCATTCACTAGTTATCTGTTATTAATATCTTTCTTTTCAGTGATATGTTACAATTGATGAACCAAGATGTCTTAGTGGACAGGTGGATAAATACAGTGGTACATCCACACAGTGAACTATTACTCAGCTCTAAAAGAGAGGTGAGCAGTCAAATCATGAAAAGGAGTGGAGAAACCTAAAATGCATATTCTGAGTTAAAGAAGCCTGTCTGAAAAGCTTGCCTACTGTTTGATACCAGGTGTGTGACATTCTGGAAAAGGCGAAATGATGGAGGCAGTAAAAAGTTCAGTGCTTGGCAGAGGTTGGTGGTGGAGGGATGAATAGACAAAACACAGAAGATTTTCAAGGCAGTGAAAATACTCTCTATGTTACCATAATGATGGGTACCTGTCATGCATTTGTCCGAATCCACAGAAAGGAAACACCAAGGATGAACC
>SJYW01011333.1:30522-61645 GCA_006410735.1 Raphicerus campestris
ACTCATTGGAAAAGACTGATGCTGGGAGGGAATGGGGGCAGGAGGAAAAGGGGATGACAGAGGATGAGATGGCTTGATGGCATCACTGATTCAATGGACATGAGTCTGAGTGAACTTCGGGAGTTGATGATGGACAGGGAGGCCTGGCATGCTGTGCTTCATGGGGTCGCAAAGAGTGGGACATGACTGAGCTACTGAACTGAACTGAATAGGAAACTAAAGCGTCCTGCAAATTTCCTATTTATCTTGTGTGCCCATGCATATAGGAAAACACTCACAAACACACCCTCCCACAAGTGTGTCCACACATAGATACATACATACATGCATCCTACCTGTCTTAGTAACTGCTCTCTCTCTATCTCTGTCTCCCTCTCTTTCTCTCTCATAAACTCATCTCCCCCAGCATTTCAGCCAGTTATTATTTGTTCTTTCTGTGTTCTGCAGAATGGTGGTTGAGCCGAGTCTTCCAGATGAAAGTGAGTTCCTATACACCGCACAGCCCGAGCTACTGAAGTACCGGAGCTCCCGGCTGACAGTGGAGGAGGTGATGGACTGGTACCGGAGCAGGGCGGAGGAAATAGAACATTACGCCCGGCAGGTGAGGCCGCAGTGCTGGGTCAGATGCTCAGCGCTCAGTGTGTGTTCTGGCTGCAAACAGCAGAGCCAGAGATCATGTGCACAGTTTGCAGGGGTGTAATGGGTATTTCATTTTTTTATAAAAAAATGTCTATTTTTTAATTTTTTGCTTCAGAAGCTTTTGTGTGTTTTTTTTGTTTTTGATTCCTAAAGAGCAAATACATAGAAGAAAAGTTGTTAAAATATCTTTTTGTATAGCTGCGCAGTATGTACACACTGTTACAGATTTTCCATGTAAGCTTAATAGGCTTCATAGCATTTTGATTTAAGAGATTTTTTTATCAACATTGAAATGCTTGATTAGTCCTCTGTCACGTTGCAGAAATGTAGTTGATGATGACTTTGCTTTTCAGGAACCCTGTTTGAACTTTTGTTTCTATTGCTTCTCTGAAATCCAAGACATAATTTTTCTCAGTTTCCCATGGAGCTGAGATGTGTCCCAGCTTCATCAGAGAGGGGTGTGGAAGAGAGAGATGAGGGTTGTACCGAAGTGTGTGAGTTTGTGAAGGTTGTTCAGTCGTGTCTGACTTGTTGCGACCCCGTGGACTGTGGCCTGCCAAACTCCTCTGTCCATGGAATTCTCCAGGCCAGAATACTGGAGTGGGTAGCCATTCCCTTCTCCAGAGGAATCTTCCCAGCACCGGGATCAAACCCAGGTCTCCTGCATTGCTGGCATATTCTTTAACTACTGAGCCACTAGGGAAGTACCGAAGCTTAGGAGATCTCAAAGAGAATCTCTTCCACTAATAGACCTGGTGACTCTGAATCTGCGTGCTGCCTACCTTTCCAGTACCTTGGTCTTTTCAGGGGCTTAGATCTTATTAGAGTCAGTGATAACAAAAAAAGTCATCCAGGAGAGACTGTTATAAATTCTGTTAATTGAGTTCTCTGCAAATGGAAGCAAAAGTTGTCTTCATCCTGGTGGATAGAAGTTGACAGTCTGGAGCAAAGAATGGCAGGATGCCCCTTGAAATCTCATCCAGGGTCTGGCCAGTGGGTGTCTTTTTCATTCTACTTGTAGTCTTGGCTTTGGACTTCCTGTCCTAAGATCAGATTTTCATTTGAAGGACTATTCCAGAAGGTCTGAAGAGCAGTTGCACTGTAGGAAGGAAGAAACCCTTTCATTTATGCTTCTAGTCAGTGTATCTGGCGTGGCCCTGTGTCTCCATTTGATAGCCTTCTTGAATTTCTGCTTAGTCTAATTCGTGATTTTAGTATTCATAGAATTAAAGATGAAGTATTTTCTTGAGCTGATGGTATTATTATAGATCCAACTTTTTTGAAGTGGCCAAGAATATATATGATTGACTTTTTCAGGTTTTTGAAGACGACTAAGGACATTTGAAAATGTTTAGAATTCTAAGATACCAGAATGAAAAGAATCTCTGGAGGGATTCTGGTCTGATTTTCTATGTTATATATAGGTAGACAAACTAAGATTCACAGAGGAGAAAGTGAACTAGCAGAACCAGACTGAATCCAGATCTCTGCACAATCTTTCTTATGAAGTCCATATAAAAATGGACAGTTGCACATATCTTAATGACTGAAAGCAAGATTAATTAATCTCAAAAAGTGGTTATCAATTCTCAGAGTCATGGTATTTTTTGTAATGCTATTTACTTCCTTGTAATACTATATACTTCTTGTTATCCTGATGTGAGAATCATGGACATATCTCATTTACATAAACAGTCTCTGAAAAATTAACACAGTGACTTAACTGTGATAAATAAAATCTATAAATGCTTCATCATGAGTACACTAAAAAAAGTGACTAAAGTCTGTGAGAAATCACTTTGAATAAGACAGCTGACATTTGCTGATAGATTGAGGGGTTTTCCTGAATTAAACAGCACAAATGGAATGTGATTAACTCATGGTAATTTTTTTTTTTTTCAGGATATTTGAGAAGGTAGGCAGGAATTAGGGCGAGGTGGTTGTGTAGGACTTCCCTGCACACTTCGGGGTGTCTGGCCTTCTGGCTTCCACCCATTTAATGGTACAAGTTCCACTAATACTTAGGAAAGGCAAAACTGCCTCCTAAGTTTCAGTACAGCCCCTGGTGGACAGTACTGCTCCCATTAAAAACTATAGTCTTAAACCAGTATCCTGCATCTGTAAATGACCAGTCAGGTTAAGCAAAGGCCTTATTACTTTGCTGATTCAGGAGAAACTCAACCTGGTAATAATTGATGAAAGTTATCAAGTGAGTTGAAGAGGTGCAATTTTTGTAGTTTGTATAGGCAAATATAGGTTGTATACCATGTAGATAATTCCCTTTTAAGAACAAAGTCATCATTTGATTTACAGGAATTTATAAATACCTATAGTTGACTATTGTCAACTAATACCAGTAGTTGACTATTGTCTCTGAGTTATGAGAAAAGGAATTTTGTTTGAACCAGTTTTGTTGGAGCCCTTTGTGGTTTTTAGCTGAACTTCTAGATGTAACACTTATTTCTTGCCTTTTTGAAAGTGGCCATTGTTTTGAGCATGAGGTGATATCTCACTGTGGTTTTGATTTGCTTTTGCCTAGTTTTAATGGTTTTCAACTCTTTTCACATGCCTGTTGAGCGTCTGTGTCTTCTTTGGAAAATGTCTATTCAGCTCCTATGCCTGTTTTTTAATCATGTTTTTGTTTTTTTGTGGTGATTTGTATAGTTCTTTATATATTTTGGATATTAGCGCTTTATTAGATAAATGATTTGCAAATATCTTCTCCCATTTGGTAGGTTGTCTCTTCATTTTGCTGATGGTTCCCTTTGCTTGCAGAGATCTTTAGTTTTGATATAGTTCCACCGATTTGTTTTTTCTCTTGTTTCCTTTGCCTAAGGATAGATCTAGAAAGATTTTGCTAGACTGATATCAAAGAATGTTCTGCCTCTCTTTCCTTCTAAAGGTCTTAGAGTTTCAGGTCGTACATTCAAGTCTTTAATCCATTTTGAATTGATTTTTTTTTGTATGAAATAATAGTCTTACTTTCATTCTTTTGCATGTGGTTGTCCAGTTTTCCCAACACCATTTATTAAAGAGACTGTCCTCTCTCCATTGTCTGTTCTTTGCTTCTTTGCCGTAAATTAATTGTCCATGTATATGTGGGTTTATTTCTAGACTCTCAGTTCTGTTTTATTGATTTGTATGTCTGTTTTTCTGCCAATACCAATTTTAGTGTTTAATGACTGAAATTAGAATTGCAAAATATTTATTCAGGGGTTTAAAAAATAGCACTAACAAAAGAAAAGACCTATACTGAAGTGCAAAATAAATTATTTTTTACACTTATCTTCTTTATTTGGTTGTTTTATTAATAATTTATTTTTTAGAGACATTTTCAGTTTATAGAAAAATTGAGTAGAAAGTAGAGAGTTGCCATTAACTCTCCTCATCCCCCCACCCATTCACTAGTTATCTGTTATTAATATCTTTCTTTTGAGTGATATGTTACAATTGATGAACCAAGATGTCTTAGTGGACAGGTGGATAAATACAGTGGTACATCCACACAGTGAACTATTACTCAGCTCTAAAAGAGAGGTGAGCAGTGAAATCATGAAAAGGAGTGGAGAAACCTAAAATGCATATTCTGAGTTAAAGAAGCCTGTCTGAAAAGCTTGCATACAGTTTGATACCAGGTGTGTGACATTCTGGAAAAGGCGAAATGATGGAGGCAGTAAAAAGTTCAGTGCTTGGCAGAGGTTGGTGGTGGAGGGATGAATAGACAAAACATAGATTTTCAAGGCAGTGAAAATACTCTCTATGTTACCATAATGATGGGTACCTGTCATGCATTTGTCCGAATCCACAGAAAGGAAACACCAAGGATGAACCCTCTTGTAAACGGTGAACACTGAGTGATAATGGTGTGTGAGCAGAGGCTCATTGACTGTAACACGCTTCCATGGTGGGGACTATCGATGCAGGAGACTGCGTATGTGTGAGGGCAGGGTTAATGTGGGCTGTCTCTGTACTTCCTGCTCATTTTTGCTGTCAACCTACAACTGCTCTAAAACATGAAGTCTATTAAAAACAAAAGCAGAAAAAAAAATCAGTTTCCGAAATATAAAATTTTGAAGTCTAATTATAATTTCTAGACCTCTCGATTTCTGTTTTAGTGATTAAGAATAATTATAAAGAGAAGAAAGTGACTTGGTGATGCTTTATTTAGTTGGCTGTGCAGTTTCTTTCATCCTTTTAGTTCTTCAGATGCGCTCATAATTGAGATACTGTCCTTTAGCTTTGTTTTGTGTATCAGTGTTTCATGTGGTTTGTGCTATAATTGAAGTGGTATCTGACACAGTTTTGTCTTTTTCATTTTTAGAGATTTAATTGATACTTCTTCCTTTGTGCCTGTTTGGCTTTTGAAAACTTGTTGGTTGGTTTACGAAAACGTGTACATTTAGTGGTGACATTTATCTGGTAAGGGCTTGGGGTATGTGGTATAATTATGTAAGTTGTAGTAGATCCTGCTTTAAGGTGTCAATAATTTGATTTTCAAACATTTTTCCTTTGGTAAATATTTTGGAAAGCAACCAATTCAAACTTGATTTTAGAAACCCAGATCTGGATCACAGAATGGGTTAGCTTCAGATCGCTGATAATGCTGCGTGTTCAAGCATGTCAAAGTTGTGCTTGAACAAAGGTGTATTGTATTCATCGGGTTTCTTCACACCTTCTGAGATTTTCTGAGTTGTCGTTTTTTTAAATTGGTATACAGGTAGATGTGGCCTTTCTCACATTAAATGTGCTTTTGTTGGGGTATTGCCAGATCCCTTCTCTTTTGCCTTATGCCTTCTCTGCCGGTAGTTTTCCCCCTTATGTTTATTTGCACCACTCTTTTCAGTTGAACATGCAGTTCTTCTTCTTCTCGTTTTTTAACTGCCTTATCTGTCAGCTCCTGAGTCTTAGAAGGGCTTTGGGTGGATCTGTAATACTGCTTGGAGTTTTTTTCTCTGTACTGTGACTGTTTCCTCGCCCCACTTTTTGCTCTTTTCTCTCACCAGTGCATCCCTCATTGTTTTCAGCAATGACTGTGCTTTGTATTTCATGGAGAAAGTTGAGAAATCATCTCCATTTGCCCTTCTCTTTCCAGCTTTCTCAGAGGAAGAGGGTCCTCTTCTTTTATTCTCTGGAACTTCTTTCCTCCCCGGTCCTCTAGGTCATTCACTCCCCACTCACTGCTCAGGATTGTACCAGCATTCACTTTCTCTGTCTGTCCTCTTATCTTCAACCTCTGGTCTATTACCCACCTTCTCCCTCTAACCTTTTTTGAACATAAAGTTCAAGTCATTACTATTTTGTATGCATATATTCTTCCTGGCTTCTGTTTTAGCTGTCTTCTTTCCATCACAGCTCGACTCAGACACAGCCACTCTGCTCCTGGTAATCACTTTCTCAGTGTTTGCTCCTCATTTCCCTGGTGTTGGCTGCTCCTGCCACTCCATGGAAATACCATCAGTAAGGACCCCTGTTAGCCTTTTAATGGCAGATGCCCTTCATTTGTTGTTCAACAGCATTGTCCTTTGACACCACTGTCCCTTCTTCCCTGTGTTGTCTTCCCCTTAGGTTTCTGTGATATCATTTCACTCTCTTCTGTGTTTTTGTATGAACCATTCACAATCCTCTCCTCCGTGTGGCTCAGAGTCTTTGACTTGTCTCTTAAATATTGCTGTCCCCTGAAGACTATTCTTGTCACTAGTGGAGAGTCTTCTGATGCTAGTAGTCACTGTTCTCCTAACTGGTTTTCTTATTTCAGTCCTATCCATTTCTAGTTCATTCATATTTCATTTGTCATTAATTCAGTAAACACTTACTGAATATTCTTTCCAAAGTATAGGCCTGTTTATGACAGGCCTCGGTCAAAAATCCTTCAGATTTGCATTTCAAGATAAACTGCAAACTCCTTAGCTTGACAAATGATGTTCTTTTTTTATCCGACTCTTCCCAGCTACTCTAGCCTTGTTTTTCATCCCTTCACTTCATACTTTTTTTTTTTTTTCAGTTTATTAAACTGATTGTACTTCCACAACACTCATGCATCTCTCCCTTTCATGCTGATCTCCTGCCCTTCTTCTTTCTTCACTTACTAATGTCCACTGATTCTTTAAAACTCATTTTAAGTGGTCTCTCCTTTGGGAGGCTTTATGACTCTCAGGGTGGGCTGCATGCCCTCTTCTTTGAGATCCCAGACAGCCTCACTCCACTTCAGTCATTAATTTACCAGGTTGTATTTCCCTATGAGATGGAGATCTCTTTGAAAGAAGAGACCTCATCTTACTCAGTTTTATGTTCCTTACATTTAGAATGGTACTCAGTTCCTAGTAGGTCCTCAGTAAATAATCGTTATCCTAGGAGTAAATGAGTAAGTAAGGCACTGTGGGTTAAGGCAGCATTAGATGATTTTGCTGTCAGTGAGAATATGTCATTTTATAAATCTGATTAGGGGATAGGAGTGAAATTGCTGTATGTTGAGCATCTATAGGACAAGTTGTTCTTTGTTTTGCTCTAAGAAGGTCTGAATAGTTGTATAGAGACAGAGAAAGTGTCTCCCAGAGTTAGTTATTCATCAGGTATTTATTGAATGTCATCTATATGGGTGGCATTGTGAAAGAAGAGGTACTGAACAGGAATATGGAAGCAGAACGTTCTTTTGGGGGTAGAATGGCCTAATGAACACGGATTAATTTCACATTTATCTGTGAATTGGTGGTGGTTTAGTCACTAAGTTATATCTGACTCTTGTGACTCTTATGGACTGTAGCCTGCCAGGCTCCTCTGTACATGGGATTTCCCAGGCAAGAATATTGGAGTGGGTTGTCATTTCTTTCTCCAGGAAGTCTTCCCCACCTAGGGATCAAACCTGCATCTCCTGCAGGCAGACTCTTTACCACTGAGCCACCAGGGGAAGCCCATTATCACTTATTGTTAATATCTATGTGCCCCCCACCCCCCGCCCCCGCAAGCTTGTTAATGTTTTGAGAACTAAGTAGGCAAATACATGTAAAACAGCTCTGGAAACTGTAATGCTCTATGAATTGAAGATGATTGTCTTTTATTTTTATTTTCAGTATTTCTTGTAGATTATTTGATTCTGTTGAGGCAGTTTGGTGCTAGTATATTTTGTAAAGAAGTCTAATGTTTTTGTACTAAATATTAGTGATAATGTGATTTTATATAAAATAACTGTAAGAGTTAGATTCTATACTGGAGGTTTTACTTTAGAAAATATGTGAAAGAAAGACATAAAACTCAGAGACTTACTGTCTCCTTTCCCTTTTAGGTTGACTGTGCATTGTCACTTATTCGACTTGGAATGGAGCGGAATATTCCTGGCTTGCTGGTTCTCTGTGATAATTTGGTTACTCTGGAAGCATTGGTTTATGAAGCTGGGTGTGATTTAACCCTAACCTTGAAAGAACTGCAGCAGATGAAAGACATTGAAAAACTAAGATTATTGATGAATACTGTAGGTTTGATTTTAAAAGCTTCTCTTTTAAGTGTTCCCTGTGTACTTTGATGAATGTGTATCTCAAAGCCAAAAGATGTAGTAGCCTTCAAACCAGAGAACTTAGTCAATAAAAGAAGGCTTCTTGACTTTAAAAAAAAAATTGAATTTTATGAATAGATTCCTGAAGGCATCCGAATCCTTTTTGGCTGGTTTTGTACCTTCTTTGCCCTTCATTCATGCTTATCTATAAATGACTGTCCCTCCTGCCGCCCAGCTAGGCATATTTAAAGTAGCTGTCATTCTAATAATCATTTTTCTAAATCTGTCATTATGCTGGGCTTGGGCTGTGAGGGCCTTCTAGTGTGTTCATGGCACTAAGGAGATGAGCTACAGTGCTCTGGCTGTTGGCTCTGCCAGCCCCAGATAGCAGGTAATTCACCTGCTGCCTCTTGGGTCCTTATGAGGCATGAACTGGAGTGTCTGTTTGAGAAAGTGTTGGCTTTCATTGTTTGTGAGTCTGGTTATCTTTGATCTTTATGACTTGTCTGTTATTACCAGGTTTTAATATTTAACTTAACGTGTGTGTGTTTTGGTGAAATGCATTTTCAGTGTTCTGAGGACAAGTATGTGACAAGTGCCTACCAGTGGATGGTTCCCTTTCTTCATCGCTGTGAGAAGCAGTCTCCTGGAGTGGCTAATGAGCTGCTAAAGGAATATTTAGTAACTCTAGCAAAAGGGGACTTAAAGTTACCCCTGAAGATTTTTCAGCATTCCAAGCCTGATGTAAGTAGAAACATCTTCAAAATCTCTGTACATTTTCCCCTTAAGAATTATTTTTTATTTACAAAATTTGTAATACTCGGCCTTGCAAGGAATTTCTCTTCAAAGCAGAAGAAGTGGTTGTCATTTTATTCTTTAAAAATGTTTTATAAATTGAGTCCAAAAATATTTTGAAAGTTCATCAAATGATGTTTATCTTGATTGATATACTCAAAGTGTATTGACTTTCTACTACATTGTGGAAAAGGCATTACCAAAAAGTCTTAATAGTTGAAAGATAATGAATTCTTACCATAGGCAGGCACTTTTCAAGTATTAACTTATTTAATCCTTATAACAATCCTAGGAGATAGATATGTTTATTATATTGTAGGAAAAGAAAATCATGATATAGAGTGGTTAGGCAGTTGCCCAAGGTCAAGCTAAGGAGAGGAACTTAGGTTTGAACATAAATTTTCTAGTTTCCTAGCTATGTTCTTAACTCTTGTGCTTTACTGTAATACCAATAGAAGAAGAAAAGATTTCTGCCCTTGAAGACCTTCAAAATATTTATTAACTTCTTTAGGATCTCATAAGGAGATCTTCTGATTATTCTAAATAACTCTTACATTTGCTTAAGACAGATCTGCCTGTCTGTCCAGTTGTGTATCTGTCTTTCTATAGGGCTCACATACTTGATCAGATTCACTGGTGGTAAGTTGTTTTCTTAAACGAGGCATACTTTTGTAATATAAATAACCTCTTAATTTAGCCATGAATAAAATATGCTGTTTCAAGGGATTAATGGCTCCCTTTCCATTGGAGGGACTCAAGCAGAATGGCATAGTCCTTTGAGACACTAACTTTGTAGTGAGAGTTAAAGCCTCAGGTTGTGCTTTGAGCAGAAGCCCTTGAAGGCCTCCTCCAGTCTTAAATTCTAATTGAATATTCTTCTCATATTGCTTTTGTTAGCAAACTGAAGTCCTCTAAGATGTATGGTCATAGACCAGTGTAATAAAGACAGAAAGGAAAGCATTGCTTACTTAAGCTCACACAGTTTTTGGTTTCTGGAAGGCTTGTTTGTCAGAAATGTCTGTTTATTGACTATTTAAAGTTTTCTGTCTTCTCATAAGCGCCTTCCACTTAGTGTTCTGATTTTAAGTTTGAGGTGGTATACTGTGAGCCAAGGGTGGGTTGCTTATGACAGCAGAATGCTGTGTGAGAAGCAGGATGGATTGAATATGAATGTTTTATGAGGAAGAAAGAAGTGACTTTAAATTCTTTCCAGTAATCTTGTTTGTGATCCTTCTTCTTTACAGAGTCTTGTAAATCCTTTGTATATAGTCAGCTTTTTGTTGTTTTTACTTGGCAATTTAGCATGTGCCTTTTGAATAAAACATATAGCCATTTGTTTTTGTTGAAATTTGTCAACATCAAAGCAGAGAACAAGGGTATTTGCTGGGCTCTTCCTTCCCAGTCTCTATCAGTGTTATCTTTCTGTAATGCAAATCTGTTCATGTCATGATCTATGGCAGTCTCTGGTGACCTGTCATTGTCTGCAGGGTAAATTTTGGGCTGTGGTAAGTGGTGTAGAAAGTTCTTTGGGGTCTACTTGTAGTCTGCCTCTTCAGCCTCATTTCCCTCCAGGAAGGCACTCGTTTACTCACACTACTCACCATTTCACTCTGTCAGTTTCTTTCATGCCTTTTTATGTTCTTTGAGGATGTTTCCTTTCCTTGGGATAATCAAGCCCCTTTCCATCACTTAGAGCTTCCGCAGTGACTCAGATAGTAAAGAATCCACCTGCAATGCAGGAGACCTGGGTACAATCCCTGGGACGGGAAGATCCCCTGGAGGAGAGCATGGCAACCCTCTCCAGTATTCTTGCCTGGAGAATCCCATGGACAGGGGAGCCTGGCAGGCTATAGTCCATGGGGTCACAAAGAATCAAGCACAACTAAGTGAGTAACACTTTTGCTGCTTTTAATTACAAATTCCTACTATCAGTCAAGATCCGGTTGTCATTTATCCAGTGATTCTGATGGAAAATCAGTGTTATATACAAGTAATTTCCACTCTTGTTTTGCTGTGCCCCCACCTTTCTCATATGGGGATTGAGCTATTTCAGGTTTCAAAAAGACTGCCATATTTCTAGTTCTCTAGTACTCATAGGGTGTGATCCATTGGGATCCAGAGTAGAACACTGGATACTTCCTTGGCCCTTCCTGAACATCCGAAACTGTATCCCAGCCATGGGGACACAGGAGACTGTCTGCTTAACGTTGTAAACTCTCAGCTGCAGTTTCGTGCTGGGATTAGACTCACACTCCTTAGGAAGTTGAAAAGTGCCTCTGGGCCTGTGCTGTTCAGTATGGTGGCCACTAGCCATGTATGGTTATGTAAATTAAAATGGAAAACTCTGTTACTCAGTCCCACTAGTTTTTTATGCTATTCGCAGTATTTTATAATTACCATCCCAGCTACAATGTCCATATTTATTTTGTGTTGGCGTTTATATATCTTCAGGGTATATTCCTATAAGGGAATCCTGGGCTCTAAGGGTTAGGTTGTGTTGGTATTACTGTATTTCTTTCCAGATAGTTATTCCGATTTACATTTCTACCAGCAATGTATGAGCATGGCTCTTTGTCCACAGCTTTGCAGACACAATATGTTGTCATATTAAAAAAATTTTTGCCACCACGATGGGTGAAAAATGGCATTTCAGTGTTGTTTTAATTTGTACTTCTCTGAATATGTGTGAATTTGATCATTTTTTCTTGTGTTTAACAGGCATTGTCATTTTTGTGAATTGTCCATTCCTACCTTTGTTCTGTTGCTCAGTCTTTTTTCAATTTTTCACTTGGATTTTTGTCTCTTTGTGCAACTTTTAGAAATTCGTGTGTATTAGTGTAATTGGTTATTTTTCTGTGGCTTCTGAGAAAATACCCTTCACCTAGTTGGTAGGTTATCTTTTGACTTTGTTTATGAAATATTATGTCATGGAAATTTTTTACAGTTCCTTTTATGTAAAATAAGAATAAAGCCAGTACTGACTTTACAGGATTGTTTTGAGGATTTGTGAATTATGCACATGAGGCACTTAGAAACATTACCCGGCACACAGTAGTGCTTCCCTGTGGTTCAGATGGTAAAGAATCTGCCCACAATGCAGGAGACCTGTTCATTCCCTGGGTTGGGAAGATCCTCTGGAGGAGAGCATGGCAACCCACTCCTGTATTCTGGCCTGGAGAATTCCACGGACAGAGGAGCTTGGCAGGCTACCTCCATGGGGTTGCAAAGAGTCAGACACGACTGAACGACTAAGCATAGCACAGGCACACAATAAGAAAATGAGAAAAGTTAGCTACTTCCATTAATTTTTCACTGATGCTTTTATTATGCCCTGTGTTGCCCCTGTTTCACCAGTTTGTCACTTTAGAATCTTAGGTAACTTACTCTTTGTCAAATGATGATGTCAAATTAGTGATCTATTTTGTAATACCTTGAAGAAGTATATATATATATAAATATATATAAATCCTGTAGCCCAACTACTTTAGAAAACTTTACTTCCCTGGTAACCTCATTGTATCTTCTTTCCATCCTTTTCTTCTATTCATCTGTTGATATGATTTTTCTTCTGAGAAGATACCCTTTTTTGGCAGCTTCTCTTGTTTTGGGTTTTTTTTTTTTTTTGAGTTTCTACTAAAATGTTGAAAAGCAATAGATCTTTATTATGGAAATCATCTTAATCTTATTTTGTTGTTGTAAAGGGCTCTAAGAAAATACTTCAAGTCTTCTGTTTTGGAGGCAANCCTAACCATCACCCCTGAAGGCTTTCTTTTGCTCATTTGTAATCCCATTCCTCCTCCTGCTTCTCCCCATCACACCCCCATTCCTTGCCCAGGCTATCACTGATCTATTTTCTTCTCTGAATCTTATTTTGCATTTCCTAGAATTTGATGTAAATGCAATCATAGCAGTATGCTTTTTGTGTGGCTTCTTTCAGTCAGCATAATTATTTTGTGATTCATCCATGTTGTATCGTGGATCCATAGTTTATTCCATTTTATTGGCTGACTACTATTCCATTGGTGGATTTACTGTATTTTGTGGATCTTTTCTACTTGTTGATGGACATTTGGTTTATTTTGAGTTTCAGCTTGTACAAATATAGCTGCTATGAATACTCATGCGCAAGTCTTTGTATAGACATGTGCTTTCATTTCCTTTGGATAAATCCATGAGAGTTGAATTGCAGGATCGTATCAATAGATGGATGATTAACTTTTGGAAAAACTGTCTTCCAAAGTATTTGTAAATTTTTTTTTTTAAATCAGTCTTTTAGGAGAAGTGCGTCCTTGTCAATACTTGGTATGGTCAGTCTTTTAAAGTTTATTTTAATAGGTTTTAATATATTGTATCTAATTTTTGTTTTAATTGCTTTATCCAAAGAGTAATAACATTGAGCATCTATGTGATTATTTGCCATCAGTGTATCTTCTTAGATCATTTTAAAACTGAGTTTTTGTTTCTTTACTGATTTTGAATTTTCTTATATTCTCGGGATATGAGTTCTTTTTTAGATATATGCTTTTGCAGAGATTTTCTCCTATCTGTCCTATCTTTTCATTTTCATACCTGTCTTTTGAAGTGCATATTTTATACATTTTGATAAGATCCAGTTTATCAGCTTGTTCTTTGTTGACTGTGTTTTTGATGTCATATTATGAAACTTTTGCCACAAAAATTTCCTCCTGCCATTTGTAGTAAAATTTTTAGTTTTTCCTTTTGCAATCAGATTCATGGCCCATTTTGAGAGTTCATTTTTGTTTATCATTCACGATATAGATTTTTTTTAATACCTAAATATTCCAGCATCATTTGTTGAAAAGACTATCCTTTCTGTACTGAATTGCTTTTGCATCTTTGTTGACTATCAGTCATCCATGTAATGGGGGTCTATTTTGGAATTCTTTATTTTGATCCATTGATCTGTTTGTCTATCTTATAATAATAACCATACTATGTTAATTGTTATAGATTTGTAGTAAGTCTGAAAATTATTGTAAACTTATAGGAAGTCTTAAAGTCATCTCTTTTTGGACAGTTTATTATAGTTATTGATTTATGTGCCTTATATTTCCCTTGAAATTATCAGCTTATCTAGGGGAAGTGGTATAGTCACTGTACAGTAATTTGGAATCTTATGTATCACTGGCCATCTGCAGTTTTTAAATGAGTAATTTAGAAGCTTATGATCATTTAAGTCTTAAGGTTTCTTTACAGCTGTAAACAGTTGGTCAGGATTTCCCACCATGTTGGCTCGACTCTAGAATCCACTCTTCAGTAAGAAAGCGTTGGTGTTGCTGCTAGATTACCTGCTGTCTGTCCATTGAATCTCTCAAGTGCTTTTGAAATCTTTGAAGTTAGTTTCTACTTATGGCATTCTGTGATGTGATAGTCCCTCAGTCATGTCCGACTCTTTGTGACCCCATGGACTGTGGCCCGCCAGGCTCCTCTATCCATGGAATTCTCCAGGCAAGAATACTGGAGTGGGTTGCCATTCCCTTCTCCAGGGGATCTTCCTGACCCAGGGATCGAACCTGGGTCTCTCACATTGCAGGCGGATTCTTTACCATCTGTGCCACAGGGGAACTTACTGAGAATATGTATGAGAGCAGGGCCTGTTTCTTCAAGGTAGTCAACTTGAAATGAGTCTTAATTATTTTATGTATGCTACCACGGCTTGATGTTCAGCAACTATAGAATTTTCTTATGCATATTCTAAATGGTGGCAGGTTTTACGGACTGTGTCACCATTGAGGTTTTACCATCTTGAATGCTGTAGTATTTTCTCTCTGGAAAATAACACATGCCTTCGTTCCAAAGTGGTAACTCATACATCATGTTTGTATTCAGGTATTCAATTTTCAAACCTCTTGTTATAATGCCCCCAAGTTCTACTCTTGATTCTTATTTACTGCATGTATTCTGAAAAAACCATTGGAAATAATGTCTTATAATTTGTTTTAATTAGAACCTGTACTTACAGCTAGCCATGTGTGAGCAAGCATTAATACCATCTGTCCCATGTTGCTGGTTTCCAGAAGAACAGCTGGGCATGAGAATTTGAATTCTACTAGACAGTGCCCAGGTCTGGTTTTATGAAGCTTGCGCAAGATCGACACTCAATTTTTCAAACATTTTGCTACTTTTTTTGCCTGCAAGCCAAATGTGAAAGAGCCCTTTGATTTTTTGAAGTCCACCCAAAGAGTTCACATACCAACGTCTAGCTAAGGGAAGCACTTCAGGGATTATCCTTGAAGACTTGCGAATATGTCAGCTTCTTTTATTTATTTGTATGCTGGAAAAGAATGTGTTCTCTTAAGCTTTATTGCATATGGAATAGAAATAATTGTTCATTTTGTGCAACAAATATAAAATTTTTTAATATTTTGTTTTTAATCCATAAGAGAGAAAACAATGTATGGAAAAGAAACATCCAGTTGGTGTTTGACAAACACAAAACCTACCCTTTTCAAGCAATGAGATTCATGAGTATTTAGAACTTTAACACTAGAAAATAAACATAAATGGTGATTACAAACTCATAGATATTCAACAGAGATGAACTTTGAAGAGAGGTGAAGAGAATTACAGCACATCCGCCCTCTTACCAGGCAATGTTCGTGATAGTGTATGTGACGACAGAAAAATGAACAATGTATTTGTAACTTTCACATTCATTCATTCATTCACATTTGTTGAATGTTCTGTTGTACCAGATATGAGGCGTGTCTTTTCATACATTCTACTTTAAGTTAATCCTCATATTCAAAAAAGGGATCTGAAGTTCAAAGAAATTAATAANTCTCTCACATTGCAGGCGGATTCTTTACCATCTGTGCCACAGGGGAACTTACTGAGAATATGTACGAGAGCAGGGCCTCTTTCTTCAAGGTAGTCAACTTGAAATGAGTCTTAATTATTTTATGTATGCTACCACGGCTTGATGTTCAGCAACTATAGAATTTTCTTATGCATATTCTAAATGGTGGCAGGTTTTACGGACTGTGTCACCATTGAGGTTTTACCATCTTGAATGCTGTAGTATTTTCTCTCTGGAAAATAACACATGCCTTCGTTCCAAAGTGGTAACTCATACATCATGTTTGTATTCAGGTATTCAATTTTCAAACCTCTTGTTATAATGCCCCCAAGTTCTACTCTTGATTCTTATTTACTGCATGTATTCTGAAAAAACCATTGGAAATAATGTCTTATAATTTGTTTTAATTAGAACCTGTACTTACAGCTAGCCATGTGTGAGCAAGCATTAATACCATCTGTCCCATGTTGCTGGTTTCCAGAAGAACAGCTGGGCATGAGAATTTGAATTCTACTAGACAGTGCCCAGGTCTGGTTTTATGAAGCTTGCGCAAGATCGACACTCAATTTTTCAAACATTTTGCTACTTTTTTTGCCTGCAAGCCAAATGTGAAAGAGCCCTTTGATTTTTTGAAGTCCACCCAAAGAGTTCACATACCAACGTCTAGCTAAGGGAAGCACTTCAGGGATTATCCTTGAAGACTTGCGAATATGTCAGCTTCTTTTATTTATTTGTATGCTGGAAAAGAATGTGTTCTCTTAAGCTTTATTGCATATGGAATAGAAATAATTGTTCATTTTGTGCAACAAATATAAAATTTTTTAATATTTTGTTTTTAATCCATAAGAGAGAAAACAATGTATGGAAAAGAAACATCCAGTTGGTGTTTGACAAACACAAAACCTACCCTTTTCAAGCAATGAGATTCATGAGTATTTAGAACTTTAACACTAGAAAATAAACATAAATGGTGATTACAAACTCATAGATATTCAACAGAGATGAACTTTGAAGAGAGGTGAAGAGAATTACAGCACATCCGCCCTCTTACCAGGCAATGTTCGTGATAGTATATNGTATTTAGAACTTCAACACTAGAAAATAAACATAAATGGTGATTACAAACTCATAGATATTCAACAGAGATGAACTTTGAAGAGAGGTGGAGAGAATTACAGCACATCCGCCCTCTTACCAGGCAATGTTCGTGATAGTGTATGTGACGACAGAAAAATGAACAATGTATTTGTAACTTTCACATTCATTCATTCATTCACATTTGTTGAATGTTCTGTTGTACCAGATATGAGGCGTGTCTTTTCATACATTCTACTTTAAGTTAATCCTCATATTCAAAAAAGGGATCTGAAGTTCAAAGAAATTAATAAGTTTATTCAATTCCATACAGGCAGTTGAGCTTGTTTTTACACTCAGGAAAAACCTTGCTTCAGTTATCTGTTTTATCCACATTAATCTCTTCCATTCCTTATCATTGTCTGAGATGGACTTTAAGTTAGAAGACTGAAATTCAGGAGTATTAAATACTCACAGTCACAGAGCTAGTATGTGAGTCCCTGGGGCATTGTTAGCAAAACCTTTTCCGCTGCTGCAGAAGAATCTGAGCCATCCGATATCTAACTCTGTGACTCTGGAAGCTAACATGACATGGTATTTGAACAACTACATTGTGTAGGCCTCACTGCTCCAGCCCCGATTGGTAAATTGCTTCTGAGCAGAGGAAACTGTCGCTAAACTGGGGAATCTGATAGGGACTTGCTATTTTGAACTTTCCCATGTGTAGTCACTGGCTTATATTTGAGGGGACCCTGAACACAGTGGCTATGGAATTGTTGAAATAGACACCAACTTGTGTGGGGAATAAAGCATCATCATAAGCCAGATAGGAACTGCAGCTGCCATACAGGGCTCTGTCTTGTCCCACCTGGGCTAGCACCTGGGTGGAAGTAACCCCTGCAGCACTGTCCCAGACTCCTTGGACTCTGCCGAGACTCCCACTGAGAGGAAACCCTGAGGCTGCCCTGCTGACCAGCTGCGCTTCCCTCCTCAAGACTCAAGCCACGTGTGGCCCCTGTAGCCTTCTCCGTCTGTATGTGTGGTTGAAGTTAAGGACATCCCCTGCTGGCAATTGCAAAGTGATGAGGGTGGAATTTTGAAATGCATTCTCCTGTCTCCAAGTGCTTTTTCTGATGTATTGCAGCTGCTTTATCTTAGGCCATGTGTTTTATTTCACCATAGAAACTCACAGCTTGTATACCTTTGCCGTAGTCGGGGAACGCTATTCCAGTTTTGTGTCTGGGCCGCCTATGGCTGAGGTCGCTCTGCCAGCATCTCTGATGTGTCACTTCCCACCTTTCCCATCTGTCTTTAATTCAAGCTTTCTTCCCTGGAAATTCAAATGAAATATACTTCTGTTGATCATCCAAGAGCCGTATGGCATAGAGAACGGTGGTACCAATTTTTCTGCCTTTGGTCAATTGACAGCCACAATTTTCTTTTTTCTTTTTCTCCTCCCAGGCAGCCTCCTGTCAGTGAGTCTCACTGGAGAGTGTTGCTGCAGGACATGCTAACTATGCAGCAGAGTGTTTACACGTGTCTAGATTCTGACGCTTGCTATGAGGTAATTTGACAGATTTTACTGTTTCCTTCAATTTTTAAATTTTGGTTGTTAGATTTTATTGATTGAACACAAAGATGATGACCAGAAGCTTCACTGCAAGTAATAGGACTGAATTATTGACAAAAAGCTGGTAATTGAGTAGTGCTTTGGAGTTTGAGCACTTTCATATCTACGTTTCTGTCTTCTTTGTTCTATCGCCACACATTTATATAGTGGGTTAATTCTCAACTGGAAAACTCTGAATTGTATCTCAAGTACAATTGTATGTCAGGTACAAGCCTCTCTTCCATAGTTTTGGTGCTCACCAAAACTGGACTCATCGTAGCTGGACTTCCCTTGTAGCTCAGATGGTAAAAAATCTGCCTGCAGTGCAAGAGACCTGGGTTCAATCCCTGGGTCGGGAAGATCCCCTGGAGAAGGAAATGGCAACCCATTCCAATATCCCTGTCTGGAAATCCCATGGACAGAGGAGCCTGGTGGGCTGCAGTCCATGGGATTGCAAAGAGTTGGGCACGACTAGAGATCAGCCCTGGGTGTCCATTGGAAGGACTGATGCTGAAGCTCAAACTCCAATATTTTGGCCACCTCATGCAAAGGGCTGACTCATTGGAAAAGACCCTGACACTGGGAGGGATTGGGGGCAAGGAGGAGAAGGGGACAACTGGATGGCATCACTGACTTGATGGATGTGAGTTTGAGTGAACTCCAGGAGTTGGTGATGGACAGGGAGGCCTGGAGTGCTGCGATTCATGGGGTCACAAAGAGTCGGATACGACTGTGCAACTGAACTGAACTGAGTGACTAACACTGGTGACTTGTGAAAACGACTTCATGTACCTGAGAAAAGTCTCTCAAATCTGCCCTGTCTTCATCTCTGTTAAGTTGCAATAATCCTCCAAACTTGTTCTGCTCCTTCCATGTCTCCTTCTAATTTACAGATTGAGAATATTCTTCTAAAACATACCTGTTCATTACACTCTTCTTCTTAAAATGAGCTGCTTATTCCCTATCTACAGTCAGAAAGTACCCATATTTCATACCCTGTCATAGAAAGCCTCTGGCGATTCCAGCCACCCTGTGCATTTCTCGCCTCTGACAGACTCTACTGTGTCCCCTGGGCTCCAGTGGTGTCTGATCTGTCCTGAGTCCTTCCGCCCACCATGCTGTTCCCTCCTTCCGTGACTCTGGACGTTATTCCTTTTGCCTACCTGGAATATGTTCCTCTTTTTTAAATTTGAAAATTGATGATAACTTGTAGGATTTAGCTCACTAATCATGTCCTCTAAGATGCCTGCCTTTGTCCTTTGATATAGCTCATCTCTTTTGTAGCCTTGCTTTCAAATGTAGTGACTTGCATGTTCTATGTGGGTTTCTTCCTCTTGGTAATCAGCCTGTAGGCAGGCATTATTGGATCATGTTCATCTTCAGCTCCCCTAGTGCATATTCTAGTATTTGGTGTACAAAGGATACTTAAAGATGGCTAGTTGTCTAGGATTGTAACCTGGGAGGATTTAATCCTTATTTTGGAAGGTATGTGTATTACCACCAAATTCCTCAGGCTTTGCATGGAAAAATGATCCAGCTAACCCATTTTTAATGAGATACAGTTCAAAAGAGTGTTCCCATTTGAATTTTCCTATTAAATAAGCCAGATCCAAATTGTGTAGGATATTTCTCATGTTGCTCTGCTCTGACAATCACAAAGCATAGCCTGTTTTAAAATAGGTCTGTATTTTATGAAATTGGCTGTATTTTAATTCAGGGTGGTTTTAACAAAAGAGCACTGTTGAGAAATGAACATAGGCTGTTGAGAAATGAATAGTTTTTTGTATTTGGACTTCAGATTTTTATGTGCTTGATGGGTGTAAAGTTTATATTGATGATTACAGTCTCCGACCATGCACAACTGCCAGTAACTTCCCCCTTGTATCTAAAGCAAAACTGGAAATTCAGTTTCAGGAGAAAATAATCTATATGCATTTGGGGCCCCAAATCTTAAC
Organism: Raphicerus campestris; assembly: GCA_006410735.1. Lineage (NCBI taxonomy): Eukaryota > Metazoa > Chordata > Mammalia > Artiodactyla > Bovidae > Raphicerus > Raphicerus campestris. The sequence continues at coordinate 50,901 of SJYW01011333.1, forward strand.
TGTCATTAGTATGCTTAAAGTAGTTTTTAAGTGTGCGTAGCATTATTTCCTGGTATTTTCTGATTCTGACTGAAAAATTGGCGTTAAATATATTACACTTGAACTCACTTTTGTGTAATCTATCATAACAGCTTGACATATTAAATCATTTTTGTTATATTTTAACACATTTGTATTAGGCTTTGATATTTTAACAACTTTGTGCTGTTAGTCTTTCTCCTTTGAGAAAACATTTTAAAGCATATTATAACTGTCTTAAACTGATTCTAGATGATAACCCAGACTTGGCATTTTTAAATATTTTAGTGCTGTTTAAATTATGCTATATTATCTTTCTGACTTGTGGCTGTTGTATTCGATTTACCTGTTCTTGGAAATTAATTTGAAATCTCATTGGCCCAATTTTGATAAAGTGCAAGATTTCTGTATAGCCTGTAGAGCAGAAATATGTACTGTTCATTTCAGCAAAACCTTTAAAATAATAGGAATGAATTGTAATTTTCAGTATTGGGCATTGACTCTTTATGGCTTACTTGAATAAATCAAAGGGAAAGAGAAATTGTTACACCTAAGTCATTCTGGTCACCTGGAGCGAGCCATTTTCACCTGTTGTATAAGTGGTTAGGGTTACTGCCTGATAATTTGCTTTCTGCCACAATATGTATTTTATAGCAGATCCCTTGTTGGAGATTAGTAATTTTATCCTTGCCAGTCATTTTAGTAAAAGCCTGTCTAAAACTACCTTTTCCAGAAGCTTAGAACAATTGAAAGTAAGGAGATCTTATCAAAATTGGGTAGCCTGCCTTTTTATAAGGAAACTCTTGCCTGTCCATTAAATGTTTTTTTCAGTTCTTGCTTCTATTTCTGTCCTCATCCAACAGTGACGTGATAGGAAAGAGCAGTCCCGGGGACGTTTTTCCCAGGACGGTCTCCCATGGAAGTTCTTCTGCTGATTGTATATCAATATGATTAATGCGGGCTTAAATGTATCTCTTTTATGAGACTCTTTTGGAATAAGTAAATAACCTCAGTTGTAGAATAAATTTTATGTTAATTGGTGCTATTAGTTGCCTTGTAAAATGGTGTGGTATTTGCACAACTACCTTCCCTCAAGTTGCTTCTATTGTATTTAAATAGTTTTTAATTTGCAGATTGGCAAAAAAAAATGTCACGTGGTGTATTGTCATTCTAGTGACAAGGTGTAAGGAGAACATTTGTAGCTTAGGTATTTAGTGAGACTGAAGGTCCCTTGGAGAAGGAAATGGCAACCCACTCCAGTAATTCTTGCCTGGGAAATCCCAGGGACAGAGGAGCCTGACAGGCTACAGTCCATGGGGTTGCAAAGAGTCAGATGTGACTGATAGACTGAGCATGCACGTACACTTCTGAGACGGACTTTATGTGCTTTAAGCAGTCATTAATTATGTGTACCATATTCAAAGATTTTCTTTTAAAAAGTAAAAATGTTATAGCTCAACCAGAGTGTGGGACAGTATGTCTAATGGACCTGATTTTAGTGAGTTTGAACTTTAGGTATTTTACTTAAGTGTTCATTGTAACACATGAAAGTATGCTTACCATTAGTTTGTTCAGTTAAATTATTTCTTCTTGCTAAAAGAGGAAATTTTTTTTAATTGAGGTGAAATTCACATAATAAAATTAAGCATTTTAAAGTATGCTTTATTGTCATTGAGGTACATTCACGGTATTGTGCAACCTCTACTTGTAGAATGGATGTATTTTTTAAATTTATCATACTTGGATATCAGAGCTTCCATTGTGTTGAGAATTGAGTCCTCCCTTTCTAATTCTATTTTACTCTCTTCCCCAGATATTTACAGANCATTGAGGTACATTCACGGTATTGTGCAACCTCTACTTGTAGAATGGATGTATTTTTAAAATTTATCATACTTGGATATCAGAGCTTCCATTGTGTTGAGAATTGAGTCCTCCCTTTCTAATTCTATTTTACTCTCTTCCCCAGATATTTACAGAAAGTCTCCTGTGTTCCAGTCGCCTTGAGAACATCCACCTGGCTGGACAGATGATGCACTGCAGTGGTTGCTCAGTAAATCCAGCAACTAGTATAGCCCATAAAGGAAAAGCCCAATACAGGGTCAGTTACGAAAAAAGCATTGACTTGGTTCTGGCAGCCAGCAGAGAGTACTTCAATTCTTCTACCAACCTCACTGACACCTGCATGGATCTGGCCAGGTAGAGGAACTCTGTGTTCTCCATAAGAGAGAGTGGGGTCAGAATACACACACTGCTTTGTTGGTTTTATTCTCTGATTTACAAAATGCGTTATCACAAGTACAGAGTGACCTTTCCATTTGAGGTACAGTTGCTTAGTGCTTGAATATAGAAAGAAAACTTAATTATATCATGAGTGTTCATTAGCTTATGAGCCTTTTTCTCTAGCACACTTGCCCACAGTCATTCTGATTTTCTGTAAGGTTATACTTTTCTTCTATTGGAAGAAATTCATGTGGTAGCCTGCAAATCCAGGTTCTGGAAAATTTTAGCCATTAGGTCATGTCTGTATCCTTTACATGGCTTCCAGTCTGCTTAGGGACAGGAGACCTGATGAGATAATAAAACCCAAAAGTCTCTTCCAAGTGGAAATTTATGGACCAGGGATTCTATTCTTCTCTTGGCCAGTTGTATAGAAAAGTTAATGTTCCTTTTTCTTGGTATTGATTCTTAGGAGCTTTTTTTTTTTTTTTTAATTTGCATGTAGAACTTTAAGCCTTTGCCTCTCTTAATGGCTTAACTATGTTGCCAGCTTTTTATTGTATATAATTTATCTTTCAAATGGCTATTTAGAATTTCTAAAAATTATAATTGTTATTCTTTTCTCTTACATAAGGTTTCTGTGTTTTGTGTCAGACTTTGAAAGACCTTTAATTCCAAAGATCATTAAAGTCATTTTTCTTATTCTTTTCTTACTACTTCAGTTGTTTTATTTTTGCATTGAAGTTTTAGGCTTATTTGGATTATTTTGGTGTAAAGATTGTGGTAGTTATTTAGTTACTTCTCCCCTCACATGACTAGTAGTTGCTTTAACTCTAGCAAGACTTTTAAAGGTAACATTACCGCCCCCCCCCCCCCCCCCCCCCCCCCCCCCCCCCCCCCACCACCCCCACCCNAAGTTTTAGGCTTATTTGGATTATTTTGGTGTAAAGATTGTGGTAGTTATTTAGTTACTTCTCCCCTCACATGACTAGTAGTTGCTTTAACTCTAGCAAGACTTTTAAAGGTAACATTACCGCGCCGCCCCCCCCCCCAACCTCCCAGTGAAATCTTATCACAGAGTAATGTTTTCTCAAGGCATGTTATTAAACTTGACAAAGTTGTTTAAAATAGTTAGTAAATTTTTTCTTCTTTCCCAAGGGATAGTATTTCTATTTCAGATGATGAAAATATCAAATAGAACAGCCTTTGAAACTGGGAGTTGTGTTTGACCTAAATCATCTTGACAGATGCTCCTAGAGATCATTTTAAAAACTAAACTTGCAGTATTTTCCTTTCATCCATCTCCTCTGTCCTATGAAAGTGAAGTGAAAGTGTTAGTTGCTCAGCCATGTCCAACTCTTTGCAACCCCATGGACCATAGCCTGCCAGGCTCTGCTGTCCATGGAATTTCTCCTACAGGGACACACTTAAATTTTAAAAATGTCATATGTGTATAACGTTGCACCAACTGATTGTGATTTTTGAGCTCAGATATATTTAATTGTTCACAGTTTTATTGAAATAGAAAATAGCCATCCCTTCTTATTGAATAAATTCTTATTTATTTACCAATTTTTTAAATTGAAGAAGCAATGCAGCCACGAGATAAAATATTCAAAAATACAGAAAGATAGCTATGGATAATGTCTTTCTCATTATAGTTCCCCTATCTTTAATGCTCTCTATATTTTTAATTTATTTCCTNTAAAAACGTCATATGTGTATAACATTGCGCCAACTGATTGTGACTTTTGAGCTCAGATATATTTAATTGTTCACAGTTTTATTGAAATAGAAAATAGCCATCCCTTCTTATTGAATAAATTATTATTTATTTACCAATTTTTTAAATTGAAGGAGCAATGCAGCCATGAGGTAAAATATTCAAAAATACAGAAAGATAGCTATGGATAATGTCTTTCTCATTATAGTTCCCCTATCTTTAATGCTCTCTGTATTTTTAATTTATTTCCTGTGTATCCTTCTGGAATATCTTATTGAATGTTACTTTCTTCTTTCTTAAGTCACAGGTGCTTATTACTTGTGCATACCTTTCTCTGTTTTGTTTTATTCACTCGCTATCTTTATGTAGGGTTTTTCTGTATAAGTGCATATTGGTTTGTTGCATTCTTTTTTGGTGGTTGTAGAATATTCCATTGTTTGACTTTTATATAGTTTATTTAATTAGTTCCTGACTTAGTGTATTTTATTTCAAAAAGAGCTTATCTGTAGTATAAATTCCTAGAACTGGAATTCCTGTGTTCAAAGGTAAATGCAGTTGGAATTTTGGTAGATACCATAAATAGGTTATATACTGTTTACCCGTGAACCAGTAGTATGTGTTAGTGCTTATCTGATTTAAATGTCCTAATTTTTGCAAGAAGAAGATAGGCCTATATCTGTCAGTTGGTCATGTAGGTAGACACTGGCCTAGACATCTTCCTGTGATGGTCCAGGATCTTAGACTCATTAGCTCTTCATGGTCTGATCTCTGCCTGTCCCTTCTAGTCTCATGCCCATTGTTTCTCTGCTGCTGCTAAGTCACTTCAGTTGTGGCTGACTCTGTGCGACCCCACAGATGGCCTCCCACCAGGCTCCCCCGTCCTTGGAATTCTCCAGGCAAGAACACTGGAGTGGGTTGCCATTTCCTTCTCTAGTGCATGAAACTGAAAAGTGAAAGTGAAGTTGCTCAGTCATGTCTGACTCTTTGCGACCCCATGGACTGCAGCCCAACAGGCTCCTTCATCCATGGGATTTTCTAGGTAGGAGTACTGGAGTGGGATGCCATTGCCTTCTCTGCACTGTTCCTCTATGTGCATCTTTCAGAAAATAGGTTTGTTGTTAACTAAAATTTATCAAGTATGCTTTCTCTGAGTTTCTCAAAATTTGCTTAAAATCCTCCATAGGTATCACAAATTCTTAGTTATCAAATCACTGTCACTTATATTTATCTCAGTACTGCGTCAACAACTGATTGTTTCTGATCAGCAAAATGTCTCTTGTGTACTTTGTTAGGTTATTCTTTTTTCCTTTGAGAGACAAAGTTGTGACCGAAATCAAGACATTTCTGCTTTCCTTAGAAGAACAACTGGGGAAAAAAAAAAGAATAACTGGAAATTATCCGAATTCCTGTCTTTCTGCTTAATCCTTTTTATATCATCATTATCTTTGGAGTTAACAGTAAACAGAGCACTAAGCCCAGAGCTAACCTGTCTTGCTTTATCCTCTGATACCTTACAAGCTGTAACCTGTGCAAATCACTCACTCTGAGCTTCAGTTTTGGCTTCCTTGCAAAGCAGGTGGTGATATTTCTCTGTCTTACAGGCTTGCTGTGAGGATTAAGTAAGAGATCAGAAAGCCTCTAGCAGAATACCTGGAAGGAAGTTGCTTTCTGATAAATGTGTTGGATCTCTGTGTTGTCGTTCAGAGAAGGGCAGTTTAGCTGAACATATGCTACTTTTCTACTTTAAAAATGATTTTGTCCTAGGTGCTGTTTACAGCTGATAACAGATCGACCTCCTGCTATTCAAGAGGAGCTCGATCTTATCCAGGCCCTGGGGTGCCTTGAAGAATTTGGGGTGAAGATCTTGCCTCTGCAAGGTGAGTTTTCTACTTAAGTGTTGCACTTTTATTAACTTATTTTGCATAAATTCACTAGTATTCCTGTTTAGGTGTCTAAATAAAGAGTACTTGTGGTCATTTAATCCATTAGCAATAGGTTCTGCCCTCTGTCCCATTTTTCAGTGACAGTACAGCAGTGAGGCTGTTGGATAAAAGCAAAAAGAGAAATTGGGGATTACAGGTGAGAGTTTCACATTTACATCAGTTTTGGATTGAAATTTATTTGTTTCAGTTGCATAATTTAGAAGTAGCTCTAAATGATAATAGTTTATTTCTTCTTATGCTTACTGTAGAATATTCTTTAATTGAATCCATATTTCTTTTTAACAGAGGGAATGACAGGAAATTGTTGTTTAAATTACTAACAGTATGTTAGCATTGCTCAAGTTCTTTTATCTAAAGGTGGAAGTGAGATTAGTACCAGCCCAGACAAGTCATCTGTCCTTTTGGGACAGTGGACATCTCCCAGTGTTCTGAACCTCACCTGATAAGCAGGAGAGAGATTTTCTGTTGCTTCAAACCCTGCACCTCGGTGCCCTAAGTGAAGTGAGTGTGTTTGGTGATTCGCGGTATGCTTGGCTAGTTTCCATGTAATCTCTGATCTTTATTGTTGAAAAGATTTTTATTTTTTTATTGAAGTGTAATTGACTGACAGTGTTGTGTTAGTTTCAGGTATACAGCAAAGGGCTCTTATCTTTATTCTAACTCTGGAAATGTTCAGAATTGGAAGTGGGAGAGGTTTTACTAGGTTCTTTTCATCTCTGGTTTTTGATAAATTTTCACTGGAACTGTGTCTCTGGTGTTTTTTTTTTTTTTTTTTTTAAACTTCTAATATCATTGATCAGTGAAAGTCTATTACAGGTTCCTTGGTGTGTTTATCCTCTGAGATTATTTGAGTCAGATGGATCTTAGGGAATGTCAGCCAGTGGAGACATTCTCATGTGGGTTTCCACTGCAGTTTTACTAAAAATGAAAGTTCTGCTTGTCAGACAAATATCTAAGATTTTTGAAAGGTGGTATTACTGTTATCTTGATTATTGTTTGAAAGTAATAAGTATGTGATTGTAAGTATCCTGCAGCATCTTAAATAGGTATATTCAAGGTGATTGTTAAATTGCTGGAAAAGTCTATTCACTTGTACCATTCATGTAATTTTTGAGCTCAAACCTTTAAATTGTTAGGTATCAGAGTTACCAGCAAGCATCTTTAATTTATTCCCAAATGTCTTAAATCATTAACCACCTCCCCCAAAACATATATTCTTAATTGAAGATTTCAATCACAAGAGAGTCCAAAGTACTATGAAACTTTGTCCTTCTTGTATCTCTTTTAGGTCAGGTCATTATAGCTTTGACTCTGTGTGTATATTTTAGCTAGTTATTTAATCCAAGCAGATTGATAGAATACAAAAAAAAAAAAAAAAGGTTTCCCAAATGCTGCTGAAGTTTGAAAATTATATTGAGCTCTGATTTTTCTGTGGTACTCAGTTAACAATGTTTACAAGTCAGCTGATGGATTTGAATATTTTCAGCCAAACCTGCCACCTCGCTGAGAAACTTCCTGACTGAGGAGACTCTTAAGAAAGATGTTGCTTTCCTGTCCTGACATCTTTTCAGTTTGATATATTGATTTGAAGTTTCCTATTAGAATGACTCCTGGATGTGGAGATAGAATATTTCTTTTCTGTACTGTTTGTTGTATTTATGCCACAGGTGCAATTTAGGATTAAGCTCTTTTCATATTCATCAGTAATACTAGATCAACAAAATAACTTGGTATTTAAAGACTTATGGTCCGGCTATTTTTTTTTTATTGTAACCAGTGTACAGTAGTCCACTTTGTCACTTTGCTTTGTTTTGATGCCCTTCTTTGCCTACACTCTCAGAGTTGATGTTTCCAGTGGTGAAGGCTAGTGTTGCTAGATATAATGCATGAGTTAATAGAAAACAGGATCAGAAATAGGTAAAAATGATTCCTTATGTAAGAGTTACCTATGATGTGTTTGTGTGTGTACTTTTCCTTCTGTCTTGGGTGTCTATGTTGTATTAGTTATTCTTATATTCAAGTGAACCAATTTCAGATATTTCAGTTATCTGTGTTCTTTCTACAATAGAGTCGATTGATTTTTCCAGACTTAAGAGTGTTGTGTTAAGCCCAGCCTTAGGTCAGTTCGGGTTAGTCACTCAGTTGTGTCTGACGCTTTGCCACCCCATGGACTGTAGCCTGCCAGGTTCCTCTGTCCATGGGATTGTCCAGGTCGGAATACTGGAGTGAGTTGCCATTTCCTCCTGCAGCAGATAGTCCTGACCCAGGGATCGAACCTGGGTCTCTTGCATTGCAGGCAGATTCTTTACCATCTGAGCCACAAGGGAAACCCACTTTTTCACATATTGCTGAATAACTGGACACTTTTCTTAACCTTTCTTTGTATTTAACTTTTTTTGTTTACAGAATGAGTGTAGTAATAAGCATCTTATCGAATTGCTTATGAAGATTAAGTCTGTTATGTTTACAGTGTTTGGGATTAGTAAGAGCTCTGCAAGTTTCAGCTGTCATTTTATGATTTTCCTTGGAGTTGCTCTTAACGCTGGCAGAATTAGAGTGGTCTTACCGTCTCTTGCCTTCTCCCTCTTTCCCTCCACTCCTGTCCCTTCCTTCTCCTCTCTCCATGCTCTTTTCCTTACATTCAATAAAAATTAATTTAGGCACGTTTATTCCAGCAACCAAAATAATGAAAGGGTACCTCTTGACTTTGAGGGACTAACACCCTGCTAGGCATTACATACAGTCGTGATTTTGTCTTGTGTTTAGATTCTGATTCAGCCCTCTTTGACCTGTGTCATCTGTGTCAACTTAATGGCTTTGAACCTTACCTACCTCAGATGGAGATAATAGTGAAATATTCCCTAGACAGTCCTGAAAGTTTTATCTTGAACACTGAAAATTCTGGGTTAATCTTGACGAAAACTATTTAGAGGAATTCTTTGTATCATTCTTGCAACCTTTCTGAAAGTCTGAAATTTAATCCCCATAAAAATTTACCCTTCCTCCAAAAGCCTGTTCCAAAGAAAAGCTACTACCTTTCTCCTTTATGTCATTCATATAAATTGGACCAGTAAGTGCATCAAGGACTTTTACTGTCCCAACTGAAGTGATGTGGCAGAGGTAGAAAGTGGATATTTGGAATTTGGAATGGATTTTGGGAAGCTGAGGTATGGTGGGCAAACAGGTATACAAGGAAGTCTATGAAATTTTCAAAGACAAATACCACTCACTGTCTTTAAAATTTTCCGTTAGTCCTGACTTGAAAATGTAGCACTTCTCTCTTAATTTCAGAATGTCAGTTCACTTGCTGTGTTTCAGAACTTTGGTGATAAAGGATCTTTATTGTGTGTTATTTATTCAGAATCAATAATAACTTTATCATTTTTTTAAATTGTCTTTTACTTAGTTCTTACTGCTCTGGGGGTAAACACAGTTTTCATTTTGTTCGTTTGCCTTAAACTAGGAAGGTCGTCACACCTTCGTCGTGTCCCTAGTCATCAATGTGTCTTTCTTTGTAGTGCGGCTGTGCTCTGATCGGATCGGCCTCATCAAGGAGTGTGTTTGCCAGTCCCCCACGTGCTACAAGCAGTCCACCAAGCTGCTGGGCCTTGCTGAGCTGCTGAGGGTAGCAGGTGAGTTTTGAATGCTTCACTGCAGAATCTGTGTTATTCTGTGCACCATCCTAGGAAAACACTAGAATATGCGCTACTAGGTGTGAGAGGAGCTGCTTTTCAGCAAGGCTTTGTCTTTCCCAGCAAGATTGGCGTGTAGAATAAAAATGTGTTCCTATGCTGAGCTGCTTGGAACTCTGTCTTTTAAATGAAGGCAGACCTATTTGGGGTTCTATGGTTACGCAGGGTCAGAAAGAGAAGTCCGAGTTACCGTTTATAACCAGAAAACTTAAGAAGTAGGACAAGCCAGCTCAGCTAGTTTACCTTCGGTTTCCACATTTGGTATAATATTTTTGAAGCTGAATAATTACTTAGAAAAATTTGTGCATTTACTGTTTGGCCAGGCTTTCACACGCNTACCTTCGGGTTCCACATTTGGTATAATATTTTTGAAGCTGAATAATTACTTAGAAAAATTTGTGCATTTACTGTTTGGCCAGGCTTTCACACGCATTATCTTATTTCATTTTCTGTTAAATGATGTTGATATTTTCTTCCTGTTTTATGGGGGGAATTGAAGGTCAGAGAAGTTAAGGATCTTGCTCAGCAGGGTGAAGTAGCAGAGCATTTCTGAGTCTAGGCTTCATGTGTCACACTGTTGCGCTTACCAGTCTTTTAACATTTTTCTTTTGTATTTTTGACTCATCCAATGTGTATCCCACCTGATGGACATCTTCAAGTGCATCCTCATCTTCTTAAACAGATTTTAAAGTGTGCAGCTTAAAATTTTCAAATCCAGCAGAGTTTTGTGACAGATACCTTCCCATTTCAACTAAAGGAATGAACATGAGCCTGCCCTCTGACTTGAAACACCAGCTGTCTATACTGGACATGTCTGTTGGTTTGCTAAGTGGTCTTTCTTTGGGACCCCGTCCCTCTCCCAGTCCATGTGACCCCAGGAGACTTGCCAGTCAACATGCTTTGCCACAGTGGTTGGAGCTGTCATCCTGCCAGTACCTTCTGTCCACCTGCCAGTGCAGAGATGACCATGCGACTCAAGAAAAACCAATCAAAATCTTTCCTGACGTTTGATATATAAACACAGGGAGACAGAGACACATTGTTCTTTTCTAAATTAAAGTCGTAAGGATACAACCTTAGGGATGCTGGCAGTCATTTGTCTGATCAGTTTTCTGAAAATGAATCCATTTGAGAGAGAAGAGGAAACCC
>SJYW01011333.1:61805-149871 GCA_006410735.1 Raphicerus campestris
CCCCCCCCGCCCCCGCCCCTCAGTGGCAGTCTACACGCCTCAAGATCTAGTCCTGCCTGAAGATGCTTTTAACCTCAGAAATTGTTCTTAATTAAAATGGGGTTAAATTCCATGTTTAGCTTAAAAAATAAAGAGGATTTTGTTTATATTTTGAGCTTTAAGTAAATATATATATATGTATATATGTTTTAAAATCTAAATAGCACTCTTCTTCTTAAGGCTTTATAGTTTGTGTCAGATGTCCTTTTCTGAAAGCATAACACTAGCATTTTTACCTCTGGCCTTGGAGATGTGCTCAGATATACCTTGAGGGCCAGGGAGCCATCGGGAAGTATCTTGGAAGGCTGCAGAGAAGCTGAGTGTAGGGTCTGAAGACTGGTCCTGTCCTTACTCTCCTATTCATTTGCTAAATGACTTAAGCTTAAGCTTCTGGGAAATAGGAATGACACCCCCTGCTTTAAGTCTAGGTTATGAGACTCACATGAGTTAATGCATACGAAAGCACTTTGTAACCTTGAAAGCACTCTGATCATCTGGGAAGAATTTCATAAGGATCAATTTCGTAGACACTAATGAAGCAGTCAGGGATGCTGTCTACATTTTCCATGTACCTGCCTACTATTGTTAATTTCCATTTTCATCCCTGTGACACTGACCTAAAAATAGGAATATCAGTGATCAAGATAGGCCTGCATTTTTAATGGTATGAACATTACTCTGCAGTCCTGCCGAGTACATTTGTGTGGAACACCTGGTGTTCAAATCGCTTTTTCTTTGTTGCAGCTATTTTAGTTCTCCTATTTGGAACCATCTCAACTTGACTACCTCTGTTTCACAAACTTGAATGTGGAATCTGTGTTATAACTTCAGTCCAGTATCATTAAAAGAGAAGCCTAGTATCCATATTTCAATCAAGGTGGAGCTTTTATTGCGAGCCCCCTGAGTGCACATAATAGCTACTGTGTATCTGTGACTGCTGTGTGCCAGCTCCCTTCTGTGCCCTTTTAACACACTGGCTCTTCTGCTGTTCACTGCAGGCTCTCCTTACCGGCATTTTACAGATGGGGAAATAGAGGCCCCAGAGAGGAAAGTAATTCCACTTTGTCAGGTACTTTGGATACAGAGTTCTGTTACACACCTGCTGCCCTCTGGGAATTTAGCATCTTAGAGGGCTGCAGAAGCAGAGAACTATGTTGCATCATGGGGTATGAGAGTAGTCCATGGCTTCTGTAAACAGATGTTGGAGAATCTGAAAGACAACTGTAATATTTAGCTGGGGGCAGAGTGGTGTTAAGAAAGGGATCACAGACAGGTAATATGTATCTGAAACTTACAGAATGCTGCGGTTGTTTATTGCTGCTTTACGAACCACCCCAAAACCTAGCAGCTTAAAATAACAACAGTCATGTCCTCTTATCTCTCCCAGTTTTGAAAGTTGACCGGGCAGTTCAGCGTCTTTTATGAAACTGCAGTCAGATATAGCGGTTAGGGCTGTGCTCATCTCAAAGACTGCTTTGTTCACATGTCTGGCACCTGGGCTGAGAAGACTGAAAAAGCTGGGGGCTGGAGTAGCTCTGGCTTTCTTTTCTCTATGTGGTTTCTCCTTGCCATCTTTCCTTATTTTGTTGTCAGACTATCTGGATTTCTTATGTGGTGGCCGAGGGCTCCCAGAGCCAGTATCCCTAGTTCAGTTCAGCTCAGTCGTGTCTGACTCTTTGCGACCCCATGAATGGCAACACGCCAGGCCTCCCTGTCCATCACCAACTCCCAGAGTCTACCCAGACTCATCTCTATTGATTCGGTGATGCCATCCAGCCATCTTGTCCACTGACGTCTCCTTCTCCTCCTGCCCCCAATCCTTCCCAGCATCAGAGTCTTTTCTAATGAGTCAACTCTTCACATGAGGTGGCCAAAGTACTGGAGTTCAGCTTTAACATCAGTCCTTTCAATGAACACCCAGGACTGATCTCCTTTAGAATGGACTGGTTGGATCTCCTTGCAGTCCAAGGGACTCTCAAGAGTCTTCTCCAACACTGCAGTTCAAAAGCATCAATTCTTCGGTGCTCAGCTTTCTTCACAGTCTGACTTTTCACATCCTTACATGTCCATTGGAAAAACTATAGCCTTGACTAGACGGACTTTTGTTGGCAAAGTAATGTCTCTGCTTTTTAATATGCTATCTAGGATTGTCATAAATTTCCTTCCAAAGAGTAAGCGTCTTTTAATTTCATGACTGCAGTCACCATCTGCAGTGATTTTGGAGCCCCCCAAAATAAAATCTGACACTGTTTCCACTGTTTCCCCATCTATTTCCCATGAAGTGATGGGACCAGATGCCATGATCTTAGTTTTCTGAATGTTGAGCTTTAAGCCAACTTTTTCACTCTCCTCTTTCCCTTTCATCAAGAGGCTTTTTAGTTCCTCTTCACTTTCTGCCATAAGGGTGCTGTCATCTGCAAATCTGAGGTGAATGATATTTCTCCCGGCAATCTTGATTCCAGCTTGTGCTTCTTCCAGCCCAGCGTTTCTCATGATATACTCTGCATATAAGAGAAACCAGCAAAAGTTTCATGTCATTTTGCTGTAATTTTAGCTTTGGAATTTGGGCAGCTTCACTTCTATTGTGTCGTATTCATAGAAGCAGTCACACAGGCCCTCCCAAGTCCAAGGGAAATATTTATAGGTGTGCTGGAAGTTGACTGGGCTTGGGTGAGCCTGAGATGGCTTCCGCAGCTGTTGGAACAGGCCTGCGTTACTCTCTGGCTGGTGGTCAGAGCCTCAGCCCCTTGCCCCAGGGAGCTCTCCATGGGGCTTCTCGGGCGTCCTCTCAACGAGGAGACTCCTGGCTTTCTCCTGGAGCAGCTGATCCAGAGAGCCTGTAGTGCTTTTTTACAACCTCCTCTTGGAAGTCAGACACCATCGTTTACAGCTTATTCTGTTAGAAATAAATCACTAGCCATCCCCATTCAAGGGGAGAAGCAGTAAGCTCCATCTTTAGAAGGGAGTACCAAAGAATTTGTGGACATAGTTTAAATTATATTTCATATATTCAAAGTTTTGTCCTACTACCGTTAATATTTTCTTCAAACTAACCATTTAGACCATTTTCCTTAGTCTATTTCTAGTCTGGTTCTACTGCTGGCTCTTCTCCCTATGAACTTGGTTTTCTTTGTAGGAGTTTTCTAGATTCATTGTTTTCAAGCGTGTTTTTGCTTATGTTTTTTTCTTTTAGCCCCCTGCTCAGATCACCTGATATACAAACTAACTTTCTCACAATGAAACTGTAAAATTTAAATACTTTGTATTTATGATTTTTATCTTTTTATTTGTCATTATTGATTAGAATTAGAACATTCAAATATTAGAATAAATAGGAAAAATGTTTAAATTCCCTATTTGGAGGAAAACTTTTTCTCTACCTACCTGCGTTGGAATGACTGGTCTGGGGCTGGTATATCTGTATTTTACTGGAGTATCACAGATTTACAGTGCTGTATTAGTGTACAGTGAGGTGATCCGGTTATAAATGTACACATATTCATTCTTTTTTAGATTCTTTTCTCATATAGATTATCGCAGAATATTGAGTAGAGTTTCATTTGCCATAAAGTAGGTCCTTGTTGGTTATGTGTCTTGTATATAATAGTGTGTATGTGTTCATCTCAGGTTTCTCATTTATCCCCCCTACCAAGTTTGTTTTCATTATCTGTCTGTTATTGTTCTGTAATAATTTCATTTCTTTTCTTTTTTTGAAAAATTGGATTCCATGTCTGCGTGATATCATAAGATATTTGTCCTTGTCTTACTTCACTCAGTGCGATGATTTCTAGGTCCATCCATGTTGCTGCAAATGGCACTGTTTCCTTCTTTTTTATGGCTGAGTAATATTCCCTTGTATATATGTGCACCACATCTTCTTTATCCATTCCTCTGTTGATGGACGTTTAGGTTGCTTCCATGTCTTGGCTATTGCAGACAGTGCTGCAGTGAACATGGGGATGCAGGCAGCCTTTTGGTTTATGGTTTTCTCTGGATACATGTCCAGCAGTGAGATTGATGGGTCTATATGATAGTTTTATTTTTACCTTTTTAAGGAACCTCTGTACTGTTCTCCATAATGGTTGTACCAATTTATATTTTGTATCAGGCTGATATTAATCATTGATCACTTTNCTGGATACATGTCCAGCAGTGAGATTGATGGGTCATATGATAGTTTTATTTTTACCTTTTTAAGGAACCTCTGTACTGTTCTCCATAATGGTTGTACCAATTTATATTTTGTATCAGGCTGATATTAATCATTGATCACTTTGGAGACTGAGAGATAATTTCATGATTAATAACCAGATTGAAAGGTCTAAGTGGCCTTGACCTTTTGTCCTGTTGTCTTATAAAAATCTTTCTAATCTGTGTTTTTCATTTGAGAATTAATCAGAAAGATAGAGATAAGGAACTCCTCTATCAGTCGATACTGCCCCAAACAGTAAGTTGTTTGCATGTGTTTACAGGTGAAGACCCAGAAGAAAGGCGTGGACAGGTTCTCATCCTTCTAGTGGAGCAGGCACTGCGTTTCCATGACTACAAAGCTGCCAATGTGCATTGTCAGGAGCTGATGGCCACAGGTGAAGTAGACACTCCTTAACACTTTGCTCATGTTCTCTCTCATGGAAGAGGTCTATTTGAAATCACTTGGTCTAATTGTTAAGCCAGCCACACTGTGTTCATAAGCCTTGGGAGGTGTTTTGTGAGCACTGATAGGTATTCCATGTGCTTGTATATTAATGTAAATACTTTAATGGGCTTAAGGGGTTATGTTTTATCTGGGATATGGTTGCTTTCCATTCCATATTAAAAGCAGGCTCATAATTTTAATAGCAATTTTATGTAAAATATTTTAATTTTAAAATATTACAAAATATATTATGTAAATATTTTAATTTTATGTATTTGTCATATAAAAGAAAAACTTCAGATTTGAAATATCTGTAATTTGTGACTATATTGTTAGTATTTCTATCCTTTAATTTCTTCAAAAGGTCACAAAATGCTTTTCAAATTTGAGCAGTTGGGAAGTAGCTTGCCACTGATATTGAAATTATAACTCAAGTCTCTGGAGGATAAGCAGTTGTTATTGTGGAATAATTTCTCTATGAAAGAGTACATTCCCCAGAGGAGTAGCCAGTAATGTTGTTTTGTCATAGGCTCTGGGCTAAATGATCTGCTTTTTGTAGTTGTGCCTGAGTGTGTGGAAGCTCAGGCACACTTAGCTGTTTACCTACCGCCTGTGCATGTCTGTGCCTGGCTAGCAATGCGGTGCTTCACTGTGTGATACCTCCTGGTATAGCACACTGATGATTTGTATACTTGCTGTATACTGGTAAAAGAAACGATTATTCTGACACTTGTTAAAAGTGGTAAGGAAGACTTTATTCAGGACTTCTGTAACGGGAGAGAAATCAGGCTCAACTCCAAATACAGAAAAGACAGCTGGGAATTTATCACCTAGGATCAGGTTGAGTGGATCAACAATGGTTGAAAAATGACAGTGATGAGACAGCTGGGACAGAGGCATTTGTATTAAACCAACTTACTGGTGGCAGGCCAGGGTGATCAGATACAAAGGGTGAGAGATTCTCTTTANTTCAACCTCAGTTGATAGTCCCTGATGATTCTCTTGAATGGTTTTATCCGTTGCACACTCAGTAGCCGTGTCTGGGATTGCCATTTGCTCCCATCCAGGTAGTGCCAACTATTTTGGCATGGGTAGTTGTTGAAACTTTACCTCTTAAGTGTTTTGAGATACCTGTTTATGCTTTTGATTTGCATTTTTCTGGTTGCTGGTGAGATGAACTTACCTCAGGAGGGAGCCTCTTTTGTGAGGTTCCTTGTTCAATTCCCCTGTCCATTTTCTGTTGAATTTTAGTCCTTTTTCTCTTTCTTCATTGAAATTCTTATGAATAAAATTTGTCTGGAGTCATTAAGTATTAATATGTATGAATCTCAGGAGAGCTGGTCCTGGAAAAGGAAGGAGGAGTGTGTACTCACCAATACCTCTTTAGCTGCTTAACCTTTGCTCCCGGGAATTTAACTTCTTATGGCTATTTCTGGCAACACAGAAGTGGCATTTGTTTTTTGTTTTTTTTAGGTCAAAAACAGTAGGTAGTCTAACTGGATAAATTAAGAGATGATAATCATCTTTATAGATTGGTTTCCACAAGATTCCTTTAAATAGTAAGCTTTACTTTTAAAGTGTAAAATGTCATTCATTTTCCTCTCAACTATTTTAGAAGACATCTGTTGTGACAAGTGAGCTATGTCTTGGCTGCTTTTTTTGTTTTTATCTATTTTTTGTGTTTTGTTTGCTTTATATCTCCATACGTTGATTCACAGTTTTTAAAGGCCATACTCTGTTTATAGGTATTATAATGTTGACTACATTCCTGGTGCTATACAATCTGTCTTTGTAGCTTATTTATTTTATATCTAATAGTTTTTAATCTCTTAATCCATTACCTCTATTTTGCCCCTCCCACCTCCCCTCCCTCACTCATAACCACTGATTTATTCTCTGTACCCGTAACTCTGTTTCCTTTTGTTATATTCACTAGTATGTTGTATTTTTTATATTCCACATATAGGTGATTTCATACAGTATTTATCTTTCTCTGTCTGACATTTCATTTAACACAGCACCTTCCAAGTTNAGATCCTGACTCATTGTGACAACAAGATCCATGTGTTTTTTGTTCTTTTAAAGTAATTTAAAAACCTATAACACCCATCCCAGAGTGGTAGTTTAATTTTAGCTGTTTTTGCACTATATAGAAATAATTACATTCAGTATTACATCTGTGAGGTTTATCCATGCTCTTGTAAGTATTGCAGTTGATCTCGTTACTGCTGTATAGAGATTAATTGCTATATGCATACATTCCAGTTTATTCTTTCTAATACTGACAGTGGTTTATTTTCAATTTTGGTAGTGAAATAATGCTATATCATCAGTCTGTAGTGTTCCTAGTGCACATGTACAGACTTGGAGGTGTGTGTTATCAGATAAGTGTGTTTGTTCAACCTCAGTTGATAGTCCCTGATGATTCTCTTGAATGGTTTTATCCGTTGCACACTCAGTAGCCGTGTCTGGGATTGCCATTTGCTCCCATCCAGGTAGTGCCAACTATTTTGGCATGGGTAGTTGTTGAAACTTTACCTCTTAAGTGTTTTGAGATACCTGTTTATGCTTTTGATTTGCATTTTTCTGGTTGCTGGTGAGATGAACTTACCTCAGGAGGGAGCCTCTTTTGTGAGGTTCCTTGTTCAATTCCCCTGTCCATTTTCTGTTGAATTTTAGTCCTTTTTCTCTTTCTTCATTGAAATTCTTATGAATAAAATTTGTCTGGAGTCATTAAGTATTAATATGTATGAATCTCAGGAGAGCTGGTCCTTGAAAAGGAAGGAGGAGTGTGTACTCACCAATACCTCTTTAGCTGCTTAACCTTTGCTCCCGGGAATTTAACTTCTTATGGCTATTTCTGGCAACACAGAAGTGGCATTTGTTTTTTGTTTTTTTTAGGTCAAAAACAGTAGGTAGTCTAACTGGATAAATTAAGAGATGATAATCATCTTTATAGATTGGTTTCCACAAGATTCCTTTAAATAGTAAGCTTTACTTTTAAAGTGTAAAATGTCATTCATTTTCCTCTCAACTATTTTAGAAGACATCTGTTGTGACAAGTGAGCTATGTCTTGGCTGCTTTTTTTGTTTTTATCTATTTTTTGTGTTTTGTTTGCTTTATATCTCCATACGTTGATTCACAGTTTTTAAAGGCCATACTCTGTTTATAGGTATTATAATGTTGACTACATTCCTGGTGCTATACAATCTGTCTTTGTAGCTTATTTATTTTATATCTAATAGTTTTTAATCTCTTAATCCATTACCTCTATTTTGCCCCTCCCACCTCCCCTCCCTCACTCGTAACCACTGATTTATTCTCTGTACCCGTAACTCTGTTTCCTTTTGTTATATTCACTAGTATGTTGTATTTTTTATATTCCACATATAGGTGATTTCATACAGTATTTATCTTTCTCTGTCTGACATTTCATTTAACACAGCACCTTCCAAATTCATTCATGTTATTGCAAATGGCAAAATTTCGTTTTTTTTTTTATGGCTGAGTACTATCCATTGTGTGTGTGTATATAACACATCTTTATAAATTTACTGTAACCATCTTGTCAGATTCATTTGTAGTTGTATATCTTGTAGTTCTTTTAGAAGTCTGGTTTAAAGCTTCATCTGTGGAGTCTATTGATAGAGTTAGGGCGAGAATATTTAGATTTTGCCTACAGTCGAATATACACGATTACCTCATTTCCATAATTCTTTCTTTTATATTAAACTTCTCTTTGGCAGCCATTTATTGAGTACACATGTGTATCCTCAGTTCCGTACCAAGTGATTTCAGGATCTCAAAAACGTTTGTAAGGTGACTTTTGTCCCTTAAGGATTTTTCTCCCCTTCCTCCTATAAATGT
The DNA here is from genome assembly GCA_006410735.1 of Raphicerus campestris. Lineage (NCBI taxonomy): Eukaryota > Metazoa > Chordata > Mammalia > Artiodactyla > Bovidae > Raphicerus > Raphicerus campestris. The sequence goes on from SJYW01011333.1 coordinate 70,349, forward strand.
TAACTCTAAGACAGCAGTGATCGGTAGAATTTTCTACAGTGAGGGGAATATTCTATATATCTACATTGTCCAGTATGGCAGCAACTAGTCACATATAGCTGCTAAGTACGTGAAATATATAGGTAGTGCAACTAAGGAATCTAAATTTTGTTTAACTTTATTTAAGTTAATTTTACTAGCCACGTAAGGCTGCTGGGTACCTGAGTGGACATCACAGTTCTAGAAGGTGAGATACTGAGAAGAGGATGGTGTTCCGCCATCAGTGCTGCAGACAGAGAACTTTGTTTGTTTCTCTGGTTGCACTCCCTTTGAATTGAAGTCATAGCATTTTCCAGGGGCCTGGAGTGATGGGGATGCTTTCTTCCTTTGACATGTTTTGACTTGTATTGATTAGAAACTATTTGGTTTTCCCTCCCTGGATCTGAAAGTGCATTAAAGTCTACGGTGTTTTCTCCAGGAGATTCAGAACAGATCTTATATTGGAGATTTGGCATATTTTACTATTTCTCAAGGTCCAGCAAAAGACTTGCTTTTCACAAGATCTTTATCCCAGTTTTTGTACCTTTTGATCCTCTGATCTTTCCCCACTTTTTCAGCTATATCTCTCACTGTTGCTCCAGCCTCCTCTCTTCATGCCTTCCAAACATGTGCTATGTCCCATTCATGCTGAACTTACCCATTCTCTGAGTAGGCTCTCTCACAGCTTTGGTGTTATTTAGGGTTCTCTCTGTAGCTCCAGAACTTTGGCCACCTGATGCGAAGAGCCAATTCCTTAGAAAAGACCCTGATGCTGGGAAAGATTGAAGGTGGGAGGAGAATGGGATGACAGAGGATGAGATGGTTGGATGGCATTACTGAATCAATCAGTGGACATGAGTTTGAACAAAGTTCAGGAGATAGTGAAGGACAGGGAAGCCTGGCGTGGTCCATGAGGTCGTGGGGGGTAGGACACGACTGAGCGACTGAAACAGCGGCTGCCTGACTGCCCTTCTTGTGTGGTTTCTGATCATCTCGCTGCCCTCTTGATCTCACCCAAGTTGTCATCGTCTTTATCCAATTTTCCTTGAGTCCTCATCGTTCCCTCTTCTGCATCCCCCAAACATCTCATAGCATTGGACCAGCTCGTGTTTGGTGTGCTTTGGTGTGTATGGTGACTGGAAGTGTGTCGCTTACCTTTGGTGCTCTCTGCAAGGAGTGCTTGCCACAGAGTGAGTGCATAGTGAATGCGTAATACAGCTGCATTGGAAACTCCCCCTGCAGAAAGATCAATGTGTGGTAAAAATGGATTAGAAAGTAAAACTAGAAGGCATTTCCAACTAGAGGCATGTGTGTGGTTTGGGTGCTGTTGAGGACCTGCTGTGTTCTGTCCGTGTAAGGGGAGTATCATTTCTCTCTTCAGTATAGAGCTGCACCGTGTTTCTGCTGAGTTCAGCTCCATAAGCTTATTCTGAAATCCCCACATCCTTCTTTATAAAATCCACAAAAAGCCTTCTGTGGCCTTTGGGTTTTCCATTTCCTGCTCTCTGATGAATTAGAAAGAGGCAGCCGGGCTCCGCGGTAGCCTCTCTGGAGTAGGGCATGCTGTGTCTCCACAGGCACGTCCTGATCTGTTCAGCATCCTCAGTACCTGCGGCGGACTGCCAGCAGTGCTCCACAGGATCCACGTTGCGAGGAAGAGGCCTTCTTCCAGAACGATTCTTGTATTTTTTATTTTTTTTTTATTTTTTAGCACCTTAAAAGCTTTCCTGTCTTCCTTTCTCCTCTTTCAGCAAGCTGTAATATTAATAGATCTAGATCTGACGAAGTGCTAATGCAAACCCTCAAACACATCATGTCTTTGATTCATGAGGCACATTTCAGAATATTATAGCCACTATTATTAGATTAAAATACAGTGCTCAGCTATAAGATGCTGTGTGTTACACATTAACAGTAAATGTAATAGCCACATTAAATTATAACTTATAAATGAGAGCTGACTGTATGTGTAATCTGCTTAATGCCCAAGAGTTTCATTACTCAGTTGTGAAAATGATGATTTTTACTTATATATCCAAGCAGAGGAAGGATGTAGCTGCTGTCCAGTTGCATTTGTGTTGCTACAAGTAGAGCCTACAAGTTTGAAGATATTGGCTATTGTTCTCAAGAACAAGATATTTGTTTTTAGATAAAATGCATAATTTATGAGAAACTACCAAAATTAGAGTTTCCAGCTTGTTATTAATGTTGGTTATTATGTTCTTTAGATAAAATAGTATTCCATCACTTAGAGCATATTAGCATTTTGTTTAGCTAGTGTTAGCTATATCAGTTAGCCAATAGTGTTTTCCCCAGATAAATCTAATTAGAGTTGAAAATGGATGATATACAAGGTTCCCATTAAAAAATCATCTTCACTGTGGGAAATCTTGTTATGAACATTTTAAGTGGCTACAAATTTATAAGACTGGACTAATTATTGCTTCGAACTGGTGTCAGGGCTTGGCATAGAGCTGCTTTGAATGTATAAAAGGATTATTTAGAAATATTAAAATAAATTTCTGACAGTTGTATTTCAGTACCATGGACAACTCTTTCTTTCCCCCTTCAGCAGTTAATGTGCATTTGGGTTGTTTGTACTTTTTAGCTATAATGAATAATGTTGCTATGAGCATTTGTATGCAAGTCTTTGTATGGAAATATATTTTGATTTGTTGTGTAGGTATCTGGGAGTGTAACCGAAGCATTATATGCTGTATATGCTTTAAATACTGGAAAACATTGCCAAATTGTTTTCCAAAGTGGCTGCACCAGGAATTATTGTTTCTCCTTTCTTCATATCCTTGCTAATACTTAACTCTTCACTGGCTTTTTGTTAAAGCCATTCTTAGGAATGTGTGTGGTATCTCTTTATCCTTTTGGTGTGTGTTTCCAAATAAATAATGATAATGAGCATCTTTTCATGTGCTTACGTGCCATTTCTGTACCTTCTTTGATGAAATGGCTACAAATATTTTCCCAGTTGCTTTTTAACTGTTTCGTCAACTCCTTATTAAGTCGTTACGAGTTTTTGTTGGTTTTAAATTCTTGGATACAAGTTGTTGGATGTGCGATTTGAAAAGATTTTTCTGTCAGTGTGTGATTTGACTTTTTACTTTCTTAATAGTGCCTTTTGAAGTGCAGAACCTTATAATGTTTCTCAAGTCCATTTTATTAACCTTTTCTTTTATTGCTTGCATTTTTTGGTGTTGTATCAAAGAAATCTGTGCCTAGCTCAAACTTGTGAAGATTTACTCCTGTGCTTTTTCCTAAGAGTTTTATAGTTTTAGCTTTTATATGTATTGAGAGGTAGTAATGAGCCACTTTTTGTATGAGATAAGTATAAGATTGAGGAAAATCCACATGCAGAAAGATCAGTTTAGAATTTTATCTCCTGTTGTATAAAAAAATGAACTCGATAGGATCATGTTTGTTTTTTCTTTTATATGATCTTGTTCTTTCTTAAAGCATTTTAAATCTTACGCTGCCCAAAGGCACAAATTAATATTTTAAAGTTTAAAATGATTTCATCTGAAATAGATTTGTAACATAATTATTGCCTTCGTAATTTTCTTTTTTCGAGATGTTTTAGAATTTTGGTTTTCAAGCTTATGTTTCCTGAACCATCTGCCTTTGTTGTTACATACAGATCATTTATGTCATAGTGTGATAGTGGTTGTTGGATGCATGTGCCGTGATTATTTATCTTTTCCTTTGCTTTTGGGCGTTTGGATTGTGCCCAGTCTTCCTATATTTTAGACTGAACTTCACTGAGCATGTTATGTACATATCTTTGCATATTCATGCTTGTATTGCCCTGGGATATAATGGAAAATATAGGCGCCTAAGATAGATAATTTCCTATTTCTTGTGGTCTGTCCTCCATAACTTTAAGTGCTGATTAAAAAATGAAAAAGAAAATAAAAATATACTAAATATACCTCTGTTTTTCATAAATACAATTCTCTTAATTTGGATCCAAGAATGCTAGAAGATTCAAGAAGAGTTCAGTCCCTAAAGCCCCTGAAATAGTGTGTCAAATCTGGTGTGTCTGTTTGTGACTTAGTGTGTTCATGTAAGTTCACACGCCTGAGTACGTTCAGTTTTGCATTCAGTTTTCTGGGGAAGGCACTTACAGCTTGCCTTAGAAATGTGTAGGGGGCCAGGACTTCCAAAGATAAGAAATTGTAGCCTGGCATTTTAATGAGCAGATGAACTGGAGCAGAGTCAGACTTCAGAGTGATTAGTCCTCATGGGGCTTTCTTCTACTGCTTCTTCTGACAAATAATTCCAGAAGCAGCATCACCAGTAATAAGCATTCCATTCTTAATATTTTGAGTTCAAGATGCAATTTGCTCCAAGTATGGGGCTTCCCCAGTGGCTCAAGTAGTAAAGAATCCACCTGCAGTGCAGGAGACACAGGAGATATGGGTTCAACCCCTGGGTTGGAAAGATACTCTGGAGGAGGAAATGGCAACCCCCTCCAGTATTCTTGCCTGGAGAATCCCATGGACAGAGGATACAGTCCATGGGGTCATAGTGTCAGACATGACTGAGCACATGCGTGCACATGACACAATGACGTATTAGGTGAAGGGAAGTGCTTTTGATTATTTAAAGATATGTTGGAAGAGAAAGGGTAGTGGCTTAGCTCAGTCCNAATCTCCTAATGGATTCCTGCTCCTGGAATAAGATTTCTAAAGCAGAAGTCTCCTTATGGCAGCTCCTTTTGTTTAGAGCCTCTCAGGGGCGTCATATTGTCCAGGTGGTGATGGAGGTGCTTTGGTGTCGTGTCAGCAGCTCTCTTGCTGGCTTGCCTCTGCCTGCCTGTGATCTTCGTGTGCCCTGACCTTCACGTGTATTCTTTTCTCTACCGTCATTGAATCAACTCAAGTTTCCTCCAATATTCCATGCTGTTTCATAACTCTTATTTGTATAAGTCTACCAGGAACATCCCCTGGAGGAGGGAAAGGCTACCCATTTCAGCATTCTAGCCTGGAGGAGTCCATGGACTCTATAGTCCATGGGGTCGCAAAGAGTAGGACATGACTGAGTGAATTTCACTTTCACTTTTCACCCGTGAAATCATGGGTGCTTCTCTGGTGGCTCAGTGGTAAACATCTGCCAATGCAGGAGCACAGGTTTGATCCTTGAATTGGGAAAATCCCCCTGCAGAAGGAAGTGGCAGCCCACTCCAGTATTCTTGCTTAGGAAATCCCTTGGACGGAGGAGCCTGGTGGGATACAATCCATGGGGTCCCGCAAAGAGTGAGACATGACTTAGTAACTAAACAACCTGAAATCATCACCATTTCTTCTTCGGAAGCCTGAGATTCCTTCCTGCTGAAATATTACTTCTTCTGTGAAGCTTTCTGTGATGGTGCCTCTAGGCAGAGGACATAGTGATTTGTCTGTATCTCTGCCTCCCTTTGTAGTTTCTGGAGCTCAGAGGCTCCCAAGGGCAGAGGCTGTGTCCTTCTTGTTTTTATCACCTTATTGACTAGTATAATATAGTATGACATCAAATGGGAGTCACTCAGTATTTGCTGAGTAGGGGAATGAATTCTGGTTGGTTTCTCTTTTTTTTCAAGTATAAAATCTAACATAAATTGAGATGCTTACTATATTGTATACTTACATATGTACACACACATTTATATCTCTGTGTGTGTCTGTGTGTGTATATATATATATATATATATACACACAGTGTTATTCAGGGGGTGGGTGGTGTGTGTGTGTGTGTGTGGTACTAGTTCTGTTCAGTGCAGAGTTACTGGAGGCAAAAGCTTAGAAGCAGAATGTACTTGAATCCAAAGCTTTCAGTAGCCCAGATAAATGAACACTCTCAATGACGAGCTGTCCAGGGTAAGCAGGCCCATCATGGCGGGCAGCCCCATGATGCAGGGAGGGAGTTAGCAGTACCATCTACATTACTGCCTAATAGTAGAAGCTTCTTGGCCGGGGTCCTGACCCTGTTAGAAAAGAGGAGCCTCTGGAGTGCCGGAGCTGGACTCAGCCTTTTTTCCTTCTGTAAAGTCTGCTGTGATGAGCTGACTGTGCTATTAAAGTGGAGAAGATATGAGCCTCCTGCAGTCTTCTCAAATAGTGAAGAAATTAAGGAAAGACTTCTAGTGATGCTGCCATTGAAACAACTGTGTGTGTGTGTGTCTGTTCCCTCACAGTGTTTATGCCCGATATACACACAATGGGCCTTGTAAAGCCCTGACACATATCAAGCTTTCAACACGTGGCAGCTACCGTAGTGATTACTCTTGGAGGGAGATTTGTGTTTTTTCCTACGTTGGTCTTTCTACTTGTCTTTTCAGACTTGATAATGAGCTTCAGTCTTCCATTCTGTCTCCTTAACCCTTCCCTCTGACCCCCACAGGCATGCAGAGGAGAGGGTATGTAGCCTTCCTAATTGCTGAAATTGAGAGGAAAAACTGCGAATGTAAGGTTTAGCCTCCCTGGGTTCCCTCTTGATTTTGCCTGTCGACAGAAAGGGTACAATGTGTGCATATGTGCTAGGTCGCTTCAGTGGCTCAGTCGCGTCTGACTCTGCGACCCTATGGCCTGTAGCTCACCAGGCTCCTCTGTTATGGATTCTCCAGGCAGGAATACTGGAGTGGGTTGCCATGCCCTCCTCCAGGGAATCTTTCTGACCCAGGGATCGAATCTTTTACGTCTCCTGCATTGGCAGGTGAGTTCTTTACCACTAGCGTTACCTAGGAAGCCCAGAAAGGGTAGATTCGGTTCTAATTTTTGTTCCTTGAGGTTATACGCACGTGGGCTGGTTTATTTACTTGTCCATTTAGGCACTTAAGTCTTTACAATCCAGTGTATTTTACACCGACAGCACTTCCCTATTCGGAGCAGCTGCATTTCCAGAGTGCGGTTGCCCTGCATATCTGCCGGCTGCCAGGTTGGACAGAACAGGTTTGGGCAGTTCTGGAAGTTTGTTCTGCTCCATTTTCCACCACTGGGCTGCTATGATTATTTTGCTCAGATGTCTATTCTGTAGACGCAGCTCCTCCTTGGAAAAGTGACTCCCAAGATGTAGACTCGCAGAAAGATTTTCGCCTTATTATGGCTGGAGATTTAAGCCAAAGTCTTCCTCTACTGCAGAATAAAAATGATGTTGTTGATCTTTCAGATCAAAAATATATTTTCTTGTTTTTGTTGTTTAATCAGTGTTCAGCTGTAAGCAGCAGAAAACATGCTAGCTTTTATAAGCAGAAGGGGACTTTTTAAAATTGTAATGAGAATTGGAATCTTACACAATCATTCAAAGGTCTGGAGAAGCAGGCTTTGGTGTATTTTTAGAGTAACTATAAGAAAAATACTGAGGAGATTAACTACCGCTGGAGCAGAAATCCGCCACAAGAAGTTGGGGAATTCGAAAGCCCCTCCTTATCAGCTGTCTCTGGTGCTGCTTTGACCCCGCCAGGATAACAAGCCAGCAGAACGGTAGTCTACACTGTCCTTTACCCCGTGAAGCTAGGGACCGGGCACTGGTACTTGTATCACTCCTCTTGCAGAAGAGCAACTAGGGTAACCAGGAAAAACAGAAAAAGGGGAACAAAAGGTTAAGTATATTTTCCACAGGAAAAGCACAGTAATAACAAAAGTACAGTCTCTACTGTGGTTTCACTGTGCAAATTCTACACACTGGGTATATCTGTTTGAGGAAAAGTAGGTCAGGTGAGGAATGTCAGCCCTAGGGAGTCTGGGAAATGTAGTCTTTAGCTTTTCAGCTTCTAGCAACGCAGCCTGGGAGTGGTCTAGAACTGAGTTGAGTCTAGAACCAAGCTGCAGTATCTGCTGCAAAATCTGAAACCCAGGAGAAGTGCTGGTCTTTTTTGGGCACCTAAACCCCTAGCAGTTGTTTTTGACATGGTTGCCCTTATATACAATCAGTTTAACCTGAGTATCTTCTTCCTTAGCATATCATCTGTGGTGTTTTCATAATTAAATTGTAATTTATAGTGTATTGAGTTGATAGTTTATACCTTTCCCAAAGTCCAGAAAGCTTATAGGAAACACAGGTTTAAAAATTGTATTTTAGAAAATGAAGATATATTTGACATATTACACTGTATAAGTTTAAGTATATAATATATAAGTTTAAGGTATAAGTTTAAGGTATATAATATATTGACACATTAACATTATAATATAGTTGCCATTATAGCATTAACTGACACCTCTGTTGCATCACATAATTATCCTTTCTTCTAGTGTTGGGACACAACTTTTTTTTTTTTTTTTGCATTAAGAGACTAGAAAATCTTTTGAGAAAAGTTAACCAACTGCCCAGTGAGGAAATTGTATCAGTTAATGCAGCTTAAATACATTTCGTTTTAGTACTAAGAATAAAATTAAAATGGTTTTCTAGAAATTATAATTGTACAAACATGATGTAATCATTTTCTTTTACTGCTGTGACATTTAGCAGCTTTGAAACCGTACAAGTTCTTATAATTCCCATAGGACAGAAACCTGGCAGGCTTGGGTGAGTTTCTGCTTAGGATCTCAGCCAAAGTCAGGGTCCCCACAGGACTGTGTTTTCTGGAGGCTGTGGAGAAGAATTCATTCCATGCTCATTCATGTTGTTAGTAGTNAAAAGAATAAAATACTTAGGAGTATACCTACCTAAAGAAACTAAAGACCTATATATAGAAAACTATAAAACACTGATGAAAGAAATCAAAGAGGACACTAATAGATGGAGAAATATTCCATGTTCATGGATCGGAAGAGTCAATATAGTGAAAATGAGTATACTACCCAAAGCAATTTACAGATTCAATGCAATCCCCATCAAGCTACCAACAGTATTTTTCACAGAACTAGAACAAATAATCTCAAGATTTGTATGGAAATACAAAAAACCGCGAATAGCAAAAGCAATCTTGAGAAAGAAGAATGGAACTGGAGGAATCAACTTGCCTGACTTCAGGCTCTACTACAAAGCCACAGTCATTAAGACAGTATGGTACTGGCACAAAGACAGAAATATAGATCATTGGAACAAAATAGAAAGCCCTGAGATAAATCCACACACTTATGGACACTTTATCTTCGACAAAGGAGTTAAGAACATACAATGGAAGTCATGTTCTAATTCTGAAAATTTGCTCAAATAGTATCACCAGTGATCCTCTTTCTTCTGTATTTTTTGTTCTGTTTTTTGTAGCTGTAACTTACTAAACCTCCTGTTCCGTCACCTTTTTTTTTTCTTTATTTACTATGTTTTTCTCTATCTTATTATCTTTTCAGGATTTCAACTGAGTTTTTTGTTTGTGCTATAATTTTTTATTGCTTGCCAAAAGCCAGTAGTGTTCTCTGAATATTTCTTTATTTTTAATAAAGCATTCTGTTCTCTCTTTGTGGTTAGATTATTTTCTATCTCTGAGATTACTAAGGAAAATAATAATTAAATTTCTTTCTCATTTCAGTATTTGTTTATTCCAAGTTGCCTTTTTTATTTGTTTAGTTGGTGTTGCCCTTTCTTGTTAGAAGCTTTTCTCTGAATTTTTGTAATTCTTTAATTATCTTCTTACATGAGAGTGAGAGACTGCAAACTCAATAGGTTTAAAGAAACTCAGGTAGGGTTTGTGAACTGTGACGGGCTTGAGTCACAGTTGAGACTGTTGAGAGAAAACACTTTGCATATCCTGCCTTAGGGACAAAAAGCCTCGTGCAAGAATTCTGGAACCCTTGCAGAGAAGATAGCTGGGAATCTCAGCATTCTGTAAGTATTTGTTCACTTAATTTCCTACTTTTATCATGAAACAACTGTTGATAATGTGGAGAAGGAAGCCTTTATACATTTTTATGAGATATAATTGCCAAAACTTGTAATCACCTAAGATATCCTTCAATAGGTAAATTGATAAACAAATCGTGGTACATCTATTCAATGGAATATTACTTAGCAATAAAAGCAAGTGAGCTATCAAACCATGAAGAAAAAAAATAATGAACCTAAAATACAGACTACTAATTGGAAGGAGCTAGTCTGAGACCTCTATATATTATATTTTATAATTCCAATCATATGAAATTATGGAAATGGACAGCAAAAAGATCAGTGGTTGTCAGGGGTTTGGGGAAAAAAAGGAAGGGTTGTGTGAGTGAAGCACAGGGGATTTTTAGGTGGTGAACCTATTCTGTATGCTACTGTAATGCTAGATACCTGATATTATACATTTGTTAAACCCTATGGAACTTTGTGGCAAAAATAAGCTTTAATCTGTGACCCTAAAAAAAAACAAAAAAACAAAAAAACAAACATTTGAAAGGGCAGAGATCTCATGAAGGAAAGCAGACAGTGACAAGGAAACCTAACTGTATTACAGCTGCAGGAAACAGCCTCACTGAAGAGAATGGGGGGATGTTGCTGGCCTAAGTTGGGAATGAATACAGTTTGTTGGACTAAAGACAAAAATGAAGTACACTCTAGTTAATAAAGTCGGTTTCCATGAGGAGANATTACAGCTGCAGGCAACAGCCTCACTGAAGAGAATTGGGGGATGTTGCTGGCCTAAGTTGGGAATGAATACAGTTTGTTGGACTAAAGACAAAAAGGAAATACACTCTAGTTAATAAAGTTGGTTTCCATGAGGATAGGGCTTAACAAATATGATATATAGGTATATATGCTATATGTGTCTACTGGAATTGAAAAATTAAGAATTGTATGGCAGACAGTGTGAGCCAGGTTTTTTTCTGTTAAAATAGGAACCTACAATTAAGCAAGGGAAGGAGGCTATAATTATCCATGTGGAAATGAATTAGAGTTTGAGACATTGTTATGTATATGTATCCAGATTACATATGAAAATATTTATAGAGAGAAGTTAATTATATTAGTATACATACATATAGTCCTTGCTCTGTCAGTTGCAGAGGACCCATAAGCAACAGTGCCCAGTAGCAACAAGTAAACCTGACACCTGTATCTTGGTTTCTAATATCATCGTTCAATAAATCGGATAAGGAATTCTTGGAGAAATGGTTGGTTTTGGATCTAGGAAAATACACAAGATAAGCCTGGAACATATTATGGTAACAGATAAAAGCTGGAAAATTTTGAGCCACAAAATAAATAAAATAGCATTGTACCATGTCCCAAAGTATAAAATAAATATCTCTTAGTTCACACCAGGTATAAATAATTGATAAACAAGGATGAAGAGACAAATCTCCCATGCAGAAAAATTTCAAAATAAGTTATGTAGGTATTCCATCCTCAAAAAGGAAGATCGTATCACTATACTCCTTAAATGTGGCCTGCCCATGGTGATTTTCTTCCAAGGAGCGGAGTATAGAAAGGAGGAAAAGAGTACTTTACAGAAAAGAAATTTGTTGTACAGTCACCCTTGACCAGGTGATCAGGGTCAATATCTAGTGTGATAAATCACATTGAAAGCACATATCTGTTACAATGTGATGAAATGTCACTATACCTCTGTTATCATCTATCTCTAAACCTATTATTCCAGTCTAGTCATGAGACAAACATCAAGAAAATTCCATTCAAGGGACATCCTACAAAACACTTGACCAGTACAGCTCAAAACTGTCAAGTTCATCAAAAATAAAGGAAGTCTGAGAAACTGTCTCAGCCAAAAGGAGCCTAGGGAAACCTGACAAGTAAATGTGATGTGGTCATCAGGAAGAAATCCTAGAATAGAAAAAGACATTATTACGTGGAAAGTAAGAACGTCTGATTAAACTGTAGAGTTTCAACAGTAATGTTTTAGTTTTGGTTCAATGACTGTAGCATATATACCACACTAAGATGGTAATAACACAGGAAATTACAAGAAGAAATATTAATATATAAGGATTCTCTATCTTCAAACATTGTGCCATCTATGCTGCTGCTGCTGCTAAGTCACTTCAGTCGTGTCCGACTCTGTGCGACCCCATAGATGGCAGCCCACCAGGCTCCCCTGTCCCTGGGATTCTCCAGGCAAGAACACTAGAGTGGGTTGCCATTTCCTTCTCCAGTGTATGAAAGTGAAAGATGAAAGTGAAGTCGCTCAGTCGTGTCCAACTCAGTGACCCCATGGACTACAGCCTACCAGGCTCCTCCATCCATAGGATTTTCCAGGCAAGAGTTCTGGAGTGGGGTGCCATTGCCTTCACCTATGAACATCTATAGAAATTCTAAAAAATATTGTATATTAATAAAATTTAAACATAGAAAAAACTACCTAATTTTAATCATTCTCCCTCAGATATTTCATATAGTAGTCTGTTTTTTATGTCTATGGACTAATTTGTTCATGAGCCTTAATTTTCAAATATTTGACATTACAGTCATTTGCTTCCTTATTTATTTAATCCTTTATAATGACAGATTATATTGCAATTATTTTACTTTATGCACTCTCAAAGTTAACTGCAAAAATCTTTAAAAAGTTATCTCAATAAACCAACTCCAAGCCATCCATGCTTCTTCCTATTAAAAACGAAATAATACGTATACTATATATAGTAGTGAAGGGAGAAGCTAAATATTTGATGTAAATATCAGCTCCACATTATAGCATTATAAGTCCCTATGTTTTTTAATTTCTTAAGAATTATACAAAAATAATTTAAAAGTTATTATAATCTTAAGATTCATTTATTTTCTTTAAGGGATCTTTTCCAAATGAGAAGGTGAAATAGAAAAACAAGATCAGGTTGTAGCTTGCTGGGAGCAAGTAATCATAAGTAACCCTCTCCCAATTAAAATTATATCAATAATAGTTTTATTAACTTCAAAAATATTCACTGAGAACAAATTATGTATAAAATTGTGTAAATATCTACTAGGCAACTAATTGATGTGTTTCACTTTTTTCCTTCCTTCATGTGTCAAGTGGGTACTTATTGTTCAACTGTCATGTGAGAGTCTGGAGCTCAGAAGAAGGGCCAGGCTAGAGGGGGATTTAGTGGTTTTCTCCCTATTAGTGGTGATTATAGTAGTGGAAGTAGATAATCTCTTCCACTAAATGCCCCTAGAAAAGAGAAGGGAAGGAATGATAAAGAACAGGAAGGTGCCAACAGTAATGTTTCATAACAAATCATCTCCAAGCTCAGTGCCATACAGTAATTCTTCTCATGCTTATGAGTCTCCAGTCTGACTGAAGGTTGACACATGGAAGTTTTGTTCTGAGACTCAGGCTGAAGCGACAGAAGCTACCCAGGAGAACATCTTTTCAAGGTGATTACAGATATACAGGCATTTGTTGTTCAGCTGCTCAGTCATGTCTGACTCTGCAACACCATCCCCTATCCTTCACTATCTCCTGGAGTTTGCTTAGACTCATGTCCATTGAGTCAATGATGCCCCATTCTCCTCTTGCCCTCAATCTTTGCCAGCATCAGTCTTTTTTCCAGTAAGTCGGCTCTTTACATAAGGTGGGCAAAATATTGGAGATTTCAGTTTCAGCCTTTTGCAAATGCTTCATTTTTTATGAATTGAAATTTTGTGTCAACCCAATGTTGAACAAGTCTATCATTGCCATTTTTTCAACAACATTTGCTCACTTTGTGTCTCTTTGTCACATTTTTATAATTCTTACAATATTTACAATTTTTCATTGTTTTTAACATTTTATTGTTTTTAATGTTATGATGTTCTGTGATCAGTGATCTTTAATATTACGATTGCAAAAAGATTGATTCACTAAAACCTCAGATGATGGTTCGGTTCAGTTCAGTTCAGTTTCAGTCGCTCAGTCATGTCCGACTCTTTGCAACCCCATGAATCACAGCACGCCAGGCCTCCCTGTCCATCACCAACTCCCGGAGTTCACTCAGATTCATGTCCATCAAGTCAGTGATGCCATCCAGCCATTTAATCCTCGGTCGTCCCCTTCTCCTCCTGCCCCCAATCCCTCTCAGCATCAAAGTCTTTTCCAATGGGTTGACTCTTCGCATGAGGTGGCCAAAGTACTGGAGTTTCAGTTTTAGCATCATTCCTTCACATGAGGTGGCCAAAGTACTGGAGTTTCAGTTTTAGCATCATTCCTTCCAAAGAAATCCCAGGGCTGATCTCCTTCAAAATGGACTGGTTGAATCTCCTTGCAGTCCAAGGGACTCTCAAGAGTCTTCTCCAACACTACAGTTCAAAAGCGTCAATTCTTCAGTGCTCAGCTTTCTTTACAGTCCGACTCTCACATCCAAACATGACTACTGGAAAAATCATAGATGGACCTTAGTCAACAAAGTAATGTCTCTGCTTTTCAACATGCTATCTAGGTTGGTCAAACTTTTCTTCCAAGGAGTAAGCGTCTTCTAATTTCATGGCTGCAGTCACCATCTGCAGTGATTTTGGAGCCCCCAAAAATAAAGTCTGATGCTGTTTCAACTGTTTCTCTATTTCCCATGAAGTGATGGGACCGGATGCCATGATCTTCGTTTTCTGAATGTTGAGCTTTAACCCAACGTTTTCACTCTCCTCTTTCACTCTCATCAAGAGGCTTTTTAGTTCCTCTTCACTTTCTGCCATAAGGGTGGTGTCATCTGCATATCTGAGGTTATTGATATTTCTCCTGGCAATCTTGGTTCCAGCTGGTGTTTCTTCCAGTCCAGCTTTTCTCATGATGTACTCTGCATATAAGTTAAATAAGCAGGGTAACGTTTAGCATTTTAAAATTAAGGTGCCATATTGGTTTTTCAGACATAATGCTATTGCACACTTCATAGACTATAGTATATTGTTGCCCTAATTTTATATGCATTGGGAAACCAAAAAAAAATTGTGTGATCTGCTTTATTGAGATACCCTCTTTATTGTGGTCATCTGGAGCTGATAACTCAAGTTTCTCCAAAGTCTGCCTACGTTAGAAGGCAAGCTAAGTCTATAAACACATTTCAACTGCTCTTTGGGTCAAGTCCACTAAACATAATACTGACCAAAGCATTGCTCATCTCAAAGTCCAGAGGTATAGAAGTATACTCCACCTCTACTGAGAGTTGGCTACAACATCACAGTATACTGGACATGGTTATGGGAAAAGATGAAGAGCTGGGAAAAAGAAAAGGAAATGAAACATGAAAACAGAATATCAAGAAATGTCTACATTTAGGGATCAGTAGACTAAAGTATTCTTGGGGCTTCCCTGGTGGCTCATCCAGCAAACAATCTGCCTGCAGTGTGAGAGACTTGGGTTTGATCTCTGGGTCAGGAAGATCCCCTTAGAGAAGGAAATAGCTACCCACTCCATTATTCTTACCTGGAGAATTCCATGGATAGAGAAGCCTGTTGGACTACAGTCCATGGAGTCACAAAGAGTCATATACAACTGAGGGACTAGGGCTTTCCTGATGGCTCTGCAGATAAAGAATCTGCCTGCAATGCAGGAAACCTGGGTTTGATTCCTCGGTCAGGAAGGTCCTCTGGATAAGAGAATGTCAACCCACTCTAGTATTCTTGCCTGGAGAATTCCGTGGACAGAGGAGTCTGGTGGGCTGCAATCCATGTGGTCACAAAGAGTTGGACATGACTGAGTGACTTTCACTTTCACTTTTTCAGACTAAACTAATTCACTGAAAAAAAATTAAAAGGTTACTAGTGTAAATTAGGGCCAATTCACACCAAGAGCTTTTTTCTAGATTATTGTGTCACAAAGTTTGGCCATCTATCAGGTGATCTACAAGTAGTATGTTCATTTCACAGTGAAAAAAAAATAAGAATAATTTTATTCAGATATTTTTTACAAATTTGAAACATAAGGTAAATTATAATTTTCCATAAAATCCTATTGTGCTTTTAAATATCATTATTTTCTTAACAGGTGGTGTTCATCTTGGCTAGAGTAATTTCTTCCTGTCAATTTTCTTTCTTTTTTTAATAAGATTTACTAAAAGCAATTTACATAAATAAGATTCACTACTTTTAAATGTGAAGTTTAAGCAGTTTTGACAAACATGTATAGTTATGTAGCCATGAGCATTATCAAGATAGTGAACATTTGCGTCAACCCAAATAGTTCCCTTGTACTCCTTTGCAGTCAATTCTCTCTCTACTCTACCCAGGATCTGACTATTATTAGACTGACTCTGTCACTATGGCTTTACATTTTTTAGAAGTTTATGTAAATGGAGTCATATAGTTTTGGGGGCCTCAATTAATTAATAGCATGATTATTTTGTGATTCATCCATAAGAAAATGCATCAGTAGTTTGTTCCTTTTCATTGCTGAGTAGTATTCCATGATATTGATATACCATTATATGTTTAATCATTTGACAGGTTTTGGCCATTAGGATTGTTTTCATTTCAAGGTTATTATTAATACAGCCTCTCTGTGACCTGGCTCTGAAGGCCATGCTGTTAATCTTCATGGTTTTGTCTGTTCAATGAAGTTTCTGTGAATATTCATGTGCACATCTTTGTGTGGACAGATATTTTTATTTCTCTTTGGTAAATATTTGAGAATGCTATTGCTGGACTATGTGGGTGTATCCTTTGTAAGAAAATCCCA
Organism: Raphicerus campestris; assembly: GCA_006410735.1. Lineage (NCBI taxonomy): Eukaryota > Metazoa > Chordata > Mammalia > Artiodactyla > Bovidae > Raphicerus > Raphicerus campestris. The sequence continues at coordinate 86,859 of SJYW01011333.1, forward strand.
CTGTTTTCTACATCTGCTGTACTCTCATCAGCCATGAGAGTCCCAATAGTTCCATACACTTACACTTACATGGCACTAAGTCATGGCACTTAAATTTTAGCTGCAATATCAGGTATGCAGAACTATCTCATAATTGTTTTTATTTGCTTTTTCCCTAATAATTAATGAAGTTTAACATTTTATGTATTTATTACCATTTGAAATATCTTCTTCCATGAAGCTTCTCTTCAGTTATATTGCCTATTTTTGAATTGGTTTTTCTCGTCTATTTAGGAATAAGCATTCTTTATAGAATTTTAATACAAGTCTTATCAGATAGATGTTTTGTATATATTTCACCCAGTCTGTGACTTGCCTTTTAATTTATTTAACCAGATAGATGTTTTGTATATATTTCACCCAGACTGTTACTTGCCTTTTAATTTTTTTAACAGTATCTCTCAAATAATAAAATGTTTTCATTTTTTATGATATCTAATTTATCAAATTTTTGTTTTTTGTAAACTTTATTTTGTAAAATTTTAAGAATTCTTTAATTAAAGATTACAAAGATTTTCTTATATATTTTATCTATGAATTTTGTAATTTTCTCTACTGTATAGATCTATTATCTTTTTCACTTTAATGTTTGTATAACTCATGAGGTAATGTTTGAAGTAATGTTTGAAGTTTACTTTTTTCTTAAATGTGGACTTCCTATTTCAGTGCCATTGTTGAAAATACTATCCTTCTTCCTTGGTATCTTTATCAAGAAAGTTGACCTTGTATTGGTGAGTATATTTCTGGACTTTTTTCTGTTACAGTGTTCTATATGTCTATCCTTATGCCAATACTATGGTTCTTGATTACTGGAGATTTATGATAAGTCTTGGAATCAGGTACTTCAAGTCTTCCATCTTGGTTCTTTGCTTAATCTGTTATTTTTTACTCCAGATCCTTTGAATTTATATAAATTTTAGGATCAGCTTGTCAATTATTGCAAAAAAATACTACTGAGAATTTGATTGGAATTTCATTGAATCGATAGATCATCTTTGGGAGAATTAAAATGACAACATGTCTCCCCATTGATAAATGTCCATTTATTTAGGTCTGTCTTAAATTCTATAATCACTGCTTTGTCACTTTCAGTGTGCAAGTTTTGCATATATTTTGTTATAGTGATTCCTATTTTATTTTAAAATATTACTATAAACATTTTATCCATTTTCATTTCTAAATGTTCATATTTAATGTATATAAATACAATTGAATTTTCTATATTGACCTTATATTCTCTGTAAAATTTCCGTTGGTTATCTAGTAGCTTATTATAAAATCCTTAGAGTTTTCTAGTCAAACATTCATGCTGTTTTTGTGTTAACATTTTTACTTCTTCTTTTGCAAATTTGTGTCTTTTGTTCCCTTTCCTTGCCTTATCGAACTANGACCCCCACAGGCATGCAGAGGAGAGGGTATGTAGCCTTCCTAATTGCTGAAATTGAGAGGAAAAACTGCGAATGTAAGGTTTAGCCTCCCTGGGTTCCCTCTTGATTTTGCCTGTCGACAGAAAGGGTACAATGTGTGCATGTGTGCTAGGTCGCTTCAGTGGCTCAGTCGCGTCTGACTCTGCGACCCTATGGCCTGTAGCTCACCAGGCTCCTCTATTATGGATTCTTCAGGCAGGAATACTGGAGTGGGTTGCCATGCCCTCCTCCAGGGAATCTTTCTGACCCAGGGATCGAATCTTTTACGTCTCCTGCATTGGCAGGTGAGTTCTTTACCACTAGCGTTACCTAGGAAGCCCAGAAAGGGTAGATTCGGTTCTAATTTTTGTTCCTTGAGGTTATACGCACGTGGGCTGGTTTATTTACTTGTCCATTTAGGCACTTAAGTCTTTACAATCCAGTGTATTTTACACCGACAGCACTTCCCTATTCGGAGCAGCTGCATTTCCAGAGTGCGGTTGCCCTGCATATCTGCCGGCTGCCAGGTTGGACAGAACAGGTTTGGGCAGTTCTGGAAGTTTGTTCTGCTCCATTTTCCACCACTGGGCTGCTATGATTATTTTGCTCAGATGTCTATTCTGTAGACGCAGCTCCTCCTTGGAAAAGTGACTCCCAAGATGTAGACTCGCAGAAAGATTTTCGCCTTATTATGGCTGGAGATTTAAGCCAAAGTCTTCCTCTACTGCAGAATAAAAATGATGTTGTTGATCTTTCAGATCAAAAATATATTTTCTTGTTTTTGTTGTTTAATCAGTGTTCAGCTGTAAGCAGCAGAAAACATGCTAGCTTTTATAAGCAGAAGGGGACTTTTTAAAATTGTAATGAGAATTGGAATCTTACACAATCATTCAAAGGTCTGGAGAAGCAGGCTTTGGTGTATTTTTAGAGTAACTATAAGAAAAATACTGAGGAGATTAACTACCGCTGGAGCAGAAATCCGCCACAAGAAGTTGGGGAATTCGAAAGCCCCTCCTTATCAGCTGTCTCTGGTGCTGCTTTGACCCCGCCAGGATAACAAGCCAGCAGAACGGTAGTCTACACTGTCCTTTACCCCGTGAAGCTAGGGACCGGGCACTGGTACTTGTATCACTCCTCTTGCAGAAGAGCAACTAGGGTAACCAGGAAAAACAGAAAAAGGGGAACAAAAGGTTAAGTATATTTTCCACAGGAAAAGCACAGTAATAACAAAAGTACAGTCTCTACTGTGGTTTCACTGTGCAAATTCTACACACTGGGTATATCTGTTTGAGGAAAAGTAGGTCAGGTGAGGAATGTCAGCCCTAGGGAGTCTGGGAAATGTAGTCTTTAGCTTTTCAGCTTCTAGCAACGCAGCCTGGGAGTGGTCTAGAACTGAGTTGAGTCTAGAACCAAGCTGCAGTATCTGCTGCAAAATCTGAAACCCAGGAGAAGTGCTGGTCTTTTTTGGGCACCTAAACCCCTAGCAGTTGTTTTTGACATGGTTGCCCTTATATACAATCAGTTTAACCTGAGTATCTTCTTCCTTAGCATATCATCTGTGGTGTTTTCATAATTAAATTGTAATTTATAGTGTATTGAGTTGATAGTTTATACCTTTCCCAAAGTCCAGAAAGCTTATAGGAAACACAGGTTTAAAAATTGTATTTTAGAAAATGAAGATATATTTGACATATTACACTGTATAAGTTTAAGTATATAATATATAAGTTTAAGGTATAAGTTTAAGGTATATAATATATTGACACATTAACATTATAATATAGTTGCCATTATAGCATTAACTGACACCTCTGTTGCATCACATAATTATCCTTTCTTCTAGTGTTGGGACACAACTTTTTTTTTTTTTTTTGCATTAAGAGACTAGAAAATCTTTTGAGAAAAGTTAACCAACTGCCCAGTGAGGAAATTGTATCAGTTAATGCAGCTTAAATACATTTCGTTTTAGTACTAAGAATAAAATTAAAATGGTTTTCTAGAAATTATAATTGTACAAACATGATGTAATCATTTTCTTTTACTGCTGTGACATTTAGCAGCTTTGAAACCGTACAAGTTCTTATAATTCCCATAGGACAGAAACCTGGCAGGCTTGGGTGAGTTTCTGCTTAGGATCTCAGCCAAAGTCAGGGTCCCCACAGGACTGTGTTTTCTGGAGGCTGTGGAGAAGAATTCATTCCATGCTCATTCATGTTGTTAGTAGTGTTAGTTGCTCAGTCATGTCTGATGCCCGCCAGGCTCCGTGGAATTCTCTAGGCGCTGGAGTGGGTTGCCATTCCCTTCTCTAATTCATGTTGTGAAATAACTTAATTCCTTGTGTTTGCAGGACTGAGGTCCTCATTGCCTTGCTGGCTGTCACCTCCAGTTTCTTTTCACTTTCTAGATACTTCTCACATTCTCTAACTCTTGGCCACCTCTCTCCATCTCCAAAGCCACCAATGATGTGCTTCACGTCTCTCCTGCCTCTTCTCTCAGGCCATGTCTGTGTGACCCTGGCTGGGAAGAGTTCTCTCCTTAAAAGGCTCATGTGATTAGGTTAGTTCCACTCAGATAATTCAAGATTTATCTCCTCACCTCAAGGTTTGTGTTCTTAATCATATCTGCCAAGGTCTTTGCCATCTAATGTAATATATTTGCAGGTTCTAGGGATTAGGATGCAGGTGTTTTCAGTTCAGTTCAGTTCAGTTCAGTCGCTCAGTCGTGTCTGACTCTTTGCGACCCCATGAATCATAGCACACTAGGCCTCCCTGTCCATCACCATCTCCCGGAGTTCACTCAAACTCACGTCTGTNATGCAGGTGTTTTCAGTTCAGTTCAGTTCAGTTCAGTCGCTCAGTCGTGTCTGACTCTTTGCGACCCCATGAATCATAGCACACCAGGCTTCCCTGTCCATCACCATCTCCTGGAGTTCACTCAAACTCACGTCCATCGAGTCGGTGATGCCATCCAGCCATCTCATCCTCTGTCGTCCCCTTTTTTTCCTGTCCCCAATCCCTCCCAGCATCAGTCTTTTCGGGGGCAATAATTCTACCCACCTTATATGGAGGCTTTCAAGTTGGTCTAAAATGGTGAATTTCTCCTAAGTGTGTGTTGTGGTAATATGTNTCTTCCTGCCCCCAATCCCTCCCAGCATCAGTCTTCGGGGACAATAATTCTACCCACCCTATATGGAGGCTTTCAAGTTGGTCTAAAATGGTGAATTTCTCCTAAGTGTGTGTTGTGGTGATATCTTGGTAATTATTGAGTGATTCCATGATTTACCATTTTTTATTATTCACATAACACATTAATGAATGATGTGATGTAGACAAAAATAGCCATCCTATTAGTGGCAAGAAAGTTGTTCAAATTGGAAGACTAGACCTTAATTTTTCTTTCCTTTGACTAGAATACTACAGAAAAAGTAACTAGAAGTAGACAGATACTAAACCAAAGGCTGGGTTTCCATAGAACAAATTTACTTTTCTGTGATCAAAAACAGCTGTGATCACGGTCATTTCTATTTAAACAAATGTCGACATATTGGCATTTTTCTCCTCATGAAACCTCTTGGGTTAGTACATGGGGAGTTGGAATTGTAGCTTATTGCTTCGAGATTGGCAGGAGGTTCCACATTAGAAACCTTTTAAATGCTATTACTCATCCACTTGTTTAGATGAAAAAAAAAATGCCTTTCAGTATGTAAAGGTGGATCATCAGAATCTTGTACCTTTGTCTGGGTCACAGTAGCACTGTTGAAGTGAATAATTTATTTCTTAATCTAAACCATAAATAGTTTAAAGTGTCTTGTCAAAGAAACAAACATGAGTATCTCATCGGAGGATATTAGATTAGTGAAAAAAAATTAAGAATCCACTATTTGCTTTATAAATACTTCTGAAAGAGATTCTTTAACTAATGCATTAAGATGTATTTTCCTTTACTGAATTTTCCTTTGTAAATGGTTCAAGGAGGTACAATATGCTAATAATGCTTTCACATTTTGTTTTGGGTTGTTACTGGTAAAGATGAATTTTTAAATCTGTTTAATTTCATGTCTGATAACTCTAAGTCATCGCATGATCACTCTTTGCTCTGTTCTCTTCTTTTCACTCTTGGCATTTTCTCTCTTTTTTTTAAAAAAAACAAAACAGGATGAAGTAAGTGTCCCAGGCAGCGACTCAGCCGACCTGTTGCACTGGACCACTGCCACCACCGTGAAAGTGCTCTCCAGCACCGCCACCACCACGAAGGCGGTGCTGCAGGCCGCCAGCGATGGGCGCTGGTGGAAGAAGTCTTTGGCTTATCTACGGCCCCTTCAAGTGAGCGATGCATTCTGTTTTCTTAAAGCAGTTGGGGTAGTTTACATCAATTCATTAGCATGCTCTTCAGTTGGTTTTACTATTACTTTAAGTTTATCTTCTTTAGATTACTAATCTCCCAAGAAATCTAGGCCTCCCATCGGATAGGGAATGAGTAATTGATTTTATAGACTGTAATTTGCTACCATACTATGCTTGCGGAATACATTGATATAGATTGAAATAAGGTTGCTTTATATGTCAGAACTGAAGTTTACTGAGATGGAAAGGAAAATGATGTTTATTAAGGCTTTCTCTCTTTTGCTATGTTTCTGTAGGGCAGTAGAAAGAAGAGAAGTGCTAGGAGCCATCCAGGGGCTGTCTTAGTTCTCTCCAGCTTCTGTGCCAAAAACATTTTAGACTAAGTGACTTAAACAACAGAAAATTTATTTCTCACAGTGCTGGAAACTGGGAAGTCCAATATCAAGGCCCTGGAGAATGTAGTGTTTGATGCAGGCCTGCTTCCCGGTTCATAGAACGCCTTCTGTCTGCTGTGTCCTCGCATGGTAGAAGGGGGGTGAGGGACTTTTCTGGAATCTCTTTTTTTATAAAGGCACTAATCTCATTTCCCAGCGCTCTGCCAACATGACGTAATCACCTACCAAAGGCCCTATCTCTTAACACTATTACACAGGGGTTAGGATTTCAACGTGAGTTTTGGTTGGGGGTGGGGCACAAACATTCAGTCTTCAGTGGGGCCTCTGTGTAAAGGGAATGTCTTAACCGATTCTTTCGTGTTTCTGCAAGTAGAGGTCAGGACAGCATTGAGGTTGCTTTCTGTGACATCTTAGCCCACTGTGTCCCTCCTGTCTTCCCTGCATCCTCATGCTGCTTTTCATCCTTTAGCCACACATGGGGAAACTATCAGGAAAAAGAAGCATGGGCCTTTTTATAAAGGTACCCCGAACCCTTGAGTATCTCATTCATTCATTCTGCAAATACTTACCAGGCATTTTCCACGTGTCAGATGTTGTACTCATCACTGGAAATAGAGTGGGAAAACCCTTCAGTCTGATTTCCTTCCTTTGAGTCCCCTGTGTCTCAGTGGAGGCAAAAAAGAAACCAACAGATAAAATATTTGTATGATAATGAGATGGCAGGTTGTGATGAGTACCATGCAGGGAACTTAAGCAAGGTAGTGGAATAGTGAGTGGTACCGGAGGAGTGAAGCTCTGATTGCAACAGGGGAGTTAGTTTCTCAGAAGAGGAATCACTCTGAGCAGAAAGCTGAGTGAGCCATGCAGACAAGTACATTTTGAAGAAAGAGCCTGGTATCTTTGGAGAAGAGAAAAGAGGCCAAGGTGAGGGAGAGCAGCATGATGAGTGGGAAGATGGTTGGAAATGAGGTTGGAGAGATGGTGAAGAGACCCACCATGTAAAGCCTTCCATAGATGGGGAAGAGAACTACAGATCTGCTTCTCAGCAACACACAATTGTTTGAAAATTCAGATAATGCAGTCGTGTGATCCAAGGTTAGTTTTAATACATCTGTTTAACTGCTGTGCAGAGAGTCATCAGTAGTGAAGCAAAAAGAAGCTTCTCTCTTCCAGGACTCCAGCTGAGAGATGCTGATGGCTTAGATTAGGGTAGCCATGAGAGACATGAGAAGTCTTTGGTTTGAGGGTGTACTTTGTGGACCTGCTGATGGTCTGAACGTGGGATATGCAGGAGAGAGAATGGAGGATAATCACCCCGAAGAAGCCACTTACTGATGGGCTGTGGGCTTGACTTTGGGTGAAGTCTGTGCATCTCATCACTGCATGCATCACACTGGATTTTGATTAGGGTTATTTTCTGTCTCACCTGTTGGGGCTTTTTGAGAGTTCATGTCTTAGAGTTCATTAAATAAAGCAGAATGAGTGCTGAAGAATTACTGCTTTCGAACTGTGGTATTGGAGAAAACTCTTGAGAGTCCCTTGGACTGCAAGGAGACCATACCAGTCAAACCTAAAGGAAATCAGTCCTGAATATTCATTAGAAGGACTGATGGTGAAGCTCTAATACTTTGGCCACCTGATGTGAAGAGCCGACTCTAGAAAAGATCATGATGCTGGAAAAGATTGAAGACAGGAGGAGAAGGAGTCTACAGAGGATGAGATGGTTGGATGGCATCACTGACTTGATGGACATGAGTTTAAGCATGCTCCGGGAGATAGTAAAGGACAGGGAAGTTTGGCGTGCTACAGTCCATAGGGTTGCAAAGTGTCGGACATGACTGAGCTAATGAACAACAACGTCTTAGATAAAGTGTTTAGCACTGTGTCTAGTATATAGTTTTCTCTGAAGAAACTTTTTTAACATAATTTGCAGCAGCAGCTTGATTGTTTCCTAGCTTGTGCTTGCCCTAAGTGCATGCTCCGTGAACTTGGAGGATTGGGTGAATGTCTTCTTCTTGGCTCTTCCACTAAGGGACTTTACAGTGTGTTTGAGGAGAGCAAAGCATAAAGATAATTAACCATAGTAGGCATACTAAAATATTGCTAATGAAGAATACTGAAGACCAGTCTAATAACGGTGTTCATGTGGGTTGTAGTTGTGGGGGCAGTGGGGCTGGTGAAGGGAGCCCAGTCTTACCTTGCCTCCATCTGCTGTGGTTTCAGCAGGTGTGGTCTGTGGCGGGCCTGGGAGGAGAGGTGGGCAGGCAGCATGGACCATTGCCCTTGTAACGGGAGGAAGGCATACATAGAGGCCAGTGGAATGGACAAAGTAGTTGCATGGAGTGTTAGCCTTTAATGGTAATTAGCATTTAGTGAATTTGAATGTTATTCTGTGTAGTTTAGATTTGATACTGCTGACTACATTATTCAGAGCTACTAGAGGTTTTTGGGTCAGTTCACTTCAGACACTTCACTCAGTCGTGTCTGACTTTGCGACCCCATGAACTGCAGCATGCCAGGCCTCCCTGTCCATCACCAACTCCCGGAGTTCACTCAGACTCACGTTCATCGAGTCCGTGATGCCATCCAGCCGTCTTATCCTTTGTTGTCCCCTTCTCCTCCTGCCCCCAATCCTTCCCAGCATCAGAGTCTTTTCCAGTGAGTCAACTTTTCTCATCAGGTGGCCAAAGTACTAGAGTTTCAGCTTTAGCATCATTCCTTCCATGGGAACAGCATATACAGAATGATGTTTTGGAAAGGTTATCCTGACTGTTGTATAGAAAACTGGCTATGTGTGTAACACTGATTGCTTCAGTATTTCTGATTCAGTGATGTCAAAGTGACCAGAAGAGTCAAAAAGCACTTGAGGGTGAGGTTGAAGCGCTGCTCTTAGAAGGTGCTGATGATTCTTATATTTTCCGCTGGGTTTCGGCGTTGCTCTGACACTCTCTGTTTGGCTCACACAGTACACGTTGATCTGTTTCTCCTGAAATCTGTTGTTCTTTCTTCCTTCCCTTCCTCCTCCACCTCCCCTCCCAGCTCTCTTTCTTTTAGCCACTGATCATCACTTTGTTCTGTTTAGGGTCAAGAGTTTGGTGGTGTTTACCAAATTGGAACCAGAGCCAATGAAGGCCTAGAAAAACAAGGCTGTCATCCTTTTTATGAATCTGTCATCTCCAATCCCTTTGTTGTAGAGGTAAGGGCAGTGTGCCTAAGAACATCGATTTAACAATCATGGTGGTTGTGAGCGTTTCACTACAAACAAAATACACAGTTTTTTTGAAGATGTACTTCTTTTGTTAATACTCATATTTTGCATTGATTTTATGTGATTCGTTACAACGTGTTAGGAGACTCAAATCTGTCTTACAATTTTTCGTAGAATAACATGCTTTAGTAAGTGAGAAGCTATAATTCAAGTTATGAGAAGATAAAAATCCTATCATTATCTTTTCTAAGAATATCTTCATAGAGAAAAAGCCATCTCATCAAATGATGTCACTGCTTCTCTTGTCTAGTCTGAAGTGACCTATGACACCTCTCAGCATATCCCAGTAGAAAGCTTTGCAGAAGTATTGCTGAGAACTGGGAAACTGGCAGAAACTAAAACCGAAGGAGAAGAAGTATTTCCAACAACAGAAGGTATGAAAGGTTCTGGTTCCCCAACAGTGTGTAACTCAGAATAATACATGAGACTGTATGAATGAATGAGAGTTAGGAAAACTAGTGACATTTTCAGTAGTTTTGAATATCTTAACTTGACATCATCATTCATATATTTATTTATTCATTGATTTAAATCATTTATTGAGTACCTGCTATTTTCTGGATACTTGTAATATTGAAGATTTAAAAGGATAAATGAGATACCGTTCCTATTTAGGATACTAATCATGTAAAGTGATTCTTACCAGGAATGATATAGAATAATGAGCTCAATAGATACTACTTTCTTTCTTGATTTTATGGGCTAATCAAGAACTCTTATGTACCTGTTTCATGGACTATAGGTGTGAATTTCGTCTTAAGAATTTTCTACATGGTACCATATCATTCCATGTGAAATTTTTTGAAAAGAACGAAAATGTATGCAGTTGACCAAAGACCACCAATGCAAGTGGTCTTTGGTCAACTTTTTTCTTCTTTAACCTCCTTACTTCTTTTCAAGGTTCCAGGGTAATTGCCTTGACTATTTTTATTTTTCAATTTTCCCTCTCTCTCTGCTTTGCCAGCCTTAGTAGGTACTTAAAGACAACTGGGGCTCCAGCTATCTTGTCTGTATTCTAGGTATCTGTAAGGAGTAAAGCAGGGAAAAAGAGTTTTCTTGGCAGTCTTGTCCAGGACTTCCACTTCCATATAACCTATAACTGCTAAAGAGCCTGGATGATGCTGTGATTTAATGGAACACATTGCAGTGTGGAGTAAAACTTGGAAAAAATGTTATGTGGGGAATAGAACTGCCATGTTCCTGGAANCCGCTGGGTTTCGGCGTTGCTCTGACACTCTCTGTTTGGCTCACACAGTACACGTTGATCTGTTTCTCCTGAAATCTGTTGTTCTTTCTTCCTTCCCTTCCTCCTCCACCTCCCCTCCCAGCTCTCTTTCTTTTAGCCACTGATCATCACTTTGTCCTGTTTAGGGTCAAGAGTTTGGTGGTGTTTACCAAATTGGAACCAGAGCCAATGAAGGCCTAGAAAAACAAGGCTGTCATCCTTTTTATGAATCTGTCATCTCCAATCCCTTTGTTGTAGAGGTAAGGGCAGTGTGCCTAAGAACATCGATTTAACAATCATGGTGGTTGTGAGCGTTTCACTACAAACAAAATACACAGTTTTTTTGAAGATGTACTTCTTTTGTTAATACTCATATTTTGCATTGATTTTATGTGATTCGTTACAACGTGTTAGGAGACTCAAATCTGTCTTACAATTTTTCGTAGAATAACATGCTTTAGTAAGTGAGAAGCTATAATTCAAGTTATGAGAAGATAAAAATCCTATCATTATCTTTTCTAAGAATATCTTCATAGAGAAAAAGCCATCTCATCAAATGATGTCACTGCTTCTCTTGTCTAGTCTGAAGTGACCTATGACACCTCTCAGCATATCCCAGTAGAAAGCTTTGCAGAAGTGTTGCTGAGAACTGGGAAACTGGCAGAAACTAAAACCGAAGGAGAAGAAGTATTTCCAACAACAGAAGGTATGAAAGGTTCTGGTTCCCCAACAGTGTGTAACTCAGAATAATACATGAGACTGTATGAATGAATGAGAGTTAGGAAAACTAGTGACATTTTCAGTAGTTTTGAATATCTTAACTTGACATCATCATTCATATATTTATTTATTCATTGATTTAAATCATTTATTGAGTACCTGCTATTTTCTGGATACTTGTAATATTGAAGATTTAAAAGGATAAATGAGATACCGTTCCTATTTAGGATACTAATCATGTAAAGTGATTCTTACCAGGAATGATATAGAATAATGAGCTCAATAGATACTACTTTCTTTCTTGATTTTATGGGCTAATCAAGAACTCTTATGTACCTGTTTCATGGACTATAGGTGTGAATTTCGTCTTAAGAATTTTCTACATGGTACCATATCATTCCATGTGAAATTTTTTGAAAAGAACGAAAATGTATGCAGTTGACCAAAGACCACCAATGCAAGTGGTCTTTGGTCAACTTTTTTCTTCTTTAACCTCCTTACTTCTTTTCAAGGTTCCAGGGTAATTGCCTTGACTATTTTTATTTTTCAATTTTCCCTCTCTCTCTGCTTTGCCAGCCTTAGTAGGTACTTAAAGACAACTGGGGCTCCAGCTATCTTGTCTGTATTCTAGGTATCTGTAAGGAGTAAAGCAGGGAAAAAGAGTTTTCTTGGCAGTCTTGTCCAGGACTTCCACTTCCATATAACCTATAACTGCTAAAGAGCCTGGATGATGCTGTGATTTAATGGAACACATTGCAGTGTGGAGTAAAACTTGGAAAAAATGTTATGTGGGGAATAGAACTGCCATGTTCCTGGAAACCTGATACTATAACTTATTTTTAGATCATCCTTTCTTTCAATCATTATTTATATGCAGTTGGAAAGAGAGGAAGCAAATACTCTGCAGAGCCTGGGATACTGGGAGTTTTTACAAAGTTACCGTTTTTCTTCAGTTCTGAGATGCATATCATGATCTGTAGTTTCTCTGCCTTGTTCAGTTGTTAAGTCAAGTCCAACTCTTTGCGACCCCTGGACTGCAGCATGCCAGGCTTCCCTGTCCTTTACTGTCTCCTGGAGTTTGCTCAAACCCATGTCCATTGCGATGGTGAGGCCATCCAACCATTTCATCCTTTCTTGGCTTCTCCTCCTGCCCTCAGTCTTTCCCAGCATTAGGGTCTTTTACAATGAGTCAGCTCTTTGCATCAGGTAGCCTAAGTATTGGAGCTTCAGCATCAGTTTTTCCAGTGAATATTCACAGTTGATTTCCTTTAGGATTGGCTGGTTTGATCTTGCTGTTCAGGAGCTCTCAAGAATCTGCTCCACTGCCACAGTTTGAAACCATCAGTTCTTCAGCATTCAGCCTTCTTTTTGGTCCAACTCTTAAATCCGTACATGACTACTGAAAAAACCATAGCTTTGACTAAATGGACCTTTGTCAGCAAAGTGCTATCTCTGCTTTTTAATATGCTGTCTAGGTTTGCCATAGCTTTCCTTCCAAAGAGCAAGCATCTTTTAACTTCATGGCTGCAATTACAAGCTGCAGAGACTTTGGAGCCCAAGAAAATAAAGTCTGTCACTGCTTCTACTTTTTCCCCTTCTATTTGCCACGAAGTCATGGGACCAGATGCCATGAGCTTAATTTTTTGAATGTTGAGTTTTCAGCCAGCTTTTTTACTTTCACCTTTTTCACTTTTTCACCTTCATCAAGAGGCTAAGTTCTTCCTTGCTTTTCTGAAATTAGTGTTCAAGTCACAGTTGAATACTAATTCACAGGTACGTTCATGTTTCTTTTTTGCCTCTAAGAAGCTATTGCTAAATCATGACACATCTTACAAGTGATATTGAATTATAAGAGTATAGTGGCATTGCTGTTTCCCCTTTTAATTATTTCTTTCTTTCTTTTCTTTAAAAATATTGTAATACATTACTCATGGATTAAATTATGATTGATTATTAGGATAGCTTATACAGATAAAATCTAAAACCCTAAGAAAATACTGGTTAGACATGGAAATACCATCTGTTAATTGGTGTAATAAAGGACTGATTTAGTACCAAGGAATTTGGAAACATTGACTTACGTAATATCTTAACACATTATCGATTAGAGGATTTTTGCAGAACCTAAGGCCTGTGACCAGCAATTTGCTGTGTAAGTGAATACTGAAACACTCTGGTCAATAACATTGGGGTAAAGTGTCGCAAAGAGTCGGACACGACTGAGCGACTGAACTGAAAGTGAAAGTGGACCGCAGCTTTCCAAGCTCCTCTGTTTGAGGGATTTTTAGGCAAGAGTACTGGAGTGGGGTGCCATTGCCTTCTCCAACTCTGAAAGTGAAGTGAAAGTGGCTCAGTCATGCCCAACTCTTCATGACCCCATGGACTGTCCATGGAATTCTCTGGGGCAGAATACTGGAGCGGGTAGCCTTTCCCTTCTCCAAACATTGGGGTAACAAAAGATATATTAGTACATCTCCAGTCAAGAATGTGTTAATTTCTGATTTAGCTTATGACATATATATGTGTGTGTGTGTATTTGCATACCTCTCTCACAAAAAAAGCCANTCAGCCTTCTTTTTGGTCCAACTCTTAAATCCGTACATGACTACTGAAAAAACCATAGCTTTGACTAAATGGACCTTTGTCAGCAAAGTGCTATCTCTGCTTTTTAATATGCTGTCTAGGTTTGCCATAGCTTTCCTTCCAAAGAGCAAGCATCTTTTAACTTCATGGCTGCAATTACAAGCTGCAGAGACTTTGGAGCCCAAGAAAATAAAGTCTGTCACTGCTTCTACTTTTTCCCCTTCTATTTGCCACGAAGTCATGGGACCAGATGCCATGAGCTTAATTTTTTGAATGTTGAGTTTTCAGCCAGCTTTTTTACTTTCACCTTTTTCACTTTTTCACCTTCATCAAGAGGCTAAGTTCTTCCTTGCTTTTCTGAAATTAGTGTTCAAGTCACAGTTGAATACTAATTCACAGGTACGTTCATGTTTCTTTTTTGCCTCTAAGAAGCTATTGCTAAATCATGACACATCTTACAAGTGATATTGAATTATAAGAGTATAGTGGCATTGCTGTTTCCCCTTTTAATTATTTCTTTCTTTCTTTTCTTTAAAAATATTGTAATACATTACTCATGGATTAAATTATGATTGATTATTAGGATAGCTTATACAGATAAAATCTAAAACCCTAAGAAAATACTGGTTAGACATGGAAATACCATCTGTTAATTGGTGTAATAAAGGACTGATTTAGTACCAAGGAATTTGGAAACATTGACTTACGTAATATCTTAACACATTATCGATTAGAGGATTTTTGCAGAACCTAAGGCCTGTGACCAGCAATTTGCTGTGTAAGTGAATACTGAAACACTCTGGTCAATAACATTGGGGTAAAGTGTCGCAAAGAGTCGGACACGACTGAGCGACTGAACTGAAAGTGAAAGTGGACCGCAGCTTTCCAAGCTCCTCTGTTTGAGGGATTTTTAGGCAAGAGTACTGGAGTGGGGTGCCATTGCCTTCTCCAACTCTGAAAGTGAAGTGAAAGTGGCTCAGTCATGCCCAACTCTTCATGACCCCATGGACTGTCCATGGAATTCTCTAGGGCAGAATACTGGAGCGGGTAGCCTTTCCCTTCTCCAAACATTGGGGTAACAAAAGATATATTAGTACATCTCCAGTCAAGAATGTGTTAATTTCTGATTTAGCTTATGACATATATATGTGTGTGTGTGTATTTGCATACCTCTCTCACAAAAAAAGCCAAGAGAGTGGAACCACATGCTAAAGGTTTGAAAGATGGCTCTGTCCTTGGAGAGACTCTGTCACACTGATTTCTCAGTTTATTAAAGCTTCTGCTATTTTCCAGAGCTGTTTTTGGAGGAAGGTGGAGAGTACTCGAGAATAAGGTCCTGGTGGGGCACAGCTTTCTAGATTATTTGGCCTCCCTCTTTCATGGTGTTCTTAAAGTACCTGACCATCTTTGTGGTAGCTGGTAACTAAATGATGAGGCCTTAGAATGATCTGGAAGCATGAAGCAAATAGAGATTTTTGTGGAGGAGCTGTATGGATTGGGGGGGGGAGGTAATACAATGATAAATTGGGGATCCCCTCCTGTTCCCTTTCTCACCGTGTGTACATCATTCACTGAAGCATTGGTCCTTGAGCCACCTACTGTCCTTGTACCTGGAGTATAACATTCAATTATAACTCAAAGTTGGTGATACCTTTTGACTACTTTCATCTAATTTTACCTTCCCCTACCCCCTGCCTCTGGTAACCACAAATATAATCTCTTTTTCTGTGAGTTTGTTTCTGGAGTGTAATTGACCTACAAAATTGTTAGTTCCTGGTATAGAGCATCATGATTTGATATTTCCGTATGTTACAAAATGATCACGTTTGGATTCTTTTGAGGATGCTAATATATTTGAGACAGATATCATTAGCTATTTTATAGTATCAAATATTTGTTAGAAACTCAACAGATTTGATGAATGATATAGGTTAAATGACTTAAATTAAAAATTATAGAAATGTGACTCCTGACTTTGGTTCAGAAGTAGGTCATGATACAAATTAAACTTCCCAACACGATCTGACTTTTCAGAATTTTTTAATAAAGTTGATGAAAAGGTTTCTTATGGAGACTAGCTGAAGAAAATTGATCATTATTTATTTAGCTAAATGAATGATTTAATGGCTAATGATTTCTAAATCAATAATATGGGCAGCTTTCCTCTGTGAATTCCGTTCTGGAATTAAATTTATCATAGAGTGGTTTCCAGAGACACTTACTTTGCAGAGAATTAGTGCTTAAAGGCTTAGGCATAGATTTCATCTGATTTTGGCTGTATTACTTGTCTAGAAAATACAGTGTATTTTCTGCAAGGTTAGAAAATAAGCATTGCAAATTAAATTCATACACTGTGCTAAATGTAGGGCAGGTCTTTTTGTTTTATTTCTCCTAATGGTAATGAAAAATCACAGTGATACAGTCTCCAGCCAGCAAGATATCTGGTGGATCCCATCCTATTGAAACCCCTTGGTTTCTGGTCTACTTCAGATCCTTATTGATAATTTTGTCATATGTAGCTTTACATGGCTCACAGATTCAAGGTCTGAGAAGCCTCCTATATGTGGGGGTTTGAATTGCGCCTCAGTGAGGGCTGCTGAGAAAGTTGGGATGGGGTCAAGTGTGGGCAGTTATGATGTGTCTCCCCTTTCCCCTCCTCCTGTCTCTCCCCTCTCATCTTCCCCCAACCCCCACACCAAGTTAGTTTTCTTCAATAATTCAGTTGTTAGTCAGGAGGGGTTCTGGGTCAGTCCCTGGGTTATAGGTATTAATGAGCTGTGATCTGGCTGTGGGAGAAAAAAAAAGTCACAAAGTGACTTAAGGATCAGGGAAGAGACATGATCCCTTTCCTTTCAACCTGGGGACGTAGGAGATGCTGGTGTGCCTGACACTGGTGATGGTGGCCTTTCCTGTCTTGGAGCAGCAGGGAGGCCACAGGCTTTGTGTGGCTGGAAACTCAGCTGCCTGAGTGCTGGAGAGGAGGTACGTGTATACTTGTCCACACGGAACCCTGTTTGGGAAATAACTGTTGGGGAGCGTGAGCATTTGACCTTGTTTTCAGAAGGATTTTTTCCCCCTTTTCTTCTGTAAATATTTTATTAAGGAAATTTTCAAATGCATAGAAAAGTCAAGAAACTTCTACAGTGAACCTCCCATATATGATCCACCTGGATTTCAACAATTAATATTTTACTACACTTGCTCTAGTCCTCCCACCAAATACAGCTTCTTTCTCTGACACATTTCAGAGTTGTAGGCATTGTTACTCTTTGCCTCTTGACATGCACTGTGCGTATCTTTAACTAGAGTCAATATTTTTTAACTTTTTTATTTTGCAACGGATTTATTATTTTTTTCATTTACAAACAATGAAATGCAAAAATCCTAAGTGTAGACATAGGACTGTGACTTTTGACAAGCACAGCACCTGTGTGACCCTGACTCTTTTCAAGATGCAGAACATTACTGTCACCCCAGAAAGTCGATGCCTCTTTCCTGAAAACAGCCATCCCACACTGCTAGTCGGCACTGACAAATGTTCAGTTTTTCCCCTGCTGTAGGTGACTTTTGACTCCTCTAGAATTCATTCAGTGGAATCATACAGAATGTATTCTTTTATGTGAAACGAGATTTATCTGCTTCTATCAGTAGGTTTTTTCCTATTCTTTCTTTCTTTTTTATTTTTTAATAACTGAAAGGTATTCCACTGTATGAATATACCACAGTTTCCCATTCTCCTGGTGAGGGACATGGGAGCTTTTTCCAACTGAGGGTTGTTATGAAAAAGCTGCTGTGAACTCTTATACAGTGTTTTTGTGAACCTGTGTTTTTACGGACCTTTGTTTTTATTTCTCTAGGGTAACTATCTAAGGGTGGAGCTGATGAGCCAAAGTTTTTAAAGAAACTGTCAGATCTCTCTTGTTGGCTGTTGTGTTCTGGGCTGTGGTTCTTTAAGACTTCAAGTTCTCCATCTGAAATTTACCTGCCTGGCAAGGAGCAGACAGAAGCTTGCCCTCAGAATAGAAGCTGTAAAGATGGGACACTCCCTGGTGTCATTTCATTTTCCAAATGGCATCTACCCTCTAGTTTCTGTATGCTTTCAGTGGCTCGCCAGTGCCTTAAGATACCTGTTTTTTATGCTCTATCCAGAGTACATAATTTTCATCTGCAGAAGGGCTGTACAAGTAAGAGAACCCAATCCCAGAAGAATTTAAATCAGATGTAGTATTCTGGATTTCACTGGAGTTCATCTGATGAGAGTGGAGCAAAAGTCTGAGTCATCAATTCCCCAGAAAGATGAAACAGAAAGCCATGGTACCTTTCTCTTAGGATTANCTGCAGAAGGGCTGTACAAGTAAGAGAACCCAATCCCAGAAGAATTTAAATCAGATGTAGTATTCTGGATTTCATTGGAATTCATCTGATGAGAGTGGAGCAAAAGTCTGAGTCATCAATTCCCCAGAAAGACAAAACAGAAAGCCATGGTACCTTTCTCTTAGGATTAATTCTGAGGAGTCAACTCATATCAATGAAGGTTACCCTGTGGAGAGGATTTTGGACTCACTTTAAGCGATCTTCATCTTCTGTGGTTGAAGTAGATGTCAAGAGGCCTCTTGAGAAATGGGCCAAATGGGCATTCAAGTGGGTGAGATATGCCAGCTAAATGGCAGTCTCCTAGTGGGAATGCTGCAACGAGGACATGGCTTAAAATGAGAATTTGAAAAACACATGGCAATTTGGCGATAGCTATAAAAATTCTAGTTGTGGGTATTATTTGACCTAGTAATTCCACTTCTAGGAATTTATTCCATGAATTCACAAACATGGAAAATACAGCACATGTTCATTGCTGGTAGCAGCATAAGATTGTCGATAGCCTGATACATACTGACGGAGAGAGATATCAATTTTGTATGTCTCGTTTTCTGTCTGTTAGTCAGCTTGGGCTGACAGGACAGAATACTGTAGACTAGGTGGCTTAAACAGCAGAAATTCCCAGTCTCCCAGTTTGGAGACTGGAAATCAGATGCCAGTGTGGTTGGCTTCTGGTGAGTTACCTCTTTCTGGCTAGCACACAGCTGCCTTCTCACCGTGTCTTTACCTCAGGGCAGTGAGAGAGGGAGAGGGAGGCAGAAAGTATGAAGAGGGCAGAGTATGGGTTTTCATGGGAAATAACAGGCGAGATCTGGTAGGCATGCTTGAGCAAGCTTGAGATGAAGAGTTTGGGTAACTTTGGTGGACTCTGGGCTATGGGGTGATTTCTGGCTATCTAGCAGTTTGTCCTGGGGTGATCAGGGCAGAGGTGATATTGCACCTGGAGTGCAGAAGCCAGAGAAAGGGGCTGGTTCAGAGAATTGGCTCCAAGCTGGTTGGTTTGCACATCAGTGGTGTGCCCGCAGGGAAGCTGTTTGCTTTACTTGGCAACTGACTAGTCTGCCAGTAGCCCAGATTGACAAGACTCTTCCCCCTCAAATATCAGTGCATTATAAATTGCAGAAAAGTTTTTAAATTGATGAATACTGTTGTGAATATGGGGCTTCCCTGGTGGCTCATTCAGTAAAGAATCTGCCTGTGATGCACGAGACCCGAGTTCAATCCCTAGGTTGGGAAGATCTCCTGGAGAAGGAAATAGCAGCCCACTGCAGTACTCTTTCCTGGAGAATTCCTTGGACAGAGGAGCCTGACAGGCTACAGTCCATGGGGTCATAAGAGTCGGACACAAGAGTTGTATATATGAAATGAAACCTTGTGGTTATTATTCACTTGGAGCAAATATTTGTATTTTAAAGTGATTATTTTCACCATTTGTAAAAATAACAATGATTCTTTGGACTCCTGGGTGATTTTTGTCATTACTTTTAGCGTATGGAAATTATTTCTTTTCTCTTTTGCCTGCTAGAAGCTTTATATTCAATGATATATGTTCAAGAAACACTGGTGACCATCTTTTGAGTTGTATCTGTGAAATAATATAAGTATTTGAAAAATGAACCTATTGGAACTTATATTTTCAGATCTAGTTTTTCCCTCGCAAAGGTCTCTCAGGGGAGCTCTGCTTTATTCCAGCTACGTAGTCCTGACTGTTCTTTGTTGTTTTTGTTTTTTGTGGGGTTGTTCTCCTTTTGAAATTTCCTTCAGGATCTGTAGCATATGCTTAGGAATATCTTCAGGGGTAGCATATTTTTTCATCCCTTGAAGGTGCTTTGATTTTTGGAAATTGCCAAATGCACATTAAATGGAGTGTAAGATTGAATTGATGATAGGATTAAAAACAAGAAAAAAAGGAAAGAAAGGAAAAAAAAAAGATCTGACTGGAAGTCAGTAATGGGACTGGGTGATTTTCCCAGGCAGGGCTCAGACCAGCTCCAAACACAACTCTGAGAGGGACGGTCCTCCATCAGCTAGGGCATCAGGGCTGGAATAAGGAGCCCTGGAATAAGGGCTCCTGAGCCATGAAGAGACAGGGCTGGTTTTGATGAGTAGGTTTAGATTCTAAAAGCCAGAAAAAGGGGGTGGTTTGAAAACTGGCCTCTTTTGTACATAAGGAAAGGAAATACCTGAAGGAAGTAAAAATGGAGTGGGAAAAAGCTAGATGACGTTGGAGGTTGCAATTGTAGAGGAAATGAGTATTTAGGGAACTCAGATTCTCTTACTAGAGGTGCTATGCAAGAAGCCTTGTTCCTTTTTAGATGAGTCCTGCACAGGACATGTCGAGTTTTAGGTCACTTCTCACCCTCCACCCGCTTAGAGCTGGCTCATCTAGCTCAGCCGGTAAAAGAATCCACCAATGCAGGAGACCAGGGTTTGATCCCTGAGTGGGGAAGATCCCTTGGAGAAGGGAAAGGCTACCCACTCCAGTATTCTGACCTGGAGAACTGTATAGTCCATGGGGTTGCAAAGAGTTGGACACAACTGAGTGACTTTCAGTTTCCTGTAAAACACCATAAAATTATATAGTGTATTTACGAAGTGAAATATTACTTACTTTGAATTATTTAGATGCTGTTTACCTTCATTAGTGAAGATCAGGAGAGTCTGTGTTCTCTATAGAAAAAGTTTACACTGTGATTACAGTGACTATCTGGTATTGGTCACTTAAGGTCCTAAATGAATGCCTCCTTATTAATACAAAATGGATATAAACACAGATGTTATTTGCAGTCTTCTTTTATTAAATCCATGACATGGATAGGTTGTTGCTTATATAAAGAAGTTTTGTAAAAGTTGTAGATGGTTGGGATATTTTAAGATGTTATATACTCAAAGCATGAGACTGGTTTTCTTTTCACGGATTGTGGTACAGAGAAGGAACCCAGCCTATTGTCATNGGGTAGCATATTTTTTCATCCCTTGAAGGTGCTTTGATTTTTGGAAATTGCCAAATGCACATTAAATGGAGTGTAAGATTGAATTGATGATAGGATTAAAAACAAGAAAAAAAGGAAAGAAAGGAAAAAAAAAAGATCTGACTGGAAGTCAGTAATGGGACTGGGTGATTTTCCCAGGCAGGGCTCAGACCAGCTCCAAACACAACTCTGAGAGGGACGGTCCTCCATCAGCTAGGGCATCAGGGCTGGAATAAGGAGCCCTGGAATAAGGGCTCCTGAGCCATGAAGAGACAGGGCTGGTTTTGATGAGTAGGTTTAGATTCTAAAAGCCAGAAAAAGGGGGTGGTTTGAAAACTGGCCTCTTTTGTACATAAGGAAAGGAAATACCTGAAGGAAGTAAAAATGGAGTGGGAAAAAGCTAGATGACGTTGGAGGTTGCAATTGTAGAGGAAATGAGTATTTAGGGAACTCAGATTCTCTTACTAGAGGTGCTATGCAAGAAGCCTTGTTCCTTTTTAGATGAGTCCTGCACAGGACATGTCGAGTTTTAGGTCACTTCTCACCCTCCACCCGCTTAGAGCTGGCTCATCTAGCTCAACCGGTAAAAGAATCCACCAATGCAGGAGACCAGGGTTTGATCCCTGAGTGGGGAAGATCCCTTGGAGAAGGGAAAGGCTACCCACTCCAGTATTCTGACCTGGAGAACTGTATAGTCCATGGGGTTGCAAAGAGTTGGACACAACTGAGTGACTTTCAGTTTCCTGTAAAACACCATAAAATTATATAGTGTATTTACGAAGTGAAATATTACTTACTTTGAATTATTTAGATGCTGTTTACCTTCATTAGTGAAGATCAGGAGAGTCTGTGTTCTCTATAGAAAAAGTTTACACTGTGATTACAGTGACTATCTGGTATTGGTCACTTAAGGTCCTAAATGAATGCCTCCTTATTAATACAAAATGGATATAAACACAGATGTTATTTGCAGTCTTCTTTTATTAAATCCATGACATGGATAGGTTGTTGCTTATATAAAGAAGTTTTGTAAAAGTTGTAGATGGTTGGGATATTTTAAGATGTTATATACTCAAAGCATGAGACTGGTTTTCTTTTCACGGATTGTGGTACAGAGAAGGAACCCAGCCTATTGTCATGACTGTAGTAATCAAGGGAGTCTGCTCTCGCAAATCTGTGTTCTTGTTCTGACCATGAGTGCCCACATGGTCATCTTCTGCAGTAGCTGTCATTGATAGACAGAATGGTATAGCATGGCCTGGGTCTCTAAAACCAAAAGATTAGCTGGAACAGATCCTCACGGATCTGTTTGCACTTAGACTTTGTAGCTGCACTAACAGTATTCACATATGTAAGTAGCAAATGGCATAATGTGTCTGACTTAAGGCAAGACTACCATTTAACGCAGTTTCATATAATCTGTACTTCGACGGTGCTGAATAGACTTTCTCATAAAGCATCTTAAAAAGTTCTCTGAAGATAATTACAGTTGAAATCATGAAGGACTAAAATCGTGACACTTGGTAACCACTTGACTGTCACATGGATCCTCAAAGAAAATAAATTTTTCTTTTTTTGCATCCAGTTCTCTTACAGCTAGCAAGTGACGCTTTACCAAATGATATGACCTTGGCCCTTGCTTATCTCCTGGCCTTACCACAGGTAAGTTGGCCCTTACCAAGAAAAAAGGACTTAAAAATGAATAAACTAAAAGTCTCTACTGGGGATTTTCACCAGTGACTTGCTTTTTGCCTGTTTCATTTCCTTCTGGTTGTTCCTCTGCATAATGGAAGGGCTGTGGTCAGTATCTGAAGAGTGGAGTCTACAGCATTAGCTGAAATCTTGATTTTAAAATCTTCTTTCACATGCATAGCATCTGCCTTTATAATCTGTCTGAATTTTAATGTAGTCATGTTAAGATGAGCTTGAGTCGATTTGATAGAAACTTTGAATCAGAATTCTACAGTAAAGACTAGAAATGTAATGGTTTATGATGGTTGTGCTAATTTCCTTTCAGCTGAGCTCTTTCTCTTGTGCTCCCTTTTAGGTGTTAGATGCTAACAAGTGCTTTGAAAAGCAATCCCACTCTGCTCTCTCTCTCCAACTGGCAGCCTATTACTACAGCCTCCAGATCTACGCCCAGTTGGCTCCATGTTTCAGGGACAAATGCCATCCTCTTTACAGGGTGAGTCCTCACAGTTTCCACTTTATTACTGAGAAACGGTAAAGCTTTTCTAAAGTAGTTAAAACACGTATTTACCTCTTTGGAGGGACTAAGTGCCTTACATTCAGAATGCATTCACAGTGGCTGTGTTAGATGGAGTTGCTTTTCCAGGCATTAATACGAGCAGAAGTTCTAGTATGTAAGGTGAATGTTNTCACCTTCTTCTTATTATTATTCTCAAATTCTTCTTCTTCTTCTACTTCTCACCTTCTTCTTGATCTTCCTCATCTTCGCACCTTCTTCTCCTTATTCTTCTTCTTCTTGTCATCTGTTTTCTTCTTCTTCACAACTTCTTCTTCTTCTTCTCACCTTCCTCTCATTATACCTCTTCTGCTTCTTCTCCTGCTACTTCTTCTTGTTCTTCTTCTTCTTCTTCTCAGCTTCTTCTTCTCCTTATTCTTCTCCTTCTTCTTCTTCTCACCNTCTTCTTCACAACTTCTTCTTCTTCTTCTCACCTTCCTCTCATTATACCTCTTCTGCTTCTTCTCCTGCTACTTCTTCTTGTTCTTCTTCTTCTTCTTCTCAGCTTCTTCTTCTCCTTATTCTTCTCCTTCTTCTTCTTCTCACCTTCTTCTTCTCACCTTCTTCTTGTTATTCTTCTTCTTCTCACCTTTTTCGTCTTCTTCTTCTTCTTCTCACCTTCTTCTTCTTCTCAACTTCTTCTTTTTCTTCTCATATTCTTCTTCTTCTCAACTCCTTCGTCTTCTTCTCACATTTTTCTTCTTCTTTTTCTTCAACTTCTTCTCACCTTCTTCTTTTTCTCACTTTCTTCTTCTTATATTTCTTCTTTTTCTTCTCAGCTTCTTCTACATCTTCATCTTCTTCTTCTACTCACCTTCTTCTTCTTATTCTTCTTCTCACCTTCTTTTCTCAACACCTTCTTCTTCTTCTTCTCAATTTCTTCTTCTTCTCACCTTCTTTTTGTTCTTTTTCTTCTTCTTCTTCTCCCCTTCTTCTTCTTCATCTTCTTCTTCTTCTCACCTTCTTCTTGTTCTTCTTATTCTTCTCACCTTCTTCTTCTTCTACTTCCTCTTCTTCTTGTCATCTTCTTCTTCTTCTTGTTCTTGTTCTTCTTCTTCTTCTCACCTTCTTCTTCCTCTTCTCACCTTCTTCTTCTTCTTCGTGTTTTTCTTCTTCTTATTCTCACCTTTCTCTTCTTCTCACCTCCTTCTTCTTCTACCTCATCTTCTTCTTCTCACCTTCTTCTTGTTCTTCCTCTTCTTCTCATCTTCTACATATTCTTCTTCTTCCTCTCATCTTCTTCTAGTTCCTCATCATCTTCTCACCTTCTTCTTTTCTTCTTCTGATTCTTCTTCTTCTCACATTCTTCTTCTACTTCTCACATTCTTCTTGTTCTTCCTTTTCTTCTTCTTCTTCTTTTTCTGCTTGTTATTCTTCTTCTACTTCTTCTTCTTCTCACCTTCTTCTTCTTATTCTTCCTCTTCTACTTCTTCTTCTTCTTCTCTACTGCTTCTTCTTATTCTTTACACCTTGTTCTTCTTCTCCTTCTTCTTCTCACCTTCTTCTTGTTTTTATTTTTCTTCTCANGGGAAGACAGTAGTGAATAGTGTGTATAAAAACCCTTCCCCTTTTCAGATTTACATTTTGTTTGGGGAGGGGCACCATCAACAACAGAAAAAGTAAATATATTCTTTATTTAATTATGGTAAGAGCTTTGAAAACAAAAAGCAAAGAAGAAAGTTAAGCAGTGGAGTACAGTTTAAAACAGGCTCAGGAAAGCCCTTAGTTAAGAGGGTGACCTTTGACTAAAGAAAAGGATGAGCATAGCACCAGGAAGACTGAGGGGAGGAGAGCATTCTGGATGGAGGGGTGGAACCTGTAACAGAGAAGTTGATCTGTCCCTGTGCCATCCTGTGTACTCTGGTGTCTTTTCACAAGTATTTAAGAAAGTATTGAAATACTGCTTTATAGAATGCGAGGCACAGAAGTGTTGCCCGACTCCAGAGGGAAAGGATAGCAGTGGAGTCAGTGACCAGACTTCCGGGAAGGTGTCAAGAGGGGTCACAGCAGTGGTGTATGTGGGGCTTGTTTAGGGGAGCTGTCTGGGAACGGTAGAAGGATGAGACTCACCTTGGGAAGGCATAGGCTGTCTTAGTACCTTTCACATTCATTCTGCCGTTTGATCCATTGAGCAGCCTCATTTTGCAGAAGTGGCCGCCTCTGTGCAGAAGGTAAGACTCGAAGAAATTGGGTTACTTGCTCAGGGTCGCTCCAGTAGAAAGTGACCGCAGTCACTGGAGCTCCTGATTCCAGTCTTGACCTGCCCATTGCCTGGTCACGCAGCCACCCCAGCTTTGTTTCAGAAGCAGCGTGTCGCTGTGATTTGGGCCCTAGTGACCTCTGGCTTGCACTCCTGCATGGTGTTTCTATCCACTTTGCAGTGGCTGCTGACTGCGGTCTCTACTCCCGTGCTTGACACTGGTAGCTCTTCCTCCACCCCGCCAGTCATGATCCTGACACTCGCTCATTTGAAGTTTATGCTCTGACTGTTCAGACTGTATATTTCTCTGAATTTGACATCTTCTCCCACACCTTGGTGTCTGTGCAGATGTAATTCTCCTGCCTGAAATACCTCTTACTTCTTCCCACTAGTAGCAGATAAGTCTGAGCTTAAAAAAGCCTCCTGTGTGAAACTTTCTCTGGTGCCTGAAATGATTTTTTTAAAATTTTTCTATCTTACCTTTCTAATTATTGTAAATACATCTTTTCTTTTTCTTTTAAAGTTGAAAAGTAAAGCTAACGTTGTTCAGTCGTATCTGACTCTTTGTGACCCCATGGACTGTAGCCTACCAGGCTCCTCTGTCTATGGAATTCTCCAGGCCAGAATACTGGAGTGGGTAGCCTTTCCCTTCTCCAGGGAATCTTCCCAACTCAGGGATCAAACCCAGGTCTCCCGCAGTTCAGGCAGATTCTTTACCAGCTGAGCCACAAGTTAATTTCCATCTCTTGTGGCTCTCTTCCAGACTTCCCCTAGAGCAGATCTTGTAGGCTGTGGTAGCCGGTGCACCTCGTCTTCTTTCCACGTATGATCCTGTTGAGGGCGGGAATCCCCGTCTATTCTGAATCCCCAGGACAAAACCCCCCTCTAGTTACTCAGTGACTGTTTGTTGGCATGTGACTAATTTGAGGAATCATTTCATTGAACAGCTATCAGTATTACATTTTGGGAGTCCTGACTTTTCATGGACGGGCCTGTTAGCTGGAAGTTTTAAGTATGTTTGCATTGTCCATTGACTACCTAATGGCTCATTATTTGAGTCTTTTCAGAATCTCTCCCTGCAAAAAACCACACTGCTGAGTTTGAATGAGACATGACAAACTCCTGATGAATTGCCTTGGAAACGGAGATCCAAGTGGTTTCAATTTGTTGCCCACATGTAATAACTCTCCACAAAGCTTTGTTTCCACTCAATTGTCAGTTCAGCTTGTTTCTATTTGCACAGTCTTTGCACATTTTCTCTTTCCAACCCCTGCAGTTCTGAGCTGCGGGAATGATAACTTAGGTAGATTACTAGGTTTGAATGAAAGTATTGAGATAATTTGTGGTGTCATTTCTGATAAGAAGCCTGTGCATCTTGGTGAGAAGCACATCTTGCGTCAGCCACACAGACTCCCAGGACCCGGCAGCAAACCTGGGTGATCATCGGAGCAGCCCAGCGGACCTTTTTTCTTTTTTAATATTTATTGATTTACTGATTGACTGATTGATGGATTGATGTAGCGATGTAGCTAGCTGTGCCAAATCTTAGTTGCAGCATATAGAACCTAGTTTCCTGACCAGGGATTGAAGCCAGGCCCCCTGCCCTGGGAGTGTGGA
The DNA here is from genome assembly GCA_006410735.1 of Raphicerus campestris. Taxonomy (NCBI): domain Eukaryota; kingdom Metazoa; phylum Chordata; class Mammalia; order Artiodactyla; family Bovidae; genus Raphicerus; species Raphicerus campestris. The sequence continues at coordinate 114,246 of SJYW01011333.1, forward strand.
GTCTTAGCCACCTGACCACTGGGGAAGGCCCTCATGTTTATTTTTAGAGATCTATAATGATGATTGGCAAATGGTCACTTGCAGAGAATTTCCTCTTCTAGTATTTGTCCTAGTTAACTTTTTATGTTGAAAAAACAATGCACACATGGCAAAAAACAGATGAAGAAAATAGGATAAAGCAAAAGGTCAGTTTCCTTTTTGTATCCCTCCAGAAGTAGTTATGGATGTACATATTTATATAACAACTTTTTAATACAGATATTACCTTTGTAATTATTGTGACTGCATCTTTTTTACAAATTGAAGTATTGTAATTTTTTTTTACAAATTGAAGTATTGAAATTTACAAAGTGTTAATTTATGGTATACAAACAAAGTGGTTCAGTTATACATACAAGCATGCAAGTGCACAGGTGCATGTATTCTTTTCCATTGTAGGTTATTACAAGATATTGAATATAGTTCGCTGTGTTATACAGTGTGACCTCGTTGTTTATCTATTTAAAACAGAATACTGTGTATCTGCTAATCTCAGACTCCTAATTTATCCCTCTTACCGTATATGCATCTTGAAGTGTGATTTCTCTAGCTTAAAAAAAAAGTTTAAGAAGATAAAATCATTTAAAAATGGAAATGTGTCTTTTAGTTTTATATGCTAGAGAATCAAACCTGGCAGGGGATGAAATTCAAAAGTTTATGGTAGACTATTTCTAAGATGCATTTTTTTAAGCAACTAATTGAAAATACTAAGTAGAAAATTATCTCAAGCAAATAACAACGCTAGAGGGAAAAACATACCACCTGTTTAAAAGTTTCCAAACAATATTACCAAGAAATGGAGACTATTAAGCCTGAATGGATTTATTACCTCTACTAGTTAGTAGTACTAGATGAAATCATTCAACATTCTAGTCTCATAAATATTTATGTACATTAATTTTTTTTTTTACAGGGACCTGGCCATAGTCTTTAAAGAAAGCATATTTTTTTTCCTACACCTTAAAGAAACTGCATTGCCAGATTTGGGGGGAAAATTAGAATAATTTATTCTCTATACTTCTTAAATTTTTTATGCCTTTTTATGTTTTCAGTTTTTATAGTATCATTTCAATACTGAATATGGGAGATTTCAAAGCTACCCGTAAAGTCCTTCAAAAGATTCTTAGAGGCTAAAAACTTTTGTACTCATGGATCATGTCATTGAACTTAGGTGGAAAAAGAGGGAGAGAGGTTTGAATATACTCTGCTCAAAAATTAGTGACTTTACGTGTGGAGCTGGGTGTAGGACTTTCAAGGAGCTCTGCTGGCAGGGTAGGGGTCAGGGTAGGGAGCAGGTCCTGGTACAGTGGAGAGCCCATGAGACAAGAGACCAGGAGGCCTGAGTCTCTTCCTTGCTGTGAGACTCCAGCTCAGGATCCCTAGTTGGAGATTGGCATCTACAAAGCAGTTACCAGCAGTCTCCTGTGCCCATCACTGGGTTGGTATGAAGGTCAGATCAAAATCATGTGAAAGTGCTTTAGAAACTTTAATCTTGTGCTCTTGTGAAGTGAATGAATGAATGTATGAAATGAAGTGTTGGGCTGAGTAGAGGATGCTTTTGGAATATATTGAGAGAAATTGTGATGAGCCCAGGGGAAGAATTGTTACTAGAATTTAAAACTTACATTGGAAGTAATCATGACAGGTAAAGTTTCTGGAGGATTGGATAGAAAGTAGTAGTGATAATGATTAGAAAATAATTTGCGTGGAAAGCTAGAACTTAAAACATGCTCATCCATTTAGTCTCTATGAAGCGTCTGCCAAGAACAAAGTATTGGTTGGCCAAAAGATTCGTTTGAATTTTTGCCCCAAATTGCATCTCTAGTAAGCAAAGTATCTGGTATATAAACTAGTACTACTGACGTAAAAGCTGCTGCTGCTCTTTGGTGTGTCCCCCTTTTACTCAGCAACTCTAATGTGCTGTGGAAAAGACGCAGCTGCTAAGTACACATGGTTTCTGCCCTCCAGAAACTAATCTAATACTTAAAAGAGAGGCAGTGTAAAGTATGCAGTAGAAATACAATTTAAGTGTAACAGATGTATCAGTAATTGCGTGCATAGTCACTCAGTCGTGTCCTACTCTTTGCAGCCCCATGTTCTGCAGCCTGCCAGGCCCTTCTGTCCGTGGGATTCTCCAGGCAAGAATACTGTAGTGGGTTTCCATTTCCCTCTCCAGGATCTCTTCCCGATCCAGGGATCAAACCTGTATCTTTTGAGTCTCCTGCATTGGCAGTCAGCTTCTTTACCACTGTGCTACCTGGGAATACCTTTGAGTAAATTCCACAATTGCTTTCATTTTTGGAGCCCTTCCTATGGACCAGGTCTTGGTTTGTGTATTTTATGTGTGTGTGTGTGTACANGGCAAGAATACTGTAGTGGGTTTCCATTTCCCTCTCCAGGATCTCTTCCCGATCCAGGGATCAAACCTGTATCTTTTGAGTCTCCTGCACTGGCAGGCAGCTTCTTGACCACTGTGCTACCTGGGAATACCTTTGAGTAAATTCCACAAATGCTTTCATTTTTGGAGCCCTTCCTATGCACCAGGTCTTGGTTTGTGTATTTTATGTGTGTGTGTGTGTATGTGTGTGTGTGTGTGTGCATAGTTTCTTAGGCTTTGTGCAACCATGCAAGCTATAGTATATTGCCATTTTATAGATAAGACTATTAAGTTTGTAGTTGTTAAGTAGCTTGCACAAGGACATCCAGCTAGTAACTTATGTGTATCCATGCTTATTACACTCTGTCATGCCATTTTCTTCACTGGAAAAAAAAAATGGGTGTTTTTTTGCCACATATGAAAATGAAGGTTGTGTGTGGAGACTTGAAACTCTCTGTAAGATAAAGAAAAGCCAGTGTAATGTTAGTAGTAGCAATTATGTACATTATTGCTGTGTGCTATTTAGTACTCTTGGAGCTGAACTCTCTAACCTGGTTTGGGAATTTGTTTCGTAAGTGGTATTAGAAAGAGAATAGAAATGAGATCAGATATTTGGTGTACTCTCCCAATACAGGTACCAAATCCATGAGACGCCAAAAAAACAAAGAGTGAGGAAATGAGTGTGGTACAATAGCCGTAAGAAGCCCTTGGGAGNGTACATTATTGCTGTGTGCTATTTAGTACTCTTGGAGCTGAACTCTCTAACCTGGTTTGGGAATTTGTTTCGTAAGTGGTGTTAGAAAGAGAATAGAAATGAGATCAGATATTTGGTGTACTCTCCCAATACAGGTACCAAATCCGTGAGATGCCAGAAAACAAAGAGTGAGAAATGAGTATGGTACAATAACCGTAAGAAGCCCTTGGGAGAGTGAAGGTGGTCGGTTCCATGAGCAGGGAGTAGGAACCAACAGCCTGGTAGAGCAGGGCATGGAGTCATACACAGAGTTGGGCTGTCTCGTTGTCGCTCCACCTTCAGCGCACATTGGGCGATTTGAGACTGAAGGACTTGAGTCTGAAATTAGAGGGTCAGAGTATACATGGAAAAAAGCCTTCACTGTTTTGATCAACATGAGTTTGCTAGTGGAGTGCAAAACCAGTACAAAGAGCTCCCTGAAAGAACACCACAGAAGAGCTGTCCTGCTGCCCTGAGACCCCGGTTGCTGGATATTTGCTTCTGCTCTTTCTCTCCAGGCAGAAGAGTGCTTACTGGGTGAGGTGTGAGAGGAGCGGGCAACAGCAGGCACACCAGGATGCAGAGCAGGTGCAGGTGGGCTGCTGGCTCCCTGGCAGCATCCGTGTGCCAGGCAGCTTAGGGGGCTGTGCCTCTGGGGGGCGGTGCAGGGAGGGGCCTCATGAGCTTCAGTCTGTAAGCAGAAGGGAGCTGGGTTAAAGGACAGATGAAGAGGCACTAAAGAGCCTAGGAATGGGATCCGATTTGCCTAAATCTGTTGCCAGATATACCAGCCTTCTACAGCTTATTCCCAAGTCACTTCTAAATGCAGTTAGATCAGCTTTGTTCACTCCATCTTCCCATCAGGGCTTAGCTATCTAGGCTTAGCACATATTTTTGCCTTTAATAGAATTTGTTTCCCTGTTTTTTTAATATATAATAATTTTATTTATTTATAAATTTAAATTATAATTATAAATTTATATTATAATTATAAATTTATAAATTATTATTTATTTATAGCCATGCTGGGTCTTCCTTGCTGCACAGGTTTTTTTCTAACTGTGGCAGGCAGAGACTAGTTGGGGTGCGAGGGATTCTCATCATGGTGGCTTCTCTTGTTGCAGAGCACGGGCTCTAGGGTGTGTGGGCTTCAGCAGTTGTGGCTCCCGGGCTCTGGAGCACAGGTTCAGTAGTTGTGGCCCATGGGCTTAGTTGCTCCAAAGCACGTGGGATCTTCCCGGACCAGGGATTGAACCCATGTCTCCTGCATTGGCAGGTGGATTCTTTACCAGTGAGCCACGAGGAGAATCTCTGTTTCTTGATAGCCTTTTTAGTACTTAACACCTGAATAGTTAGACTAGAAATTAACCCTTTCGTGAAGCCCTGCTTGACACATGCCTGAAGCCAACCCCTCTGTATTCATTCCCGTAGCACCCTGTGCTTAGTGCTATCACACCATTTATTGTTGTTTGCTTGGTTGTCTTTCCTTATAGACTACATTCCTGGAGGAAAGGGTCACATCTTCTTAGGACTTCACCTGGCACATAATAGGTGCACAAAAAGTATTTGTTGAGTGAATGACAGATGATCTTACAGCTGCTTACTTGGGAGCATTGGTTTTCAAAGCCAGGTCTTTTGACTTGATACAGATATCTGCAGTTTTTGAGGATAGAACTCAGTGTCACATTGGTTGCATTCTTTCTTATGAAACTAGAAAAAAAATGATGGTTGTAGGAACAAGGATGGGTNACTGTTTTGATCAACATGAGTTTGCTAGTGGAGTGCAAAACCAGTACAAAGAGCTCCCTGAAAGAACACCACAGAAGAGCTGTCCTGCTGCCCTGAGACCCCGGTTGCTGGATATTTGCTTCTGCTCTTTCTCTCCAGGCAGAAGAGTGCTTACTGGGTGAGGTGTGAGAGGAGCGGGCAACAGCAGGCACACCAGGATGCAGAGCAGGTGCAGGTGGGCTGCTGGCTCCCTGGCAGCATCCGTGTGCCAGGCAGCTTAGGGGGCTGTGCCTCTGGGGGGCGGTGCAGGGAGGGGCCTCATGAGCTTCAGTCTGTAAGCAGAAGGGAGCTGGGTTAAAGGACAGATGAAGAGGCACTAAAGAGCCTAGGAATGGGATCCGATTTGCCTAAATCTGTTGCCAGATATACCAGCCTTCTACAGCTTATTCCCAAGTCACTTCTAAATGCAGTTAGATCAGCTTTGTTCACTCCATCTTCCCATCAGGGCTTAGCTATCTAGGCTTAGCACATATTTTTGCCTTTAATAGAATTTGTTTCCCTGTTTTTTTAATATATAATAATTTTATTTATTTATAAATTTAAATTATAATTATAAATTTATATTATAATTATAAATTTATAAATTATTATTTATTTATAGCCATGCTGGGTCTTCCTTGCTGCACAGGTTTTTTTCTAACTGTGGCAGGCAGAGACTAGTTGGGGTGCGAGGGATTCTCATCGTGGTGGCTTCTCTTGTTGCAGAGCACGGGCTCTAGGGTGTGTGGGCTTCAGCAGTTGTGGCTCCCGGGCTCTGGAGCACAGGTTCAGTAGTTGTGGCCCATGGGCTTAGTTGCTCCAAAGCACGTGGGATCTTCCCGGACCAGGGATTGAACCCATGTCTCCTGCATTGGCAGGTGGATTCTTTACCAGTGAGCCACGAGGAGAATCTCTGTTTCTTGATAGCCTTTTTAGTACTTAACACCTGAATAGTTAGACTAGAAATTAACCCTTTCGTGAAGCCCTGCTTGACACATGCCTGAAGCCAACCCCTCTGTATTCATTCCCGTAGCACCCTGTGCTTAGTGCTATCACACCATTTATTGTTGTTTGCTTGGTTGTCTTTCCTTATAGACTACATTCCTGGAGGAAAGGGTCACATCTTCTTAGGACTTCACCTGGCACATAATAGGTGCACAAAAAGTATTTGTTGAGTGAATGACAGATGATCTTACAGCTGCTTACTTGGGAGCATTGGTTTTCAAAGCCAGGTCTTTTGACTTGATACAGATATCTGCAGTTTTTGAGGATAGAACTCAGTGTCACATTGGTTGCATTCTTTCTTATGAAACTAGAAAAAAAATGATGGTTGTAGGAACAAGGATGGGTTTTTTTCCCCTTACTTATCCCTGGAGAAAATACTCTTCTACTTAACTGTCTAGGCATTTCTAATGGGATTATTGAACTGCAGCTTTGTTATTGAGAATACTTAGATGGTCCAAAGAATATTTATCCAGGGGCAGTGATGACAAAAATTGTTTCCAAGGTGAATTATTATAAATGACCAGATAATTAGGGAAGAGATCTGGAATAGGCTCAGGTATCTAATGGTAGTTGAAATAACAAGCATACCTATTTTTTAAGTGGATGGAGATTTTTAAGGTGGAAGAACAGAGCAGGCGTCCAGAAATCCATTCCTAGACTCAGTTTCTGTGTCCTATTCTTATGGTCTGCAAAGTGGACCACCTCTACAACAGACTCCCCAGGGTGGTTGTAAACCTTGATTAGATAGCGGCTGTGTGAAGGGCCAGACAGACGTCCAGTTGACTTGACCTTCTTCCCATTGTTACTTTTTTTTTTTTTCCTAATTACTCTTTTTGTTATTCACAGGCTGATCCCAAAGAACTGATCAAGATAGTCAGCAGGCATGTGACTCTGTATGGGCACGAGGCCTGGCCCGAGGACCTCGCTGCTCTGACCAAGCAGTTGCACTACTACAATGAACGCCTGCTGGACTTTACTCAGGCCCAGGTCCTCCAGGGCCTGCGGAAGGGTGTGGATGTGCAGCGGTTCACGGCTGACGACCAGTACAAAAGGGAAACCATCCTTGGCCTGGCCGAGTAAGAGATACCTTTGTCTCCTAAAGGGATGGGATAAAACACAAGAACAAGCTGAGTTATCAGGACTATGAGTCACAGTCCCTTGAAGATGTCCATTCATGGTTACTGTAAGCAGGGTTTCCCCTACTTCTTCCGATCCTGTGAGGGACGTGTGAGTCTTCACAAATGGATTGTTGGTGGGATCATGGTTAGGATAGCTGCCTTCTGAATGGTAGATGCAGACTGTATATCAGGCTTGCAGATTTAAAATAGTAAGGATGATAATTATAAGAAAATGTCCCTATGGTTTTGGTATCCTGATCCCAGTACCATGTTAGAGGTGATGCAGTATTGTCAGGGGTTAAAAGTATGAAGCTTACCGTGTGTGTGCCACTTCAGTTGTGTCCAATTCTTGGCAACCCATGGACTGTAACCTGCCAGGCTCCTCTGTCCATGGGATTCTCCTGGCAGAAATACTGGAGTGGGTTGCCTTGCCTCCTCCAGGGATCTTCCTAACCCAGTGATTGAACCCAGGTCTCTTACGTCTCCTGCATTGGTAGACAGGTTCTTTACTATGACTGCCACCTGGGAAGCCCATGCAGCTTACTTTAGAAATTTAAAAACAAGATTCCCTTTGATTCCTGGTTGGAATCACACTTTTCTACTACATGGCTGTTTAATTTCCTATTGTGTTAAAAATAGGTATAGTCGACTTAATCCAAGAGGAGGGACCACGTGCTGTGGGTCCAGGGCACCTTNTGAATTGTATCTTAATAGAAAAATAGGACTTCTATTGAAGTGAAAGTTAAACATGCATTTTGGAATTGCTTGATATTTTGCCTTTATAGATTGCTGCCATTATCCCAAGTATTATCACACCCTTGTACAGATTTTAAAGTATATATTGTGTTAATTTTATTTACATAAAACAAAACCATGTCTTAGGACTTTCTAAAAGAGAGAATTACAATGAATAGAATGTTGTATTTCAGAGGAGTTGCTTTTAAACTATATAAAGCCTAACTTTTATCCTGCCTGAGGTGTCACTTCATGCTCCAGGTCTCATTCTCTGCTCCCAGGTTCTTTCTCTACTGCTACTGTGAACTCTGGAAGCTGGGTGTTTCCATTAAAGCCCAGGGCTGCTGGAGACTTCTTACAGTTAGAAAGCTTAAAGCTCTTCCTTTGTGGGGTGTCAGGATTAAACTGGGCAGGAGGCACTGTGTTCTGTCCAGGGGAAAGTATGATACCAAAATTCAGCCCTCTCCATCACCCATTTAACGCAAACTAATTAACCAAACAAAACCCCTTTAAATTGTTTTCAACAGTTTGACATTAAATGACTTTTAATAAATTACATTACAAAAACAGTTAAGTCAATATTAAAACATTAAGATACGTGCTTTATTCAAGTGGCTTCTATACTACAGACAATTCAAGTACAAATATCTCTTCTTTCCTATTTTTATTCTGTTTGAACACAGTATCAAGGTTATGTCTTCTGAATATCAGTTCCAGCCTCTTGGATATAAAATTTACACCAGAAAGTTGGGCGTTTTTCTTCACCTCCCTTTTCCCTAAATTCCTGAAATAATAAGTTTGTGTACATTTCTATAATGAAGCTCAAGTTTTACCTTTTTTCTTATGACATGAATAAATAATGCATAGTGGAAGGTGACAGATCTGGGTTCATTTCCTAGCTAGTAAACACTGGGCTGCTCTCTGCTGCAGAAATGTGAAATGATATGGCTTTCTAGGGTCACTTGAGACCCACATGAGATAATGTGAAAATCCTGTAGTACCATTTGAAATGGAAATGACCTGCACCTGTGCCAGAGACAAGTGGTACTACTGTCTTTGATTAGGCAGCAAGAAGGAATTTGTGAGAAGTAGCCTTTCTTCTAGGTTTCCAAAAAAAGGGCTGCTGATGCTGCAGCTAAGTCGCGTCAGTTGTCTGACTCTGTGCGACCCCATAGATGGAAGCCCACCAGGCTCCCCAGGTCCCTGGCAAAAGTACTGGAGTGGGTGCCGTGGCCTTCTCCGGAAAAAAGGGCACTTTTAAAAAAAAATAATGGAACCAGATCTTACCAATCTTAACACAATTTGTCTCTCAATTTCAGTTTGTCCACAGTAGAAATTGAAAACCGCGCCCAGTCCCTTCATCTCTTTGAGACATTGAAGACTGACCCTGAAGGCTTTCACAAACATATGGTCAAGTATATTTACCCTACGATTGGTGGCTTTGATCACGAAAGGTTGCTGTACTATTTCACTCTGTTGGAGAGCTGTGGCTGTGCGGATCTCGGGAAGTACACCATTAAACCGGAAACCCATGTTCGGCTACTGAAGAAATTTAAGGTGGTGGCATCAGGTAAGATGATCATCTTCCTGCCTGAATTCATTCTTTAAATTCAGTCTCGGACTTCATTTTTCATACATGATCGTGTTCCTGTACCGTGGCTGGCATAACTGTGAAACCACAGTATTTTGATGCTAATTGACTTTAGTTATTGTCTCTCCAGCTCCTTTACTTACTGTTGAGAGACTTAAATACTAGAGAAAGTTAGGTCACACAGTGACTTACAGAAGGCCTGGTATTCAAATCCAAAGTTTCTGAGGTCTTTTTTCCCCTACTCCCGTTGTTTATAATTTATCTGTATAAATGACAAGGTTGAGACACTTTAAAATAGGCCCGTTTGGCAGAATTTTACTTCTGTGGAACCTATGTGTTTAAGGAATGTATGAAGCCTTTAAAATAAGAGCTTTAGAATCTTTAATGAATTGTAGAAATCTGTAGAATGGTGTCTATTTGTCTTTATGCTCATAACTAAGAGGTTATCCAGAAGGTAAGATAGGAAAAGAAAAAGGAAAAAAAAAAAAAAAAGAAGTTAACTATATTAAAATCTCTCAAATCTGTATGAAATTTTATAATTTAATGAATCCGGGTCTCCTGCATTGCAGGCAGATTCTTTACCATCTGAGCCACCTGGGAAGCCTTTATAATTTATAAGGTACTTTCATCTGCTATTCGTAATGATTGTGAGAATTTACTTCAGTTTATCAGAGGTTTACTGAGTTAACTGAATTCAACTCTGGACCAGACACAGAGGAAAAGGAATGAGGTTCAATCCTTGACTTTAGGTAGTTGACAAGATGTCAGTTGGATGGCAAATGAACATGGTGCAGTTTGGTGAGAACGCCGTTAGAAGAGGATGTAGATGCTGTGGGACACTGAGGAAGTGAGGAGCTGTTGCCAGGTCCAGGGTACGCGTGAGGGTGCTGGGACTCACAGAGTGACCTGTTCAGTGCGGCACAGTTGGCCAAGCTGCAGGTGGGGGTTGGAACTCAGATTTTCAGTTTTATCTCAGTGACAACGACAGTGTCTGTTGGAACTGAATTTTTTCATTCAACCATGCAGAGAGGCCCTGTGTGGGTTTGAAAGTTCCTGTATGTTTATGTTGGAATGAACTACTCTCTCTTTTTCTTGCCTTTCCAATAGGTCTTGATTACAAAAAGCTGACTGATGAAAACATGAATCCCCTTGAGGCATTGGAGCCAATCCTTTCAAGTCAGAATATCTTATCCATTTCCAAACTTGTTCCCAAAATCCCTGGAAAGGATGGCCGCATGCTTTCCCCAAGCTCTCTGTACACCATCTGGTTACAGAAGCTGTTCTGGACTGGAGACCCTCACCTCGTTAAACAAGTCCCAGCGTCCCCCCAAGAGTGGCTGCACGCCTATGACGTCTGCGTGAAATACTTTGATCGCCTCCTCCCAGGCGACCTCATCACTGTGGTGGATGCGGTGACCTTTTCTCCAAAAGCTGTGACCAAGGTAACCAAAAAGATAGCTTCACATAGACTGGCCATTTTAGAATAGATCAATATTGCCCTTCCGGTTGGTCAATTTGTTTTTGTTACCTTTCTTGAAATGAAGAATACTTACATGGTTGGTGGTTTCGTTTTTTGCTGAGCATGATGTATGTTCGCTGGGAGGTCATTTTCCTCTATCACAATTGTACAGGTAATCTAAATCAGGCTTGCCGGTTGTAATTTGCACATCCATTTTGTGCATGTTATAGTTGTTCTCATAATATGTCATTTTATAGTGAATACTCCATCCTCTTCTTTCTAACTGACAAGTGGAAAGAACCTCCAGGGCCAAGCCCATGTTTCCTACATTCAGAGCCAGGCTACCACCTTGCTGCATCGAAAATCAAGATCTTAAAAAATTTTCACATTAATAACACTTAGGATGCGACTGGCTGGTAGAATTGCCTGGAGTCTGTGTGGCATTTTCCAGTGTCCACTCTGTGTCTCAGTGAGCATTTTAACTGGATTCTAAGTCCTGCTGTCACTCCTTCAACAATGTAGACTTTCACATAAATAGACGATATAGGTCCTTCCCCTCCCCTTCCTGCCCCTCTCACCCAGACTCCCCTGCTTACCGCAAATGTGGATTTTTCATTGCTTGGACATGGGGCATTGTCTCTCCTAGAAAATCTGACTACTGGTCTTAGATCTAAATAGCATCATCTTTGGGACTTCCTTTCACTTTCTCTCCCCTGTCTTTGCTGCTACCTTCTCTTTCTACCTTATCTTTTTACCAAGTTGCCCAGTCTGCCCAGGATCCTACCCCATGTATTTTTACTGTAGTTCATGTTATCCTGAAAACTGAGTGTAGAGTCTAAGAATCCAAGTCATTCATTTGGAGACTGGCACAGGTGGAGGTTCAAACATCTACTAGAAATGCTAATTTTAGCTACTTTGCTACATTAATAGTTGTGGGTAACCAAGGACTCCATTTCCTTATTATAACTCAATTAATTCAGTTAATAACTTGGTTTGAAATTTTATAATGAATATGGTGAAAAGGAGATAATCATTTTTGTTGTTGTTAAGAAAAAAGCAAGGATGGTTATAAAAAGATTTAGCATGATGTATCTGAAAAGAGCACACATGTAGAGTTACAAGGCTTTGAACTTTAGACCTGCCACTTCTCAGCTCCTTGGTTTAGCCTCAGGAATCTCTGTTAGACCTCTGCCTCCTTAGGGCAGAGGCTGTAATTGGAATTTATGAAATAGATAATAGCATTACCCTGATTTGAGTAGGTGAGGAAATGAAATTGAGGTTCAACGAGGTTAATTTGGTAATAGAGGAGCTATGATTTGAACTCAGGGAGGCTTGTTCCAGGGTCTTTGCTCTTAAGTAATGAAGTATACCATTTCTAAGAAGTAGAACAAACAGCTAGAGTCAAGGGACCTGGAGCCTTTATAGCAACTGTGGACGAAAAGTAGGGCCAGAGAGCCCCAGGCATTTTCAGTCCAAGTGGAGCAGCCTATCGTGGAATGGATTTTTCCAGAGCAGGGCTGAGTCTAAATGAGGAAGGCCGGGCCGGAGCCTCGCAATGTCTGGGAAAAGACGAGAGTCCAGCAAACAGTGGATAAATCTCCAAGGGTGAGAAGTTGGAGTCCAGTTAGGTACCAGCAATGCTGGAAGTGTGTTTTGGAGGGAAAGGGCTGAACCAGGAGGGCTGTTGAAATCCAAGGAAATGGCTCCGGAGCTGGGTGGGACCTGTGGACCAGCTGAAGGAGCTCTACAAGTGAACAGACTGGCCAGGAAGATGGAGTAGCCCAGGCTGAAGAAGGTTTTATGTATTTTGTCTCAGAGCAGAGACAAAGCCTAGCATAGCCAGCCAAGGCCATGTTCTAATTGTGAGCACGTATGTCGGGGTGGACAAACAGCCTAGACTTTCCAACAGTGGTTATTTGCTCAGGGTTAAGCAAACCTAGGGTTTAGATGCAGAGTCTACTCAGATTGTTATTTATGTTTTAAGTCAGACGATTTTAAGTTACAGCACATTCTCATTGCCTTAGTTTCTTAATCGTGTATCTTTAAGATACCCTCCAACCACGAGAAAATATATGACCCAATTGTCTGTGGGCATATGTGCACTTTTTCTGAGGAAAAGATGCATGGCTGACCCAGGTGGGATCGAGTCAGTTAATTGTGGTGGTGTTTTCTCTTAGCCCAGATGGTGTAATTCTCAGCAAGATATTTTGCTGTAGAATGTGTCAAGAGGTGGTTTCCTACTAAGTCAAGCTATAGAAAAGTAAGACAGCCACATTAATTTGCTATCTTTAGCTTTACGTCTGTTCTTGGTTTATTAATTGGCAAGCTTTAAGTTTTCCATTCAGAGAGGGCAGATACAAAGTTTAGGTGCAATGCGTCTTTGATATCACAAATGCTGTCCTAGAGAGAGAGGGTATAAAATTCATGTTGAAATAACAACCCTCACACGTCAGAGGACACATTTGGAAAAGGAAATGCGGCTGGATGTGGCCAAGTTTGCAAAACACCAGATGTTGCCACAGCTTGTACATGATGTAAAAAATGTAAAATAAGTGTATGTTACTCATATATAGTGTGCAGTTTTCAAATGTGTGCCCACATTTAATTCAGAGCCAAACTTTTGGAAAGAACTGGTGAACCCCTGCTAGAGGGCCTAACAAGTATTCAGATACTGGAATTCATAGAGGAATATCCCTAAAGCCTGAATTTCATACCCATTCTGTGATGAAATAAGCCTACTAAGGCACTTTGCCTTCATAATAATAGTCGCTTGCGCTAGCAGAATTCATAGACATTCTGGGGAAAATATTCACAAAACAACATTATGTCATGTAGGCTAAGACTGAATTTGCATGACATTCAAGGTGATGAATATGCAGAAGGGAAAAGAATACAAATGTTTCAAGTACATCAGCTCTAAATTTCAATTGCCGCTTTCCAGTTGAGTCAGGTTAGGGTTGCTCTCATATTGCTTTTCCAAATCAGTATTAGAAACATTTTTATAGAAGGGCCAGAGAACCAGTTAGTGGGTTAGAAATCCAGGAAAATGGTTAGCAAAGCTGAAAAGCAGGTCATAACACCATTTGCTTGGTTCAGACATGATGTGGTTAGAGAAGGGGGCTGCTGCTGCTGCTGCCACTAAGTCACTTTAGTCATGTCCGACTCTGTGCGACCCCATAGATGGCAGCCCACCAGGCACCCCCGTCCCTGGGATTCTCCAGGCAAGAACACTGGAGTGGGTTGCCATTTCCTTCTCCAATGCATGAAAGTGAAAAGTGACAGTGAAGTCGCTGAGTCGTGTCCGACTCTTCGTGACCCGGTGGACTGCAGCCTACCAGGCTCCTCCATCCATGGGATTTTCCAGGCGAGAGTACTCGAGTAGGGTGCCATTGCCTTCTCCAATAGAAGCGGGCACTTGCGTGTAATCTCAGCCTTTGTGTTCTGTGCTCAGTGCTCACTCTCGGTTGCTGGTAGAGCTACATCCAAAAATAAGGATGTGGAATATACTCCTGTTTAGGAAGTGCTCCTCTGGAGTTTGCCCGAATCCCTCTTTTAAAAGCTTGGTAATCACAGAATTAAAAGTGCCTTGTAATGTCCTGCCCATTGCTTCTCAAACTGGATTGAGCAGGCGTTTGCCACCCGCTTCCCACCCATGTGCACCCTAGGTTTCAGCTTCTACCAGTTTGTTCATTTGGGAAATGTTATCTCCTTTGGGTTAGAGCAGAAAAATTCTTGAGAACCTCTTTAGTCTGACCTCTGACCTTGAGCATCATTTCTATTGTTAATTAAGCCACTACCTCTGCTTCTATATTTATTCCACACTCTCTCTCTCGCTCTCTCTTTCTCTTACATTGCCCACTTTCTGGTTCTGCCTTCTGAAGCTGTGAAAATGGCACGAGGCATCTCTTATTCTTAAGACTGTTTAGATTCTTGAACTAAGCTGCTATTTCCTCCCTTATCCTATTGTCTAGACTACTTGCTGTAAAAATCTAGAAAAATAGATTTATCTTAAAAACCGTGATATGATCTAAAAATAAATTTTACTTCAGAAGTTTAAGTCACAAGCAGAAGGCTGCATTGTAGCTATAACTTCAGGATCTTTCCAGTGCTAATGCTGTCTGTTAACTAAGAATGGGAGTGCATTTTTCACCATAATGAACAATTGGTGTCAGAAATCTATGTAAAAATGTTTAGGTAATGCATATTTAATTGCTTGGCATGATATATGACTTTCTGATGCATCAGTCAAATGCATGCTATACAGATTTATTAAGTATTTAGGCTTTATTGTGTGCTGTATACTCTATTAGATGCCATTGGGGACATCAAGACATAAAAGACATGCCTGTAAGAAACTTAAAATTAAGGGTTTTTTCTTTACAGTAAAATTATAGTAATTGAGAATTACTCTTCCTATGAAATTAGAAATTTGTTGAGGGCAATGATGTTGCCTTTTATCTCCAAAGTTCCAGGTATCTAGCATAGTATGAAAACAGATACTCCTTAAAGTTTTTAAAATAGTTATTATCATAGATGGACAGTTTTCACATCTTTTGATTTGTGAATGCCTTATTATTCTTAACAATTATTGAAGATCCTAAACAACCTTTGTTTATGTAATATTTGTTGATATTTATCATATTAGAAATGAAAACCAACATATTTTAAAAATATATGTTTAATTCACTTAAGATTACCCATAATAGATCCATTTATAGGTTGATGGTAATAGCACCTCGTAATGGAAAATAGAAAGATAGTTATTTCACACACACAAAAAAATGAAAATGTGACATCATTTTACAGTTACATGTCTGGCTTAATATTAATAGAACACAGCTAGGTTCTCATGTTTCTTTCTGTATTCAGTTTTTGTTGTTTGGGTTGAAGAAGATGAAGTTTTCAGCCTTACACAGATACAAGGTTAGAAAAGGAAGGTACGGTTTAATGGCCTGTGGTGTAATTTTGAGTGTTCTTGCCACACTAAAACTCTTAACAAATGATAGATTCTTACAGGCTAGTTGTAGTGTAGAATCAGAAACCCTATCCTTGATATCTCTGTGCTCCATTATACTAAAATTGTTGTCCTAGATCACACTTTGAATGGCTTTTTTACCTGTGTATGATTTGGAATATAATGCGTTAAGCATTTGGAAAATTGGCTAAGTTATGCAAATCATCCAAATGTNCTAATGGCCTGTGGTGTAATTTTGAGTGTTCTTGCCACACTAAAACTCTTACCAAATGATAGATTCTTACAGGCTAGTTGTAGTGTAGAATTAGAAACGCTATCCTTGATATCTCTGTGCTCCATTATACTAAAACTGTTGTCCTAGATCACACTTTGAATGGCTTTTTTACCTGTGTATGATTTGGAATATAATGCATTAAGCATTTGGAAAATTGGCTCACTAAGTTATGCAAATCATCCAAATGTTGATACAGAGCCTTATATATCATCAACAAAATCACATGAATTAGTCTGAACACTCATCTCATCCAGTGAGTCTCTGAGCGTTGCGAAACTGTCATGCTCACAGTTGTGGGTACATGTTTTCCAAAATTCCGATTTTTGCTTGAAAGCTTAAGTTGTGTCATTGGCAATAAATACTGTGAGTTATTTTTCTTGAAGTGACAGGCTCACTTTGTTCATGTTGGAGAAAATGTTTGCCAAATATTCAAGTCTGAATAGCCATAATTTGTCTATTAAGTCGTTCTTTCAAGCCCAAATGGTAATGTATGCCAAAGCAGCTACTTCACCTCTTCATGACTGAGTCATTCAGACACTTTTTCTTTATTATTTCAATACACAGTGAGGCATTTTATGTGTATCTCTCAGTCCTTTGGAGATAATGCACTCAGTGGTTGAGATTTAATGAATTATTTTTACTGCTTCATCAAGAACATTCTCAAATGAAAATATCAGTGGAGAGCACAGTGACTCTTAGGACAGCTTGGTGCCACTCCCTTGATTGTGCTAAGTCTTCACAGTTTTATCCACCTTTGCTTTTTTACCATCATCTAAGTGTCAACATGGTGAAAAAAGGTAAATAATGTTTTCATGTCATTATCAAAATAATTTTGACCTTGTGAACCTCTTGAAAAGAGTCATAAACCTTTGTGGTTTGTGGCCCACACTTTGAGAACCAGTTATAAGTTATTCTTTTCAAAACCACAGCCATCCTGGTGCCCACATGAAAGAGCATTTCAACTTCCTGCTGCTGCTGCTGCTGCTGCTGCTGCTGCTACTGCTACTAAGTCGCTTCAGTCGTGTCCAACTCTGTGCGACCCCATAGATGGCAGCCCATCAGGCTCCCCCGTCCCTGGGATTCTCCAGGCAAGAATACTGGAGTGGGTTGCCATTTCCTTCTCCAATGCATGAAAGTGAAAAGTGAAAGTGAAGTATGTGTAATATAAGAAATAATGAAGATATGTCTGGTCAATGCCTAAAGGGTTGTCTTATAGTTCATTTCCTCAAAATAGTGTAATTCCTAATCAGCTTTCCAAATGCAGAGGTGTCAGAAAGAACTTGAAAATGTAAATGGAATGTGTGCATGGTAATATCATGATATCACTCTATGAGTTTTTGAGCTTGCAATATATTTTTTCCATCTACAAAGTTTAGCTTTTATAGTTTTTTAGTGAACATATACATTTTTTAATATGAATCAAACCTAGCAGAGAGTTCTCTGGGAGAAGCATACATTCACCTCTTCCTCAGTTTCATTCCCAGGCCAGGATTTCGCTTTAGAGAAGAGGTGATTGATTTTTCCAGGACTTAAATGCAGTAGAGTTTGAGGGTGATGATTAATCATGGTTCCACTCCTTCTTTACTCACACCCCCTTTTAGAATTTAGGAGGATGAAAATGACTGTCAACAATAAATACTGTCGGAAGAGCTGGAATTGGGGAACATGGCCTGGATCTGCAGCCCAATAGTCTGTCTTTCATGAAAGTTCACACTTGTTTGAAACTTGGTGTGTTAAGAATGGCTGCCGAAAGTCCTTCTAGAAGGAAGCTGAGGATGGGTGTGCACTGACAGGCAGGGCAGACTGGGTCTGGGGCATAGGCGCGTGGCTCTGAAGTCTGCTTTCACCCAGTGGGGAGGAGTCAGGAGAGGGGTAGAGGGATGCCCGTGGTGCGCTTGCTGTAGTTTTGGTTGGAGTGGAAATTTTCTCCTCATAATGGAAAGATGAGGAGAGGACAGTGGGCTTTTGGCTTGCTTAATTAATTTGGCTTGATAATGAAACCTCTTGCCAGTGAGGGGAGAAAGGAGTCCAGAGTCTGTGGGGACCTGGTGCTGTTACCCGCCCTGCCATGCCCACTCCCTGAGGCCACTCCTCTCGTCCCTGTGAGTCGTGTGGTGCGTCCTCCTGGGANAGATGAGGAGAGGACAGTGGGCTTTTGGCTTGCTTAATTAATTTGGCTTGGTAATGAAACCTCTTGCCAGTGAGGGGAGAAAGGAGTCCAGAGTCTGTGGGGACCTGGTGCTGTTACCCTCCCTGCCATGCCCACTCCCTGAGGCCACTCCTCTCGTCCCTGTGAGTCGTGTGGTGCGTCCTCCTGGGACCAGTCGTGGCAGTGCAACCTGTTGGAGAAAACTCCAGCCTAGGTCAGAAGAGACCCTCCTCCGCCTTCCTGTGGACAATGCTAAAAATTCACTCTCTGTTCTGTTTCCCATCTCAGATTTTTGCCCAACTGAACTGAAGATTAAAACTCATCACAAGTTTCAAGTTAAGCCAGAAGCTTAAATGAGAGTAGAAATAGGCCAAGTGTTACAGGTCAACAACTTTAAAATGATCCAAATTTAAATTCCCATGATTAAATTCCCAGGGAGAAATTGAGATCCTTAAAATCAAATCCACTTGCCCTTTTAGTTGAAGTTCAATTCCATCGAAATCTAAAATTCGTAAGTTCAACAAAAGTAAAGTTCAGAGATGGATTTGCCTGGTTTCTGCTCAGTCTTACAGAGAGGGCTGCGTTAGGTGTCTGGGTGATAATTCAGGTTCTTTCAGCAGAATACACCTTCTTTCACTCTAGGAGTAGCTTCTTCAGCAAATCTGAAGTTAAATTAATCCTGCCCCAAGTTTTCCATGTATTTCATTTTAAAAACCCTAGAAGAAAAAGAAAAAAAAAAATAAAACAGTATCAACCTCAACTCCATCACCTTGTAATTTACAAAATTCAAGCAAATCACCAGCTCTGAAAGAGCCAAGCAAAATCCTGTTCTGAATTCAATCCGGACACACATTCCTAGAAGGCTGGAGAGCATGGAAGAGGCCTGATGGGGTGAGATCAAAGGGGAGTTGACAGAGAAAATCCTCACTGGGTTTAACTTTGCCAGCATATCAAGTCAAACCACTTATCCAGAGATTGGGTGGGTAGGTCTCCCATCAAGAGGTTAACTGTGATGTGGGTTCCCCACACATCACAGGAGGAAAGAAAACGTATCCATGTTGTCTCCTCTCTGAGGCTGATTTATTTTACATGCCCCCGTCTGCAGTCACTCTGCCTACCTAATTTCCATTTCCCCATTTAAGCTCTGTGTTCCTCTCAGTTGTGTCCCAGTGGCTACTGTTGCTGTCCTTTATTCTATGAAATCCCACTTGTCTCAGAGACCTTTCTCTAGGGAGCTTTGCCATTCATGCCAATGTTTGTTTCTGCTGAAAATCACCCTCAGTAGATCTCTCAACTGAAATCAACATAAATGGTTTTGAATTCTGCGCCCCTAAGGACCACGAGAAGACTGCTACCTATGCTTTGTGCTTGTCTGAAATGAGGTATTTCCATCATATCTTTGGGGTTTGATGGGGAAAGAGCAGTAAATAGTGTCTTGTCTTCCAAAGTTGCAGTCAGTTAAGAGTCAGAGGGATCAGCCAGATGAAGATCAGTTATTTATTGTTGGGGCGGTTGGAGTGGCAAGCATGGTTGATTTTATACAGTCAGCCTTCCTCGTACGTGTTCCCTGCCCAGATCTTTGAGACATCCCTGCCAAACACGAGGATGTTTTATTTGGAGAGCATGAGTGCACCCATGGGACCCCTAGCAGTGGCCTCTGGGTTAGTGCTGCCCAGTAGAACGGTGATGTGAACCACCTGTGGAATTTGAGTTCTAGTAGTCACATTAAAAAAAAGGTAACACAGAATAGGTGAAATTGTCCTAAATGTTACCATTTCAACCCAGGTCTCCTGCATTGCAGTCAGATTCTTTACCATCGGAGCTACCAGGGAAGCCCATAAAAATATGAGCGAGATATTTCCACATTTTTGTTTTTGCTGTTTTGTTTTTATTTTTGCACGCTCTTTACCATCTGTTGCAGACTCACTTGTTAATAAAGACAAGTTGCATTTCAAATGTTCAGTAGTCACATGAGTGTATTGGACACATAATGCCTCACTTAAACCAAAGTCTGCACTTATCCCGCAAGTGTCGGCTACTGGGAGGCCAAGAGCAGGAAAAAGGTCTCAGGCACATCTCACAAAGAAAGGGAAAGGAGTGGCCACCCCTCGTCAGTGTCTTCCCTCGTGTGTCATCAGCTGTTCCTCCTCCTCCCCTGGAAGGGAAAGTTGAAGAGAGGAGCAGTACTTTCCTTCTCAGGACCAGTTGGGGAACGTCCTCCTCTGCAGGCCTGGGTAGTAACTGTGCAAAGGACAGGAAAGTGGTTCCTGCCACACGTACTAAATGAAGGTCAAGCTAACAATAAATTATAAGACCTCAGGCGTTATCTGTCATCTGCAGAGATCACTGCACGTGCTGTGTAATAACAGTGGTCATAGCTCCCCTTTATTGTCCACTTATTATGTACCAGAAGCTGGCTCTCCACTTGACCTTCTCTCTAGTTATCATCACAGTGACCCTTCAAGGTTGATATTACATCTTGGTTTGAAATGAGCACATTGAAGTTTAGAGGTTAAGTAATTTGTTCAAGGTCAGAAGCAACTTAGTAGCTGAGTCAGAATTCCAATGCTAGTCTTATCTGTTTAGTGTAAGAGGTCTTCAGCAAATGATAATCTTTTTTCCTCAGGGAGGCACCCACTATTTTCTGAAGCAGATTGGATCCATTGACGTTATTTCTTATATTGAGTCCACATCTGCCCCTTATCTGGTCTCTTTTTGTAACAAGAAATAGAATCACTTCCTTCCTTGCTCTTTGAGAAATGGAATGAAAATACCATATATCCCCCAAGACTTTTATGCCCCATTTCTTCTTTATTCCTCAGATAGCCTGGACTTCATGTGTTTCAGTTATAATCACTTTTTCCTTGAAACAATTTATATGTGTGTTTCTCCTTTAAAAAAAACGGAGAAGAAATAAAAAAGTAAAAAGAAATCGCCTCCATGTATTACTTTTTCTAGTGCTATTGTAACTGATTACTACACCCCTCAATGCTTAAATAGTATCATTAGTTGTCTTTAATTTTATAGGTGAGAGGTTGGGCAGGGGTCTCTCTGGGCTGAAATGCAGGTTTAGGAAGGTTGTTGTTGGAGGTTCCAGGGGAGAATCCAGTGATGAGTGAAGGAAGTGAAACTCCCTTCTTTGGCTCATGGCCCCTCTCCTCCATCTTCAAAGCCGACAACACTACCTCTCTCTGATTCTCTGTCTTCACATACTTCTCTCCAACCAAAGCCAGGAAAGGGTCTCACTCTCAACGACTCACGTGAAAAGATGGGAGCCTGCATGGAAAGCCCTGGATAATCTCCCCATTGAAGGGAATGGAATTACATCAGCAAAGTCCGTCCCTTTGCCATTACCATAGCACGTTCGCAGATCTGAGGGTTAGTCCCCTCTTTGGGGACTGTGATTCTGCCACCCTCTACTTTTATATGTAATAAGGTTTTAGGCACTTCATTTCAGTCACTCATTTGTGTCCTACTCTTTGCGACCCCCTGAACTGCAGCATGCCAGGCCTCCCTGTCTATCACCAATTCCCAGAATTTACTCAAACTCATGTCCATTGAGTTGGTGATGCCATCCAACCATCTCATCCTCTGTCATCCCCTTTTCCTCCTGCCTTTAATCTTTCCCAGCATCAAGGTCTTTTCCAGTGAGTCAGCTCTTCGCATCAGGTGGACAAAGTATTAGAGTATCAGCTTCAACATCATTCCCTCCAATGAATACTCAGGACTGATTACCTTTAGGATGGACTGGTTGGATCTCCTTGCAGTCCAAGGGACTCTCAAGAGTCTCCAACACCACCATTCAAAAGCATCAATTCTACGGTGCTCAGCTTTCTTCACAATCCAACTCTCACATCCATACATGACTACTGGAAAAACCATAGCTTTGACTAGACAGATCTTTGTTGGTAAAGTAATGTCTCTGCTTTTTAATATGCTGTCTAAGTTGGTAATAAATTTCCTTCCAAGGAGCAAGTATCTTTTAATTTCATGACTGCAGTCACCATCTGCAGTGATTTGGGAGCTCCCAAAATAAAGTCAGCCACTATTTCCTGTGTTTCCCCATCTATTTGCCATGAAGTGATGGGACCAGATGCCATGATCTTAGTTTTCTGAATGTTTAGCTTTAAGTCAGCTTTTTCACTCTTTTCTTTCACTTTCATCAAGAGGCTCTTTAGTTCTTCACTTTCTCCCATAAGGGTGGTGTCATCTACATATTTGAGGTGATTGATATTTCTCCCGGAAATCTTGATTCCAGCTTGTGCTTCCTCCAGCCCAGTGTTTCTCATGATGCACTCTGCATATAAGTTAAGTAAGCAGGGTGACAATATACAGCCTTGACGTACTCCTTTTCCTATTTGGAATCAGTCTGTTGTTCCATGTACAGTTCTAACTGTTGCTTTCTGACCTGCATACAGATTTCTCAAGAGGCATGTCAGGTGGTCTGGTATTCCCGTCTCTTTCAGAATTTTCCACAGTTTATTGTGATCCACTCAAAGGTTTGGCATAGTCAATAAAGCAGAAATAGATGTTTTTCTGGAACTCTCTTGCTTTTTCCATGATCCAGCGGATGTTGGCAATTTGATCTCTGGTTCCTCTGCCTTTTCTAAAACCAGCTTGAACATCTGGAAGTTCACGGTTCACGTATTGCTGAAGCCTGGCTGGGAGAATTTTGAGCTTTACTAGCATGTGAGATGAGTGCAATTGTGTGGTAGTTTGAGCATTCTTTGCCATTACTTTTCTTTGGGATTGGAATGAAAACTTCCCTTTTCCAGTCCTGTGGCCACTGTTGAATTTTCCAAATTTGATGACATATTGAGTGCAGCACTTTCACAGCATCATCTTTTAGGATTTTGAAATAGCTCAACTGGAATTCCATCACCTCCACTAGCTTTGTTCATAGAGATGCTTCCTAAGGCCCACTTGACTTCATATTCTAGGATATCTGGCTCTAGGTGAGTGAATACACCATCTTGATTATCTGGGTCATGAAGATCTTTTTTGTACAGATTTTCTGTGTATTCTTGCCACCTCTTCTTAGTATCTTCTGCTTCTGGTAGCTCCATACCATTTAGTTTATTTGACTTTAAAGTTAGTATGTTTGATCTTAAATCAACTAAGATCTACTGACTTACATATAAGAAAGTATGTATGCATTATGGCACTACATCAGCTTTAAGAGTTTCTTTTTTCCAATACTTTTTACCATTTTTCCATTTTACTATTGAAAAAAACAACAAACTTAAAGCTGATGCAGTGCCATAATGCATACATACTTTCTTATATGTAAGTCAGTGGATCTTAGTTGATTTACGATCAAACATACTAACTTTAAAGCCAAAGAAACTACATGCATGTCTTTCTAATTACTGGTATGTGTGTGTGTATGTCTGATCTTTGTGTATATATTACAACAGGGAATGAAGATCTTTTGATCTTCATAATTTTTTTTTAATTGAAAGGATGCATGTCAAATGGATGTTTGTCTCAGAAGACA
The DNA here is from genome assembly GCA_006410735.1 of Raphicerus campestris. Classification (NCBI taxonomy): domain Eukaryota; kingdom Metazoa; phylum Chordata; class Mammalia; order Artiodactyla; family Bovidae; genus Raphicerus; species Raphicerus campestris. The sequence goes on from SJYW01011333.1 coordinate 137,965, forward strand.
CTGTTTCTGAAGATCCTTTTCTCAATGAAAAGTTCTTTTCTCATATATATATATTTTAGGACTATTTTTTAGAGCAGTTTTGGTTCACAACAAAATTAAGAGGAAGGTACAGAAGTTTCCTAGTTGTTCCTGCCCCTATACATGTATAATCTCCCCCACTTTCAAGATCTCTCACTAGGAGATACATTTTTTTTTCAATTGATAAACCTACACTTGACACATCATCATCACCCAAAGCCCATATTTACCTTAGAGTTCACCTTAGTGTTGTTCTTTCTGTAGGTGTGCGCAGATGCATAGTGACATTATTATCTAACCACACTGGAATATCAGAGTATTTCATTGCCCTAAAAATCCTCTGTGTTCTCCCTATTCATGACGCCCACCCCCAACCCCCTGGCAACCATTGATCTTTTTACTGTGTCCATATTTTTGCCTCTTTTAGAATGTTGTATAGTTTATACTTTTATATAGACTGTCGCTACATACAGTCATATGCTACATAGCATTTTCAGATTGGCTTCTTTCACTTAGTAATACGCGTTTGAGATTCTCTGTGTCTTTTCATGGCATGGTAGTTTATTTGTTTTAAATGCTGAATAATATCCNACTGTCGCTACATATAGTCATATGCTACATAGCCTTTTCAGATTGGCTTCTTTCACTTAGTAATACGCGTTTGAGATTCTCTGTGTCTTTTCATGCCATGGTAGTTTATTTGTTTTAAATGCTGAATAATATCCCATTGTGTGGATATAGTGGTTTATTTATCCATTCACCTACCACAGGACATACGATCATTTCTTAAGTTTTGGCAATCATGATTAGAGCTGTTATAAACATTAACGTGTAGGTTTTTATGTGGATGTGTTTTCTGCTCCTTTGGATGAATACCAAAGAGTACAATTATATGGTAAGAGTGTGTTTAATTTTGTAAGAAATTTCCAAACTGTCTTCCAAAGTGACTGTTCCATTTTGCATTCCCACCAGCAATGAATGAGAGTCCTTGTTTCTCCACATCCTAGCCAGCATTTGATGGTCTCAGACTTCTAGATTTTGGCCATTTTGATCTGTCTGTAGTGGTATCTCACTGCTTTTTAAATTTACATTTCCCTGAGAATATATGATATCCAGTATCTTCTTACATGTTTATTTGCCATCTGTATATATTCTTTGGTGAGATGTGTTTTAAAGTCCCTTGCCCATTTTTTAACTGGCTTGGTTTTTTATTGTTGTTTTAAGGGTTCTTTGTATATTTTATATAACAGTAGTTTATCAGATGTGTCTTTTGCAAATATTTTCTTCCCATCTGTAGCATGTCTCTTACTTTCTTGACATTATATTTCTCAGAGCAAAAGTTTTTAATTTTAGTAAAGTCTAGTTATCAACTATTTCTTTTATGGATTATATCTTTGGTATTATATCTGAAAACTCATATCCCTACTCAGGCCATCTATATTTTATCCTATGTGATCTCTTAAAAGTTTTTAGTTTTCTGTTTTATGCTTAAGTATAAGGTCCATTTGTAGTTAATTTTTGTGAAAGATGTAGGTCCAGGTTTAGATTGATTTTTTTTTTCCTTCCTTTTTCTGGCATGTGGATGTGCAGTTGTTCCAGCACCATTTGTTGAAAAAACTGCCTTTGCTCCATTGTATTGCCTTTGTTCCTTTGTCAAAGAGCAGTCAGCTGTACATATCAGGCATACTCATATGTTGTCCATTTTCCCCCCTAAATNGGATGTCCAGTTGTTCCAGCACCATTTGTTGAAAAAACTGCCTTTGCTCCATTGTATTGCCTTTGTTCCTTTGTCAAAGAGCAGTCAGCTGTACATATCAGGCATACTCATATGTTGTCCATTTTCCCCCCTAAATTTTAATGGTGTTTGTTGTTGCTGTTTTATAATCATACTAAACTTGACTATTGGAGAAGAAAATGGCAACTCACTCCAGTATTCCTGTCTGGAGAATCCCATGGAATGAGAAGCCTTGTGGGCCACATTCCATGGGGTCCCAAAGAGTTGGACACGAGTGAAGTGACTTAGCAAACTTGACTGTAAAGCATTACATTTACTCAGTTTTACAGGGTGACTGAATACTAACTCATAATTTATTCTCCTATAATCTCATAAATATTTTGCCTATTTATCTTTAGTTTTGATGTAGTCAACATTTGACTCATTTCAGACTGAGTTTTAACCATTCCAGATACATTCAGAAACTGTTTATGTGAGCACATTTTCAGTGTGATTGTTCTAGGTGCTGGAAACAGATAAAAAAAGGCTACTAAGCTCCTTGCCCTTTTGAAGCTTGCAGTTGATTGGGATAAATGTGTGAATACATATCAAATGAATTTATAATTTAATATAAGAAGTATCATTAATGATATTAATAAATACTGTGTGTTCAAAGGAAGAGATAATCAGTAAATGTTTACTGAATGTCTTCTATATTCCAGGCATATATTTGTTACTAATGCTACATAGTAGTGATTATTTCAGAGTTTTTAAATTTGCAATATATATTGTTCTCATCTGACCTTCAGCTAGATTGTATATATTATTACAGTTGTAAACATTGTCCTTCCATTCCTGTTCTTTAATGCCTTTTCATGTAAGGCACCATTTTCTTCTATTTTCCAAGGTGAGAGTTTTGTTTGATAAGCATATCCTGTCTTGACAAAAATGCAAAAAGCCAGGAGCTTAGGAGATAAGCAAAAAGGAGCAAATCTAAAAAAGAATTGTCTTTCCCATGTGATTGTCAAAGGCACAGAATAAACGGAGCAGGTAGAATACTCAAAGGATAGAAAATAGTTTTTGAAGCATAATATGATGTAATATAATTTATTCATAAATAAAACATAGTCTTGTGAGAAATGACCTGTTATAAGACTCTAAGGAAAAGAAAGCCTGACCTTATGTGGTCTTATGTGGTCTTTCCGTTTCCAAAGTTGATTATTTGCCCACTTGCCCTTTTTACATTTATGAAAAATGAAAAATCCACAAATTTCCCTAGAAGTCGGTCTGGTTTTCCTGTTTGGCACAGGATCTCTTCAAGTAGACATCGTTGGCTACTTTGTTCATTCGTTGACCGGATATTTTTTGAGTCAGTGAATAGGCTGGGAAAGACAGCCTGTGCAATAACCCTTAATGATCTTGACCTTCCAGTGTTTAATCCCCTGTGTGATCTCCTCCCTTTGAGTGTGGACTGAACTGACTTAATTTACTTTTAACAAGCAGAATATGTATAGCAAAAGTGACGGGATGCCCTTTACAAAATTAAGTTATGACAAGACCGTGGCTTCTTTCTTGATGCCGTCTCCCCTCCTTGGGTCATGCACTCTTGGGGAATCGACGCACCTTGTTGTGAAGAGCCCCAGATGGCCAGTCACCATGGAGTAACTGTGGTTACATGTCTCCTGGCACCCAGCCAAGCGACCTGATGAAACCTCAGAGCTGACCAGTGGTTCATTTCTAGCCTCGTGAAAGATCTTAATCCAGAGAGGCACCTAGCTAAACCATACCAGATTCATGAATCATCGGAACTGTGAGATAATCAATGTTTTAAGCTTCTAAATTTGGGTTATTTGTTATCCAAGAATGGAAAAACACCATGAGTGCCTCCTGTATATCAGAAATTGTTCTCAGTGCTAGGAATATAGCTGTGGTCAGATTCAGAAGAGTTTTGTTGCCAAGCAGACAGCCTGTGTTTAACTGCCCCCTTTGGCTGCTTCCTTAAGGAGGGGTTGTGGGTATGGCATCCACTCTTGAGTGTTGTGACCTATAGAAGAAGCCTGAGAATTGGCCCTTAGATTGTCTGTCAGCATTACCCTGTAACAATAAGAGGGACTAATATTTTCTTCTGAAAGTCTTTCATAGTCATCTAGGCTAACTATGGATGTGGACTAACTGTTTTCCTCTTCGCATCCAGCCCTCAAATAAGATACCATAAGAAGAGGAAGGTGGTGTTTATTGTAATGTTACTCTGTGAATTATCCTGCCACCTCTGTGAAATAAATACTTTTATCATCATTTTAAGAGATAAGAAAATTAAAGCTCAAGGTTGTTAAATGACTGCTCCATGAGACTGCTCATGAGACTGTGTCTCATGAGCTAGACTTGACCAAGTCAGGATTCGTCGATAGGCTTGCTTCCCAAATCTTGCTTCCCACGGCCTCCCTCGACTGAGAAATTTGGCTGCAAAAGCCCATCTTGGGTACTCGTGATTATTGGCTTGACTGGCAAGCTGAAAACTCATTCTCTGTTTACGCTTGGAAATTATTTCAAATTGGCTATGGTAATAATTTAGTAAGATTGAAAATGGGCCGAAAGACCGTGTTCACCATCCAATCATAAATGATGATGCCTCTGTTGCCGAGGAGGAGTTTGGCGGGCGCTCAGCTGCTGTGTGTTTCTGTAGCCCTTGCAGACTTCTCCATGAATAAAGCACAAGAAAGAGTACACACTCCTTCCTGGGAGGCTTGTGAGCTCTAAATTCACAGGGGGTAGACATCTTGAGGAAGACAGAAGAATAAGTCAGCAATCTTAGAATAATGTACAGCAGATATCAAAGTGTATTTTAACATTTAGAAAAAAAAAAAAAGNGCTTCTTTCTTGATGCCGTCTCCCCTCCTTGGGTCATGCACTCTTGGGGAATCGACGCACCTTGTTGTGAAGAGCCCCAGATGGCCAGTCACCATGGAGTAACTGTGGTTACATGTCTCCTGGCACCCAGCCAAGCGACCTGATGAAACCTCAGAGCTGACCAGTGGTTCATTTCTAGCCTCGTGAAAGATCTTAATCCAGAGAGGCACCTAGCTAAACCATACCAGATTCATGAATCATCGGAACTGTGAGATAATCAATGTTTTAAGCTTCTAAATTTGGGTTATTTGTTATCCAAGAATGGAAAAACACCATGAGTGCCTCCTGTATATCAGAAATTGTTCTCAGTGCTAGGAATATAGCTGTGGTCAGATTCAGAAGAGTTTTGTTGCCAAGCAGACAGCCTGTGTTTAACTGCCCCCTTTGGCTGCTTCCTTAAGGAGGGGTTGTGGGTATGGCATCCACTCTTGAGTGTTGTGACCTATAGAAGAAGCCTGAGAATTGGCCCTTAGATTGTCTGTCAGCATTACCCTGTAACAATAAGAGGGACTAATATTTTCTTCTGAAAGTCTTTCATAGTCATCTAGGCTAACTATGGATGTGGACTAACTGTTTTCCTCTTCGCATCCAGCCCTCAAATAAGATACCATAAGAAGAGGAAGGTGGTGTTTATTGTAATGTTACTCTGTGAATTATCCTGCCACCTCTGTGAAATAAATACTTTTATCATTTTAAGGGATAAGAAAGTTAAAGCTCAAGGTTGTTAAATGACTGCTCCATGAGACTGCTCATGAGACTGTGTCTCATGAGCTAGACTTGACCAAGTCAGGATTCGTCGATAGGCTTGCTTCCCAAATCTTGCTTCCCACGGCCTCCCTCGACTGAGAAATTTGGCTGCAAAAGCCCATCTTGGGTACTCGTGATTATTGGCTTGACTGGCAAGCTGAAAACTCATTCTCTGTTTGTGCTTGGAAATTATTTCAAATTGGCTATGGTAATAATTTAGTAAGATTGAAAATGGGCCGAAAGACCGTGTTCACCATCCAATCATAAATGATGATGCCTCTGTTGCCGAGGAGGAGTTTGGCGGGCGCTCAGCTGCTGTGTGTTTCTGTAGCCCTTGCAGACTTCTCCATGAATAAAGCACAAGAAAGAGTACACACTCCTTCCTGGGAGGCTTGTGAGCTCTAAATTCACAGGGGGTAGACATCTTGAGGAAGACAGAAGAATAAGTCAGCAATCTTAGAATAATGTACAGCAGATATCAAAGTGTATTTTAACATTTAGAAAAAAAAAAAAAGGAGAAAAATCCAGAAATAACCTGCCTCCTGAAATGTTATTCTCTGCCTGGCTGACTTCAGGGTTCTGAATTTTTCATTTTTCAACCATAAATCTTCAGTGATGTGGGTCCCCCTCTCCTCCTCCATTCTTTGTTCATCCTATGATCCCTTCTCTCGTTTATTAAGTACCTTTTAAACTTATAAGCAGATTTATCTTCTAATTGTCATTTTATGAGTACTGTCTCTTGCCTGTGCAGTAAAGGGGTTTATAATGGAAAGTCATGCCCTCTCCAGTCAGCTGGTGCCAAAAGCTTTTCAAGTAATGGTACCCAAAGAAGATCCCATCTAATTGCAGCCATCTCAGGATGCTGGTTGTTGCTGCCTACCTGACAGTCAGGGGGAACTCTTCATAGATGGAGACGGTAAACAAATATAGTAGTGAAGGACTCAGAATTGATATGGTTGATGACTTGTAATGTGGTAGCAGTGAGGTAAAAATGGTTAACAGTTAGTTGATGGGACCAGCCAGGAAAGGCCTCATAGTAGATGAGGTATTTGAGCCCAGTCTTAATAAATNAGTGAAGGACTCAGAATTGATATGATTGATGACTTGTAATGTGGTAGCAGTGAGGTAAAAATGGTTAACAGTTAGTTGATGGGACCAGCCAGGAAAGGCCTCATAGTAGATGAGGTATTTGAGCCCAGTCTTAATAAATGAGAGTGTTTGTCATACAGGGAAAAATGAAAAGAGGAGGGGCATTCCAGGTAGATGCAGAAGTTTGGTACAGGCATGGAATAATCTAGTGCCTTCAGTTGACTACAAGACATGTGATATAAATAGAAGTATCTTGATGAGGCTACAGAGAGAAGAAAGAGCCTGGTAATGAATGAATTCTTACCTGGCTAAAGGTTTTAGACTAGCCTGAGAATGGACCAATTAGACGTAAATTTTAGGCTGGGTAGTGACATTCTCCAGATTCTTGCTTTAGAAAGATCACCTTGGTGATGATCAGAGAAACGAACAGAAGGCACCAGCTTGGACACAGGGAAACTCCAGTATGAAGGCCAGTGTGGTATTTTATGGGAGAGATGAAGAAGGACCAGAGAGGCATTGACATGGGACTGATTCAGTTTGTGCTAATTACTGTAGTGCAGGCATGTGTGCTATATCTCTGCTTTCATAATGCATTTCTGTAAACATCCTGTGAGGATGCTATTTAACCTTTTGGTCACTGAATCACCTAGCAAAGTTCCTTAATCATAGTATAACCAGCTTTCTGCCCAGCATATGTCATCTGATGAGAGAGTTTTTCACCCCACCCATATGTGTGGAAGACTATGATGAATCAATGCCACTTCAAATGATAAAATTTCCATGAGCAGAACAGAGTAAAACACTTTTAAATTAACTCTGACCCTGGAAAATCTGAAAAATTCTCTCCATTAATATTATCACCATCCTTCATTCTTTCTGGAATTATTTCTCCACTGATCTCCAGTAACATATTAGGCACCTACTGACCTGGGGCATCCATCTCTCAATGTCATATCTTTTTGCCTTTTCATACTGTTCATGGGGTTCTTGAGGCAAGAATACTGAAGTGGTTTGCCATTCCCTGGACCTAACAGAAGCAGACGATATTAAGAAGAGGTGGCAAGAATACACAGAAGAACTGTATGAAAAAGATCTTCATGACCCAGATAATCATGAAAGTGTGATCACTCCCACTCACCTAGAGCCAGACATCCTGGAATGTGAAGTCAGGTGGGCCTTAGGAAGCATCACTACCAACAAAGCTAGTGGAGGCAATGGAATTCCAGTTGAGCTATTTCAAATTCTAAAAGATGANTGATCACTCCCACTCACCTAGAGCCAGACATCCTGGAATGTGAAGTCAGGTGGGCCTTAGGAAGCATCACTACCAACAAAGCTAGTGGAGGCAATGGAATTCCAGTTGAGCTATTTCAAATTCTAAAAGATGATGCTGTGAAAGTGCTACACTCAATATGTCAGCAAGTTTGGAAATATCAGCAGTGGCCACAGGACTGGAAAAAGGGCAGTTTTCATTCCACTCCCAAAGAAAAGTAATGCCAAAGAATGTTCAAACTACTGCACAATTGCAGTCATCTCGCATGCTAGTAAGTAATGCTCAAAATTTTCCCAGCCAGGCTTCAGCAATACATGAACTGTGAACTTCCTGATGTTTAAGCTGGTTTTAGAAAAGGCAGAGGAACTGGAGATCAAATTGCCAACGTCTGCTGGATCATCGAAAAGGCAAGAGAGTTCCAGAAAAACATCTATTTTTGCTTTATNCATCTTGAAAAGATTAGGAGGCAGTGTTTTTCTTAGTGAATTTCCAGCCGGATAAACAGATATATGTATACAGGATATAGAGAAGAATACAACTCGAGCCTCTTGTTCAGTTCAGTCACTCAGTCATGTCTGACTCTGCGACCCCATGAATCGCAGCACGCCAGGCCACCCTGTCCATCACCATCTCCCAGAGTTCACTGAGACTCACGTCTGTCGAGTCCGTGATGCCATCCAGCCATCTCATCCTCGGTCATCCCCTTCTCCTGCCCCCAATCCCTCCCAGCATCAGAGTCTTTTCCAGTGAGTCAACTCTTCTCATGAGGTGGCCAAAGTACTGGAGTTTCAGCTTCAGCCTCATTCCTTCCAAAGAAATCCCAGGGCTGATCTCCTTCAGAANATCATCACAGTTCAAAACATCAATTCTTTGGCGCTCAACTTTCTTTATAGTCCAACTCTCACATCCATACGTGACTACTGGAAAAACCATAGTCTTGACTAGATGGACCTTTGTTGACAAAGTAATGTCTCTGCTTCTTAATATGCTGTCTAGGTTGATCATAATTTTCCTTCCAAGGAGTAAGCGTCTTTTAATTTCATGGCTGCAGTCACCATCTGCAGTGATTTTGGAGCCCCCCAAAAAATAAAGTCAGCCACTGTTTCCACTGTTTCCCNTTTGAATATGCTATCTAGGTTGGTCATAACTTTCCTTCCAAGGAGTAAGTGTCTTCTAATTTCATGGCTGCAGTCACCATCTGCAGTGATTTTGGAGCCCCAAAAAATAAAGTCTGACACTGTTTGGACTGTTTCCCCATCTATTTCCCATGAAGTGATGGGACCGGATGCCATGATCTTCAAGTCTCTTGAATACAGGACAATTTTCTTTTTAAGCTTCAATTTCCAAAGAGGAAGACAGTGGGGAATGGAGAGTCAGAACAAGATCTTTCTTTGCATCTCACACAGAATAACAGTGTGAAAATAAAGTGAAAAAAAATTTTTTTTCACTTAGGAAAGAAAAATAAGAAAGACAAAGTCCTAACTTTTGTGTCTGGCAAGTGCTTTATGAATGTGGACAGTTAAACTTGATACTCTTGGCTTCAGTTTCCCTCCCCAAGAGCTTACCTGCAAGAGTCACAGAGGGGAGTCACAGAAGGGAGCCACTCTCTTTTCTAGGTTGTTCCCAGGAGGGTCTTCAGAGCAACCTGGGGATTTAAGCTCTTTTCAAGTAAGGCTCTGGAAATAGCATATACAAGCTATTATATATAAAATAGGTAAACAAAAAGGACCTACTGAAGCACAGGAAAATATATTCAATATCTTATAATAAATCACAATGGAAAAGAATGTATATGTGTATATTTATACATACATATATATGTGTGCATATATTTATTGGGCTTCCCTGATGGCTCAGTGGTAAAGAATCTGCTTGCAATGCAGGATATGTGGGTACAATCCTTGGGTCAGGACGATCTCCAGAGAAAGAAATGGCAACACGCTCCAGTATTCTTGGCAGTCAAAAAGGTGGCTTGAAGCTCCATATTCAAAAAACTAAGATGCACGACATCTAGTCCCATCACTTTATGGCAAATAGATGGGGAAACAACGGAAACAGTGACAGACTTTGTTTTCTTGTGCTCCAAAATCACTGCAGATGGGAAAAGCAGTCTTGGAATTAAAAAATGCTTGCTCCTTGGGAAAAAAGCTATGACAAATCTAGACAGTGTATTAAAAATCAAAGACGTCATTTTGCTGACAAAAGTCCGTATAGTCAAAGCTGTGGTTTTACCAGTAGTCATATATGGATGTGAGAGTTGGACCATAAAGAAGGCTGAGCACCGAAAAATTGATGCTTATGAATTGTGGTGTTGGGGTAGACTGTTGAGAGTCCCTTGGAAGGCAAGGAGAGCAAATGAGTCAATTCTGAAGAAAATCACCCTTGAATATTCATTGGAAGGACTGATACTGAAGCTGAAACTCCACAGTGTCTTAGCCATCTGATGCAGAGAGCCAACTCGTTGGAAAAGACTGATGCTGGGAAAGATTGAAGGCAAAAGGGAAAAAAGGACATCAGGGGATGAAATAGTTAGATAGCATCACCAGCTCAATGGACATGAATTTGAGCAAACTCCAGGAGATAGTGAAGGATGGCGAAGACTGGCGTGCTTCATTCCAAGGGCTCGTAGAGTGGGACATGACTCAGTGACTGAAACAAATAATAATCCAGAAGAGTCAGATATAACTTAGCCACTGAACACAACACACATATGAAGGCAAGGCACAGAAAAGGAAATAAGGCCAAGGCGCAAAGAAGGAGGTGGAAGAGGTGAGAAAAACAGAGGAAAATAATGACATGAGACCTCACAAAGGTCAGGTCACGGACTCAGGGACACATGGGAGCTGGTTGGAAATGCAGAATTTGGGGCCCTACCCACACAAACCAAGTAAAATCTATATTTTAATAAGATCCCTGGGCAATTCCTAAGCACAGTGGTGTTTGAGAAGCATTCCCTTAACTGTCCATTGCAGGCTGCTTAATATCAGAAGAAGACGAGATGCCGTGAGAGAAATTCACAACCTGTCCTTACCTGGGCAACATCAGACAAACTGCAAAGCCTGTCCGACTGTCATTTCTGAATCTGAAAAATGGAGATGATGATACTAATGACAGACCAAGTAACGAGAAATGCAAAAGTGCCACTTTATTATTTTTTTAAATTGAAATATAGTTGATTTATAGTGCTGTGTTAGTTTCAGGTGTACAGCAAAGTGATTCGGACACACACACACACTGTTGTTGTTCAGTTGCTAACTTGTGTCCAACTCTTGATGACCCCGTGGCCTGCAGCACACCAGCCTCCTCTGTCCTCTGCTATCTCCCAGAATTTGCTCAAATTCATGTCTACTGAGTCAGTGACACTGTCTAATCATCTAATCCTCTACTGCCCCCTTCCTCTTTTGCCTTCAATCTTTCCCAGCATCAGGGTCTTTTCCAGTGAGTCTGTTCTTCCCATCAAGTAACCAAAATATTGGAGCTTTAGCATCAGTCCTTCCAGTGAGTATTCAGGGTTGATTTCCTTTAGGATTGACTGTTTTGATCTACTTGCCATGCAAGGGTCTATCAACAGTCTTCTGCACCATAATTCGGAAGTATCAATTCTCTAGCACTCAGCCATTATTGTGATCCAACTCTCACATCTGTATATGACTATTGGAAAAACATAGCTTTGACTATATGGACCTTTGTTGGCAAAGTGATGTCTCTGCTTTTAATACGCTGTCTAAATTTGTCGTAGCTTTTCTTTCAAGGAGCAAGTGTCTTTTAATTTCATGGCTATAGTCAACATCCTCAATGATTTTGGAGTCCAAGGAAAGAAAATCTGTCACTGCTACCACTTTTTCCTCTTCTCTTTGCCATAAAGTGATGGGACTGGATGCCATGATCTTAGTTTTTTGAATGTTGAATTTTAATCCAGCTTTTTCACTCTCCTCTTTGACCTTCATCAAGAGGCTCTTTAGTTTCTCTTCACTTTCTGCTGTAAGGGTGGTGTTATCTGCATATCTGAGGTTATTGATGTTCCTTCTGGCCATCTTGATTCCAGCTTGAGCTTCATCCAGCCCAGCGTTTCCCATGATGTACTCTGCATAGAAGTTAAATAAGCAGGGTGACAATATACAGCCTTGACATACTCCTTTCCTGATTTGGAACCAGTCTG